>CM067480.1:33624735-33640410 GCA_034552555.1 Semaprochilodus insignis
GGGGGTGAAAATGAATTAGACTGTATGGGAGGAACGAGGGATGGGGAAAAAAAAGAAAACCAGACAAACAGATGAGTACAGGTCGGACCAACATGGAATTTGTGCCCGGGGGGGGGGTCTGCCCTGAGATAGTGATGTTAAACTGTGTCGGTCAGTCAAGCAGAAGTACAGCAGATGGGCGTGTACTTCTCCACCCCAACATTCCGGAGTCCATCTCTCAATGCGCATTGTGAAATCACTAATTAAGCAATCTAGTAATTAGCTCGAATCTGTTTTTAAATGCTAAACTAAAAACAGACTTATTTACACAGTAGAAACTATGCAGAGCCCTTCAGGCAATCTAAACTAACTGCCTGCAAACAGATACACCAGGAAGCTTTAAATAATCATCAACCCAGAAATGCAAACTTTCTTCCCTACGCAGTTCAGATGTGTAAATATGCACAGGCAGAGCATTCCATGATCAGTCTCAGGCCCTCTCTCCCCTCATGTGATATCATGTTTGGCTTTAGTTTTGTTTGTACAGATTATTTCCAATGACGTAGCTGAGGCGACTCAAGTAAATCAAGGAATCGAGCAGTTTTCCCGATAATTCCTCCTGCATTCCTTCTTTCACTTGTATTTACTACAGTAACACCGCCTCTGAAGACGTGAAGCTCCACCACACATCTTTGACAGCTCAAAAAAATCCATTACGTCAGGCATCCTGCTGACTGACTGAGGGGAGATCCATGCGCCCACCTGGATAAGGTCAACTCCCTTCCCTGAGAGATCAAGGACTCCAAGCCATGGATGACTGGCTTCATCATCCCATATCTATAGGCCCAATGCTTAGACCAGTGTTTCACAAGTGCCTTCCCTGCTCCCAGCACACCTGATTCTCTCGAGGTTCACACCTGAGAACTTATCAGCTCATTAACAAGCCCTATCAGAGTTGCAGGGGGTGTATTAAGGCAGGGAATCCACTCAAATGTGCAGGACAAGGTGCCTCCAGGAGCAGGCCTGACAAACACTGGCTTCTAGGTGTGACTTTAGGTTGTTGTAATCATCAAGGCCAACTCACCTAGCCTGAGAGAACAAGGACTCCAAGCCATGGACGTCTGTGGTCATGGAGGCACCCTGCCCTGCACATTTCCCTGCTCCCAACACACCTGATTCAATTCAAGTGGAGGTCTAAAGGGAGGAACTTCTACTGACACTGGAGGAAAATCTGACCTTGTGCATCTTTAGTCTAACTTGACTACATGCTTTGTCTACTTCGTCCACCTCTGGAAGGAAGAGTCTTGCCCAAGGACTCTCATTGGCATAGCGTAGTGGGCAGGCAATCCACAACCAATTCCTGGTGGGAATTTGCCACGGTGGAATGTATAAAGTGACCAGCATCTGACCTTCACGGCATCTCTGTGTGAGCAGACCCTTACCTACTGCCAGCTTGAGTCATTTCTTCATTAGCACAGCAGCATATGCTTACATCACATGGTCTTGTCAGGTAATGCTGGATAGTCTTTCATGGTTGCACTACACCACACAAGTAAATGAGCACAGTAACGTGCCGACACCCAGTACCGGTACTGGTATCGATGCATCCCTGGTTATGTTAATGGCATTTGTCAGGTTGGACCCAATACAAACCTCAATACTGTAAACACACATCTGAAGGTGGCGTTCCAACTCCATTGTTTCAGAAATGGGATATCAGAATTGATCAGAATCTCTATTGATGTGATGTGCCAAAAGCAATAGTTCTGGACATTCGTGAACTTGAATTTACACAGCCGGACATGTTTTCGGTCTCTTCTGCAATCGATTACCGTGCAAACCGTCCAGAGGCGTGTGCACATTCAGTGTTAATCCAGAAATACATCAAAATACTGAACCCTGAGATGTCATGATGCTTTCCAAAGAGACTTAATCCAGCGATTATTAGGTCAGATAATTTATGCCCCTGATAACGACAATAACATCATGAAAAGCAACCGGGTCTCTGCTCCAATAAGCAGAGCAACAGTGAAAGGGTGCAGGAACAGACATCAGCAGCTCATCATGTCAATGGGCTTTAATGAGTCTGGCCAGACTGTACTAGAGAGAGAGAGAGAGAGCAGATCAGTTGGCCCTCAGTGAGAGGAAGAACCTGTCACTAAAGCAATGTGATGAAACGCAGCAACCCTGTGAAGCCCAAATGCACCAAGCCGCCTGCCAGGCCTGGAAACACTAGGCATGCTTTTACTCTACGACATTCATTTCAATTCAGTGTGCTTTAGTGACATAACCAGACAGAGTCACAGGGTACACAAGGTTCCACACTTACGTACAGCATGTGCTGTTTATTTCACTACATGCTAAATAAAAACAAATACCATATCGACTCATTTAGTATCTCCATTCAATTGAATCATAAATGTATGTGTTAAACTCTCAACAAATGACTGTCCTGGGGGTGTAGCCTAACCAAAAAAGAGGGTGTAGCATAACCATGACAGGGGGAAGAGGATGTAGCGTAACCATAACAGAAGGCTTGTATGTAACCAGGAAAGAGGGCATAGCATAACCATGACAGAGGGAAGAGGGTGTAACGTAATCATGAAAGAGGGAAGAGCGTGTAGTGTAACCATAAAAGAGGGTGCAGCATAACCATAAAAGAGGGAAGAAGGTGAAATGCAACCATTAAAGAGGGAAGAAGGTGTAACATAACCATAAAAGAGGGTGCAGAAAAACCATGACGGGGGAAGAGGGTGTAGCGTAACCATGAAGGGCGTAGTATAACAAAGAAAGAGGGACAGAGGGTGTAGTGTAACCATGAAAGAGGGACAGAGGGCGTAGTGTAACCATGGAAGAGGGACAGAGGGTGTAGTGTAACCATGAAAGAGGGACAGAGGGTGTAGTATAACCATGATAGAGGGACAGAGGGTGTAGTACAACCATGAAAGAGGGTGCAGCATAACCATGACAGTGAGAAGAGGGTGTAGTGTAACCATGAAAGAGGGACAGAGGGTGTAGTATAACCATGAAAGAGGGTGCAGCATAACCATGACAGTGAGAAGAGGGTGTAGTGTAACCATGAAAGAGGGACAGAGGGTATAGTGTAACCATGAAAGAGGGACAGAGGGTGTAGTGTAACCATAAAAGAGGGTGCAGCATAACCATGACAGTGAGAAGAGGGTGTAGTGTAACCATGACAGTGAGAAGAGGGTGTAGTGTAGCCATGACAGTGAGAAGAGGGTGTAGTGTAACCATGACAGTGAGAAGAGGGTGTAGTGTAACCATGAAAGAGGGACAGAGGGTGTAGTATAACCATAAAAGAGGGTCTTTGCCTCGGAAGATCAGTTTCCGTAAACAGAGTCGTGTGCATAACATCTCATCTGCAGGTCTTTGCCACAAAGTTTTGAGGAAGAAAGGCAGCAAGGTGAGCAGGTACCGAGCACTAACCTGTCCAGGCGTCAGCAGCGTACCTGTGACCTCAGGTGAAGGAGAGTGTTTATCTTCATAAACGTTATCCAGTGGAGCGATAAGAGGGGAGTTGGGTCAGTGGGTTCACAGCCTATGGCCAGGGTTCTGGTAACTCTAAAACCTGATGCAAGTCCTTTATTCAGTGTGCAGTTTGGACAAGTCAAGGTTCTTCTGAAACGTTCCCTGATCAGGAACAGGATTTACAGAAAGCGTGGTTTGTAAAGAAGCTCCTTCATCAGCTCAGGACTAACTGCTCGACGAGCTGCAGCAGTTCTGCGGAACAGGTCTGGTACTTTCTGAACAAATGATTTTCAGTCTCATCTGCAACATGTCAGCACCTGCTGCAGCCACTCCTTCCTAGCAGTGGTTCTTAACTGACTCATTGTGATCCTCTGCGCTTATACAAGTTTCAACCTGCCCCGCTGCTTCTTACAAAAAACAGAAGGCCGTAAACACGGCGGTTACAAAATAGCAGCTGTGCGTCAGCAAACAGCCCACAAACATATCACCATATAATACACTCTGGCCACTTTATTAGGTACACCTAATCTACACACTGGCCATATAAGATCACTCTGTAGATCACATTATTAGAGTCCTGTGGGCAGCGTCCTGTGGGCAGCGTCCTGTGGGCAGCGTCCTGTGGGCAGCGTCCTGTGGGCACTGATGAAGCAGATGAGCTATCGTCTCTGACTGTACATCTACAAGGTGGACCAGCAAGGAAGGAGTGTCTGGAACTGTAGAACTACAGAGTGTCCTATATGGTCAGTGGAGCTGATAACATGGAGTGTAGATACAAGGAGGTGGACCTAATGAAGTGGTCGGTGAGTGTGTATGTATGTGTGTGTGTGTGTGTGCGCACGCGTGTGTGTGTGTGTGTGTGTACATATATATACACAGACATATGTGTACATATACTGTATATACAAATATTTTATATATATACACACACACACACACACACACACACACACACACACACACACATTGTCATATACCGTAGGTGTGTGCAATAGTTTAATGTCTTAACCTACTTTCACTATTTGACCGAGGGCACCCAAACGTTTGCAAGCAACTCAATATTGACAATATATTAAAATATGACCAATACAGGCAGCACGTCGTAACTTCGCACGTATGTGGGGACTGACCTGATAGACTGTATATCAGTTTAGACCAATTTGAAACTACACCGACTTCTTTGTTTCTTTCAATTAACTTCTGTTCCCCAAATTTGGGGCACTTGTGGGCTGGAGGTTAGGGAACCAGCCTTCTAACTGGAGGGTCGCCGGTTTGATTCCCTGAACCAACAGTAACGACTGAAGTGCCCTTGAGCAAGGCACCTAACCCCCAACTGCTCCCAAGGTGCCGTGGATAGGGCTGCCCACCGCTCCGGGCAAGTGTGCTCACTGCCCCCTAGTGCGTGTGTGTGTTCACTGGGGTGTGTGTGTTTTCACGGTTTCACGTGTGTTTTACTTCACGGATCGGTTAAATGCAGAAGACAAATTCCTCTGTGTGAAGCACGAATGGCCCTCAACTCTCTAATCAGATGGACTGGCTTCACCAAATTAAAACTCAATTTTCATGAGAACGTTTAATGTTTTGCACTGTATGTGGTACGTACAAACACACACACACACACACACACACACACACACACACAGCCCAACGAATGGTGGAGCACAATTCCCACGAAACATCCACTAAAGGGAAGCGAGAAATTATGGCACTTCTGAGGAAAGCAAAAGACGAGAACTACGCGGCCGGGGAAATTTTGCCTGGAATGCCAAAGAAAACAAACACACCTACAGTCACGGCCTGAAGATGACTAACCCCACACTTGCACTCAGGCACACGTATGCTTTGGTTTTACTGCCTTTGTGGGGGTTTTCCAATGAAGTATGTGTTAGTGTAGGTAAAACAGTCTTACCTAAAGCCGAACCCACACCCACGTAAAGGCAAATCTCCAGGAGCCCAGGTAAAAACCGCATTTAACGCAGAAACTATTCGGCCGCTAACGCTTCCAGTCCTACTGCTGTACTGCAAACCTCAGGACGGGTTCACCCTGCTGACTGCCATCAGTGGGTGATGCTGTATGATCCTCTGATTAAAGTGCAACGGGAATTGGGTTAATGGCCCACGAGGCCTGATTTGGTGTTTCAGGACAGAAAAGAGGAAACACTAAATGGAAAATGCTCAGAATTTGAGTCATAAAAAAGGGGCATTTTTATTTCCACTGTGAGCTACAGCCCACTTTTACAGATTAAAGACTAAACATATCATACCATTATGGTACCATACTGATATTTAGGAAAGCCCCATTGTAACGGCTCTCTCTGTATTGAGGTAAGTGGGCCAATACTCCTGGTCAAACGACGTTTCGTTGATACCAGGTTAACAACTCCTTTACATGGAACAGACTTAAAGCTGCACTATAGACACACTGCCCGTCCACTTCATTACAAACACCGCCTTCTATCTACACTCACTGTCCACTCTATCAGCTCCACTGACCATATAGGACACTCTGTAGTTGTACAGTTCCAGACTGTAGTCCATCTGTTTCTCTGTATACTGTATTACCCTGTTCTTCAATGGTCAGGACCCCCACAGGACCACCACAGAGCAGGTACTATGTGGGTGGTGGATCATTCTCAGCACTGCAGTGACACTGACGTGGTGGTGGTGTGTTAGTGTGTGTTGTGCTGGTGTGAATGGGTCAGACACAGCAGTGCTGCTGGACACCTTAGTGTCACTGCTGGACTGATAATCGTCCACCAACCAAAACTATCCAGCACAACAGCGTCCCCGTGGGCAGCGTCCCCGTGGGCAGCGTCCCCGTGACCGCTGATGAAGGACTAGAGGATGACCAGCACTGCACTGTGCAAGCAGCAGATGAGCTATCGTCTCTGACTGTACATCTACAAGGTGGACCAGCAAGGTAGGAGTTTCTAATAGAGTGGACAGTGAGTGGACACTGCTGTGTCTATCCACATACCTCATATGGCTGGGGGTGCCCAAACACGCCCATATCACAACCAGCATCAACACACACACATACATAGTGACACTAATTAACGACACTGGACAGAAGTTTCCACATGGTTCCTAATAAAAGCTGGACTCGGCTGAGCGAGCCAAAGAGCTCTGATGATGCAACTCAGTCCTATAAATGCTGCGTCCAGCAGAGGCGTACTACTCCGTGATCAGGCTATATGGGCTTGTATGGTTTATAAATGGACCCAGTTCCTCCAGAGTAACTCCTTAGAAGGTAATGCTATTAACACAGAGATCTATTAGTCATTGTAGCGCTGGGGTGCCGAGACCCTTCATAGTTGATGATGATAAGGATCATTACGGCGTTCACCCTTGAACTCTCCCTAAACTACAGGGATAGACACAGTGCAGCAAGCCACCCTCCAAACAGCTGCGGTTAGCTAGTTCCAACTCTGGGCAGCGGGACTGTATTTACCATTATTATGACTGATCACATCACTACATGCTTTTCTGAGTATACTGATATTGTCAGTGCTTAAAAACACTTATATTTCATTTCCATAATCAGTCCTGTTTATTTGGACAGCATGCATAATGCTGTATACAATCATTAAATTCATAGCTAGTGATGTATGTGAGCATTGCGCAACACTCTTGTTGTCCCATTCATAGTCTTCTATTTCTTACACATTCTCTGTCCGCTAACAAGTCCTGCAGGTTTTCGAGATATCGACACCATTCCAACTCCAAATTGTCGGGTTGGATCGGGAACGTTGTGCTTGTACACAGCTTTTTGATCAGACACACAGTTTTCTGCAATAGCAATTTTTTCCCGGAATTCTTTCCCATTAAGAATGAATGGGATGGGAAGGTGCATGCCCATCTACTGTACTTCTGCTCGACCCAGAGACACCATTCCTGATACACCAACTTGGGGCAGAGCCCCAAGCACGAATTCAAAGTTGGTTCAACCCCCACTCATCTGTTTGTCTGTTTTTCCATCCCTCCCATAGACTCCCATTCATTTTTGGCCCCATTCAAAGCCTATAGTTTCCTTTAACCTACAGACACCAAACTGCATCTACTTCATGTCTCAGGGCAGATCACTAATCAATCAGGGTGAACGCTGATCCATACTACAGCCATACTGACCCACATTCCTCTACTCCAGGTGTCGTTTACTCATCCCGTGTTCCCCCCCATAACAACCACAGCCTAGCAGGAAGCGGGGACCCAAGCTACGCAACCATTCCACGTTTCCTTCAGGATCCTCTCAGTTTCGGCCCTCGTCCAGTTACACGGTTTCTTCCCCATTGGCGTCATGTTTTCATGTTGTGAGCAGCGGTACAGCAGTGTACTACGCATGTGTTCTTGGAGGTGTGTAAATCCAGTAGCCACTCCCATCTCAGTCGTTTATGCCGAGATTTTTTGTCCCGTGCAAACCAGTCATAAGTTTTACAGACGCCCTGTAGTAAACCTTCATTACTCCACCTCCACATGTACAACTAATCCCGGCCCAACAGGGCTTTAGTCTGTCTGTTTAGTCTGATCAGACACAGCAGTGCTGCTGGACACCTCAGTGTCACTGCTGGACTGAGAATCGTCCACCAACCAAAACTATCCAGCCAACAGCATCCCGTGGGCAGCGTCCCGTGGGCAGCGTCCCGTGGGCAGCGTCCCGTGGGCAGCGTCCCGTGACCACTGATGAAGGACTAGAGGATGACCAACACTGCACTGTGCAGCAGCAGATGAGCTATCGTCTCTGACTGTACATCTACAAGGCGGACCAGCAAGGTAGGAGTGTCTAATAGAGTGGACAGTGAGTGAACACAGTGTTTAAACACTCCAGCAGCACTGCTGTGTCTGATCCACTCACACCAGCACAACACACACTAACACACCACCACCACGTCAGTGTCACTGCAGTGCTGAGAATGATCCACCACCCACATCATACCTGCTCTGTGGTGGTCCTGTGGGGGTCCTGACCATTGAAGAACAGGGTAATACAGTATACCGAGAAACAGATGGACTACAGTCTGGACCTGTACAACTACAGAGTGTCCTATATGGTCAGTGGAGCTGATATGATGGACAGTGAGTGTAGATACAGGGAGGAGGTTTAATGTCGTGTGTAGGTTATAATATTATATCATATTATGTGTTCTATATAGCACCAACAAATGTTCATTATACAGCTGAACAGCTGAATTGTTCTGGTGCTATATGGAAACATAATTTAAACAATATTTCACTATGAAAAGAACAATTTATACATTAAGCTATTAGGTGTACTAGAGAACCCTTGAAGAACCACCCCCCCATGTAACGCCATGCACAATTTAACAAAGAGAATACCAACACACACGGCGCACACAGAGACACGCACAGTCGGGTCATTCTTACGATCATGACGACAGACAGAGCAACGTCTGTTTGAGTAATTAAAAATAAACCTGAATGTCTTTCATAAGCTGCGTACTGTTGTGGGACTAATGATACTTAAAACACGCCTATTTTACAATACGGTATATGCCCCGAGAGCCCAAAAGACAAATACACATTACTGTACCAAAAATAGCATATACTGACCTTTAAATGTAATAAATGTGATTATGACATGTTATTGGTTTGAGGTGGTGTTATGAGAATGACACTGTAGCAGTGAAAGAGTCACTCACCTTTGGACGGAGTGCTGGACTGATCATCCAGTGAGGCTCCAAGAGGAGTCCTGTAGACACACACACACACACACACACACACACACACACACACACACACACGTTACCTAAGAACACACTGTCACATGGTTCACCAACATGCATTACCAATACACAGCATAGTCAAAACACTACCTCACTCACCACAAAACACCGCCATAGACAGGGTCCCCGCAAAACACCACCATAGACAGGGTCCCCGCAAAACACCACCATACACAGGGTCCCCGCAAAACACCACCATACAAAGGGGTCCCCGCAAAACACCACCATACACAGGGTCCCCGCAAAACAGCGCCATACACAGGGTCCCCGAAAAACGCCACCATACACAGGGTCCCCGCAAAACACCGCCATACAAAGGGTCCCCGCAAAACACCGCCATAGACAGGGTCCCCGCAAAACGCCACCATACACAGGGTCCGTGAAAAACGCCACCATACACAGGGTCCCCGCAAAACACCACCATAGACAGGGTCCCCGCAAAACACCACCATAGACAGGGTCCCCGCAAAACACCACCATACACAGGGTCCCCGCAAAACACCGTCATACACAGGGTCCCCGCAAAACACCGTCATACACAGGGTCCCCGCAAAACACCGTCATACACAGGGTCCCCACAAAACACCACCATACACAGGGTCCCCACAAAACATAACATGCTACCACACACAGTCCCTGCAAATATACTACCACTACATAACATGCTACCACACACAGACCCTGCAAATATACTACCACTACATAACATGCTACCACACACAGTCCCTGCAAATATACTACCACTACATAACATGCTACCACACACAGTCCCTGCAAATACACTACCACTACACAACATGCTATCACACAAAATAAACACACTAAAGAGGCCCCACAAAATACTACCACACACAGTCCCCGCAATACACTACCACAGACTCCCTCAAAAAATACTACCACACACTGTCACTGGAAAACAATACCACACAGAGCCTCCATAAAAAATACCACACAGTCCCCACCATACACTACCAAACAGAGGCCCCAAAAAATTACCATCATGCACAGGTCCCACTATACACTACCGCACAGTCCCTGCCATACACTACTAGTCACCCAAAAAAATACTACCACACACAGTCTCTACAAGAAACTACCAAACAAAGCCCCCAAAAAACTATCACAAGCAGTCCCCACAATAGGCTACCACAAACAGTCTTAGCAATTCACAAGTCCCCCAAAAATGCTACCACACACTGCCTGCAATACACTACCACACAGAGCTCCAAAAATGCCACTACACAGTCCCCGCTGTACACTACCACACAAAAACTGTTTCCACAAAAAATACACTACCACACAGAGCCCCACAAAATGCTACCACACAGTCCCTGCAATACACAACCACACAGAGCCCCACAAAATGCTACCCCACACAGTCCCTGCAATACACTACCATACAGAGCCCCCCAAAATATTACCACACACAGTCCATGCAAAACACTACCACACAAACACAATTTCCACAAAACAAAACCATACAGAAAGTCTCCACAAAACACCACCACACACAGACCTCACAAAACAGCACACAGCACACAGACCACAAACACATGCTGCCCCATAAAACACTCTGACCAATCTCAAAAACTCACAGCTGTTCCATTCCACTGTCCCGAACATACAGACCCACTGCTGCAGGCCGCTGTCACATAAAACTGTACTTACTAACCTCAAGCACACAAATGTACTTAGTATAATCACAAAACACCATAATGGATATTATCATTACTAACTCAACCTCAGGCTTAACTGTATGACCACCACATCCTCAAGCGTCAACAGGGACATGCAAACCCACACCCACGAAAACACGCACACAATAAGGAAATACACTGCAGCATCAGCATACATAAACTCATAGCATAACTAAATGTTTACCCGCTTCCAGGTGTGTACACTTACGGAACACTGCCGTCGCTCTCTACTGAACCTTTCATCCACACACACCTGCGTCCACCTCACACACATACGGCAGGCGGCTTCGGGCTCCCAGTGCACTGCACTGCACACTAGCCCTATTACGCAACGCCAAGGCCACAGCAACTCCAGGTACGGATCAAACTCCAGCTCCGACAGACACACACATGTCCACTGTCACTTCAGCAATGAGAGTGAGAGTGTCTTGTTGCATTTCACTGATAAGACGGAGGCACGGGGACTAGGCAGTGATAGCAGAGGAATGCTTTATTGACTTAGTGCGGGGCACAGAGTCTTAAACATCAGCCCCCACCTGCTCGCGGTGTGTTTGTCCCGATCACATGAGATTTTGCACCACTTCGGAAAGTTTGACGAAACAATCGAGAAGTGATCCAAAACACCCAGTTTCCAAAATAAGAAAGCATAACGTGGCCTAATGTCCTACATGAATGCAGAACTATCAGCGTTCTCAAACTATCACTGGTCATTATGGAAGCCCATTTCCACAAGGTAGAATAAAAAACTATTCACTCACGTTTTTCCCACATTATCAGCAACAGCATGACAACATTTTGACTTAGCAACTCCAAATAATTACTAATGTTCTCAAAATGTTGACCTAATACTGCAAAATAACTACTAACTGTCTTGAAATTTAAAAGCTCATTATTATAGAATTTTGTCTTAGTAACTCAAATTCCTGACATTCTGGGAAAATAAGCCATTTCACTGAGATATTGAAATGAAAGATCAAAATTCTGGAAAATAAAGTCATTATTTTGGAATACAACGCCAACATTTTCCAAAAAAAGGTCACTATTTAGTAATACTTTCAAGAAAATTAACCATTATTTTTGACATAGCAAGTCAGAATTTTATGAAATTACCTAACACTTTCTGATAAAAGTCATATGCTTAACAACATAAGACAAAAAATTGAAATACCACAAGAAACCCATTAAAATCCATCATAAGGAAAAACTTTAACTGCATTCCAAAACACATAACATCCAAAAAAAAAAATAAATAATGCAGCTTAATGTCCTAAACACCAACCTAGAACCATCAACGTTCTCAAACGTTATGGAAGCCCAGTCCCACAAAGCAAAAGAGGGAACAATTTGCCTACGTAGTTTCTGCCTTTCTGGTAGCAGTATGTCAAAATTTTAACTTAGCAATTCTAAATAATAAATATTTTGTCAGGATTTTGTCAGAATAATTAGTTACATTCCTGAAATTTCAGACCTTTTTTATTAAAGTATTCTGTCTTAATAACTTAACATTAATCTTAACATTGTGGGAAAATTTGCTTTTTCTTTGAGCTATACTACCACGAGTCAAAGTTTTGAGAAAGAAATTCATTGTTTTGAGATACACCAATATTTCAGTCACTGAAATGGCATAGCCAGTGACATGTTGATATGTACAAAATACAAATGTCCCAAATTCGAAAATGTCCAAATTCCAAGTTGGCATATGTGTCACACATGTTCATATAGGACAAAATCTAAGTAGGATATGGGGGAAGCTGATATATTCTAATACATGTTTTACCTTTCAAATCCATATATAGCCATCAACCAAATTTCTGTATGGAGCATTAAAATACTCAGTGTTCAGGTAAAGTATTAACTACACGATTACCCGTAGAACTGATATATAAAAACTGTTCAAAGAAAGACAAGCATCTCCAACACATAATATAATATATATTATAACACATGTATTATTTATATTATAATGTTATATTCAGAGAAAAGAGATTTTATTTCATTTCTTTAGGCTTAATGATCATGAAATATTCACAAAATTTTAAAGAACAGCTGCCATGCACAAATGGTTCCCAAAAAAAAAAAAAAAAAAGCCACCAGTTATCAACAAAAATGGAGACACATGTTTTTCTTTGGAGACTGATGATTGATGCAGTAACACTCTGCTTTCTCCTGAGATAGGAGATATGATATCAACTTTTTGACAGTGGGTGGTGTTTACAGCTAGAGCGCTTTCTAGGTCATTGTTGTATTACATTAAGCCCCAGTGAGCTCACCTCAGTAATCACATCCACCATTACTAGAAACACGCAAGCACCTGTATAAATGGCCCTGTAGATTAGCGTGCCGGAGATCACGGCAGAAGATAAACTATGAAGCGCTTGCTGTACGTTGTGCAATAACTCTGTTTTATGAGTCCCGTTACAGGACTTAAACAGGCACTGGCCTTTGGACAGGCAGACGCTGCTGTTTCACGCTACTGCTGTCAATGTAACTCCTAAGATGAAGATCAAGAGAGCCTTGAAACGCAGACAGACCGTGCAAGACAGACCAAAAAAGGGCAGTTTCAGCAGATCACACAAACTACGCTGTCCATCAAACCTTTAGGGACAACCACCTATTCAAGCAGTTTTCAGCCTGCAGTTGCTTCTCTGTAGGTTTGCAAGAACTTGGAGAGAAATTCCACCAAATTTATAAAAATGGATTCATAGTTATATATGTCATCAAGTCATTCAGAGTGGTTTTGGTGTGAAGCGTTCCATATTTCTCTCCATTCTAGAGAAACTTTCCCCGAGTCAGAGCTGTTCACAGTGGTGGTGAATGGAACCAGACGTCCACCTCTAAAAGCCACCTCGCATAAAGTTATTGCATGAAATGTTTATGAACACGCTGCCTGATATCTTAGCAAAGGTGGGCGATATGGCAAAAATAAGATCCCAAAACTTATTTTTTCAGACATCTGATTAGTTGGAACAGAGAAAAATCAACCAATAGAGCTGCATTACTGTCAATAATGACTTTATGCAATATTTGGCACACAATATCACACTAAATGCAGTTGGACAAGTCTAATTTTGCTCTCTTTATAATGAAACATGCAGTTATTTACTTTTCTACAAGTACTGGTCATATACACCATATGCTAAGAAGAGCATCCTGTATTGAGACATCATGCCCAGCCCCACATCTGAGACATTACCGAAACAGTCATACATACAGTCATATTTTCGCAGTGATCTGATTATTCAAATGTTCATGTAAACAGCAAAATTTGATAAAGAGAGCTGGATTCAGCTAATCAGATTTCACTAATCAGATTTCGCAGTGCGTGTGTACCCTTACTCTGATTTCTTTCCTCGTGCTCAGTCTGCACATGTGCAAATACAGACCACGGTACTGGAAATAAGCAAGCTGCACTCAACACAGCAACCGTGAAACAGCAACACGACTGTCACGCCTGCTGGCTCTCCTCTCATCCCCGATCTCCCGGACTCCGTTTCCCATAACCCACCACCCGAGGACGTCACTTTCACATGTCCGCCATCGCCCAATCCCGTTCCGCTTTTCAGATCTATGTCGCCAGAATATTGATTTCACCTGTAGCTAATTTAGTCTGTTTGTACAAATACTCCTCTCTCCCACTGACCCGTTGTGAAGTATTGCCTCATTGTGCGTACTAAGCGGTTTCTCCCTGTTGTTGTTCTCGTTAGCTTCCCTGGTTTAACTCTATTTTGACTTTCTGGTTTACTCTTCTGTCTTTTCCCTTTGGATACTGTTGCTGGTCTGGTTGTTTTGCCTGGTTCTGACTTCTGCTCATTTCCTTACTCTGACTCAGTCCTTGCCCTCTTGGTTATGTCAGCTTTGATCTTGTTGCTGCTGTGTTGTGCTACCAGCCTGTTTAATAAACATAACTTTAAAGCAATGACAGATTTAAATATTCATCATTCAATATCATCTACACAATGTTCATAAATGTTTCAATTGTTAAAAAAAATAAATAAACAATTTATATAAATAAGTTTTAATGTTATGTTTATGTCACACCTGGTTTGTTGACCATGTGTAAACACACTCACCACAGTTTTAAGAAGGTTTTGTCTGTAACCATATCCATTAAAGGTGCAGAGGTCCATGCAGGAGGCTCTGAGGCATAGCAGTCCCTAAAGATCGGGTTGGGTACCGAAGTCCAATTATGTCAGTACTATAAATGTACCGATTCTCGCAAAATTGATTGGTGCCAAATTGCGGTGCAAACAGGAAATGTGAACTGGAAAGGGACCAATTACACGCCGGTTAAAAAAGCCCACCTGTCAGGGCAAAGGCGAGCCAAAAGCAGCCTCGAGCGCGGTTCCTTTCTAAATGTGACCCAGACAAAACTCACTGTAATATTCGTATGTGGACATGCAAAGCTGGAAACGGTAACCCAGCTAACCTGGTCAAACACAGACTTTATCTAAAAGCTGAAATGTGTACACTATCTGAAAGTCTGATGGCCAAGCTCCCCGCAACAGCTGCTGCCAATGCAGCCATTCCCCAAGTTGTTGAAACAAAATTTCAAGTGGGGAATTAATAACTTCATCACTGTCTTCAGGCAAGTATCTCCACATAGTCCCGCTCTCAATTCAAGCTCTTCAAAACGCAGGTTTCACTCTGCTATTATCTCTCACTCCCCTCACTCAATACACATAAACCACTGTCTTTACTTTGAGCTGGGACTTTAGTGTCGTGCCTCTGAGTAAATCTAATAATGTCATTACTGTCGCTCTAAAATGTTT
>CM067480.1:33640910-33656197 GCA_034552555.1 Semaprochilodus insignis
CCAGGTGTGAGTGTGTCTGTGTCTGCCCTGTGATGGACTGACGGCCTGTCCAAGGTGTTTCCTGTCTTGTACCCAGTGAGCACTGGGGCAGGCTCCAGCATCCCCCATGACCCAGAAGGATAAGCAACTCAGAAGATGAATGAATGAATGAAAGAATGTCTGAATGGTTATTTGTTATTATTAAATCGAATTTGCTGCTCATCATGAATCCCAGCACCCAGCACCTCCATACATCTGGATTTGATGGTGGTATTTGTTGCATTGCGACTGACGCAGAAGACAGAAATCCAGCTTGAGCACTTGGATCGTCCAGACTGAGACGCATCTGTAAAAACTGGAATTGCATTTCAAACCACCTCCAAATTGCAAAAATCCAATTTCATGTGGTTTTTGGCCAGCCCAAAATCAATACGGATATGCCAAGAACTGGACTTGGGCTGGCAGCCCGAACAAGGCTTACGTAGCTTCCTCTCGGAAAGTTAATACACGGAAACTTTGGTCTTAAAAGCCATTCATCGTGGAGGGATACATGCAGGACTTATAAAATAGTCCCCAAAGAAAAGGTATTCATTTCAGGTTTTCCAGATTTTCCCATCAACTTTCCATATAACATTTAGAAGACACGTGTAGCTTCACTGGGGGTTTAGATAGTGAATAAAGTGTCCATATGTGTGTTGTAGTCATGGAGACCACCACCACCAGTAGATCACCACCACCACTGTGAAGAACATCTGAACCATCTCACACCAAACCCACTCTCAATCACTCTGTTCAAATCTCACACA
Source organism: Semaprochilodus insignis (assembly GCA_034552555.1). Classification (NCBI taxonomy): domain Eukaryota; kingdom Metazoa; phylum Chordata; class Actinopteri; order Characiformes; family Prochilodontidae; genus Semaprochilodus; species Semaprochilodus insignis. The sequence continues at coordinate 33,641,696 of CM067480.1, forward strand.
CTGAACTATAGAGATATTTTGACAGTCTTTTAGCACATGGTTAAGGTTAAAGGTCAAAGTGAGGGGCTTTATCCATCAGTGCTGTTCATTGGTTGTGAAAGACGTCATGTATTTACGTGTCATTTACCAGCTAAACTGTCTTATTACTGTTCTGACTCGGCTTATAACTAAATCCAGCACTGAAGTATACTGTACTCTACCCCCCGTCTACCGCTCTGAATAAACCATGGCCTGTACAGATTCATCTTAATGTTAGTTTGTACTAATCAGGTTTAGTGATTTGATTGTACACCATGTTTTGTTCTGATTTGGGAATATGAATGTGTGAACTGCATTTCGTTCAATAAAAAACATCCACGATCATACAAACCTGCAGAGATACTGTTTTGAAAGCTTCGTTATTTAGATTGATAAACAGTTTTGGGGGGCTTTTAAAATGTGTTCCACTACAGAATACAAAATACATGACCTAACATGTAATTTGTGACTTATTCCGTTAGATTACTCAGTGTGAGTGACGTATTCAGATTATTTGGGAATACTTCAACGTTTCCTTACGTCTTAAAACAGCATGAATGTGGCATTCACAATGTGTTCTTCCACTGTAGCAACTAGCAAAATGGATTTCATGGATGCACAACACTGGCTGTCAAGAGGTAAAGACTATCCCATTAGGTGTAAAGGAGTAAAGCCTGAAACTGTTAAGATAGCCATGTTGTCTCTTAGGCTAGTCATTTCAACAAGACCAATTATGCCTATAGCTATATCAGTGTGCAGAAACATTTAATCATGTAAATCATTTTTCAGAGCAGCCTTACATATAAATTTCAGCAATAGATGCTCTATATTGTAGCCTGTATGGTCAGTAAACTTGGAACTGGATGCTGCATAAACTAACGCACTGGATCTATCATTAGCTAATGTTAAATTATGAATTGACAATCTGCAGTATGCTAAATACGGCTATTTGACATGCTATCTAGCATTAGCTAGTATATAGAAGATTGTCAACTGACAATTTCGACTAAGTAGGAGCTACCTATAACTATACAGAGTGAGGATAGCCGAGCTAAGCTAACCGACTTTAGCCAGACCTAACTGACTAACTCCAGGATGCTTCTTTAGGCTGTGGACACTGAAGGCGGCGGGTAAACAGAGGCTGCACTGCACAGTGACGTAACCCTCTCCTGTTTCTTCCTTTAACCTGAAATAATGTGGAATCACTTCAGTACAGACCCAGATGGCGAACCTATATCGGCCTGCTGGCTTGATAAGGTTGGCACCCCACTGACGGTTTGCCATGGCTGGTCCACCCTTGGACCACCCAGATTATTGACCTGTGTACAAGAACTATAAGTAGTGTTTTGTCTTCTCAAGCAGATTTTAAATGCACAGAGACTTTTATTATAGAAAAATCCACCAAAATAGATATTAGAAACAACCAAGAGAAGGGAAATGATGGCATGAAATGATCTGCTGAACTCATTTATAAAGAACAGCGAAGGTAAGAAATGAAGGAATAGGTTTATTCGTCTGTAAGTGGAAAACGAGCGATGAAAAATGAAGTTTTGTCAAAAGCTCTTCTTAACCGCTGGCGGACCACCCTGAAAACGCTGAGCAAAACACCAGTGCCAAGAACCATCTAATCAAGCAAAGGGTTCTTTATCTGCTCATAGTTCTAAATTGAACCATTTTCTTTAGTAAGGAACCTTCTGAAGCACCTTGAATGGTACCGCACTGCCTCTACATACTGCTTAGTGTGCTGTTCTATATAGAGTTAAATATGGTTCTATCTACAGAGGGGTCCTAGCTATAGAAAGGTTCCAGCTTGGGAAGACTGTGGGCACATTTGGCCCTGGAAATGGCTGTTTACGTCACACTTAACAATCGGATTCTACACCTTCATTTAGGGATGTAAACAAAGTAAGTAAGCAAATAAGTAAACAAATGTTTGTTTTGGGAATTGACTCTCTTAAAAAGGTGGTTCTTCAAGGGTTCTTTATTAAATGTGTTCCACATAGAACCTTTGACACGCTTCAGTGTTCCTTCGCATGTTGAAGTGGTTCTTCAGATTGATAGAGAATGTGTTGTATATGGTTATATATAGAATCTTTCTGATGCTGCTTCTTATCTAGCACCAAAAAGGGTTCTGTTACTGATACCACGTCAAGCTTCTTACAATATCAGAACCCTTTTGGTACTATAGAAGAACCATACACAACACATTCTCCATAAATCTGTGTCATAGAACCATTTAAACATGCAAATGGTTCTACATAGAGCATGTGGTTTTCTTTGCCTTTGCTAAAGAACGCTTGTAGAACCATCTTTTTAAGGTGGACAGCTCTAAAAATGCTGAAGTTGAAGCTACTGAATCCCCTGCAGGCTGACCGCAGCTTTAGAGCCTTATAGAACGTTTCTGATACTGCTTCTTATCTAGCACTAAAAAGGGTTCTCCTAAAAGTAAACACCAAGTACTGATATTTAGTCCCAGACAGCAAAATTGTTCTGGCCCACATTCCCTATTTCCATCTGGCCCACTTGCCAGATGGGTTGACGGCACTCAGATGGACCACTCCCAGTTGCAAGATGTGGGCCACATACATGCCAGATTAGGGTCAAACCTCAGCCAAAAGTAGGCTACTCTCTTTTGGGACAGGTGGGCCAAATGCACGTTGTAAGTATGTGGGCCACCTCTGACTCACAGCAGATTACCAGTACCGAGAGTGGGCCAGCCGGGCCATATCTTTGCCAGATGTGACCCACATCTGCTTGCTATCTGTGGTGGTGTACTTGCTGAAGTGCTCAGTAAATCCAGTGTACTGTATGTTTTCGCACTGGTAGTGATGTGGTGTTCATGCTTGTTAGCGGTGCTCTGTGTGGTGAGTACAGCGCCCCCAGTGGCCGCTCTGTGCACTTCCCGTGGTGAGCAGCGCTGGCTGGTGTAGCGCGCTGGGTGAGGAGAGGCGCCTCTGCTGCTAACGCACTTTCTCTGCGTCTGAACCGGCGGATTGAGAGGCCAGTAAACAGGGCAGGGTGGCCGTGAGAGCGGGCTCGGGTCCCTCCAGGGACTTTCGGAGGATCCGCAGAGCCACATGGGGTCTGTGTCCACCACGCTGGCCAGGAGGAAGATCGCAGCAGTGAGCGTGAACGCCAGAGAGCCGGACAGCAGGACGGAGGACACGAACCTCGCAGGACAAACCGAGGCGCGCACGGGCTCGGCGGACACCGAGGGAGGTGAGTGGTCGCTCAGCCCGGTGGTCGGTGGGTGATGTGGGGGGGGACACGTGCGCGCGCTCTCTCGGTGACTCCAACAGAGCTAAAGTTTCAGTCCAAAGCTGCGGTCCAGCCTGCAGGGGCTTCAGCAGCCTCAACCTCTGCCTTTGTAGAGCTGTTCCCCTTAAAAAGATGGTTCTACAAGGGTTCTTTAGCGAAAGGCAAAGAGAACCATAGGCTCTATGTAGAACCATTTGCATGCTTCGATGGTTCCATGACTCAGATTGATAGAGAATGTGTTGTGTATGGTTCTTATCTAGCACCAAAAGGGTTCTGATATTGTAAGAAGTGTGGAAACAGTAGCAGAACCCTTTTTGGTGCTAGATAAGACGCTGTATCAGAAATGTATATATATATAACCATATACAACACATTCTCTATCAATCTGAAGAACCACTTCACCATGCAAAGAACCACTGAAGCATGCAAAAGGTTCTATGTAGAAAAAAGGGCTCTAAAGAACCCTTAAAGAACCACCTTTTTTAAAGAAAGTAGCGCACTTTTGTTTGTTTACTGATTGGGCTTTTGTTTGTTGGTTGTGTGTTTTTTGAGATCCTGCTTGTTTGTCTTTGTTCTAAAGGCCATAAACAGGTTCTCACCATGTGTTCTTTCATGCATACGTTTGTTTATTCACTTGCTTATTTGTTTGTTTATGGGTTGTATGTGTATTTGTTTATTTTCATTGCTTTATATGTTGATGTATTTGTTTATTTGTTACGTTGTTTTTATGGAATGTTCTTGCCCCTACACCCTTAAAAGAGGAGGTTCTTCAATGGTTCTGTAGTGCACACAATGGATTGTGGTTAAACGGTTCTTCTCTACGATGGAAAACCTTGTTTAGTCTCAAAGTGCACACCATCTGTACTTTACCTGCATATTTATAAAAGAGACGGTTCTTCACGAGTTCCATAGTAAAGAAAATGGTTCTATACAGCACCAGAAAGTGGTTCTTCTAATTTCACCAGCTTGACATTGTAACTATAGAAGAACCCAAAAAGCTTCCATATAGAACAATCTTCATCACATTTTCCATCAGTCTGAAGAACCCTATCATGATGTACAGAGCCATTTAATTATGCAAAGGGTTCTTTATGTGGTTCTATACAGAACATTTTCTTTAGTAAGGGACCTTTTGAAGAACCATCTTTTTACAGAGTGTACCACACTATTGAGTGCACCTCGAATGGTACCGCACTGCCTCCACATACTGCTTAGTGTGCTGTTCTATGTGGAGCCAAAAAGGGTTCTATCTACAGAAGGGTTCTAGCTATAGTAGGGTTCTAGCTTTAGAAGAGCCCTTGCTAAGAGATCAGGTCTTGTGTATTGTTAGTTCATTCATTCATTCATTCATTCATTCATTTTGTCCACTCACACATGAATCCATTGATGTGTTTGTTTGTTTGTTTCATTAATTTGTTTATTTCATTGTCATTCATTTATTTGTTTGTTTCGTTTGTTTCATGTGTTTCATTCATTTATTTGTTTATTTGTTTGTGTCATTCATTTGTTTGTTTCATTTGTTTATTTGCTTGTTTGTCATTAATTTCTTGTTTATTTGTTTATTTAATTTGTTTGTTTTGTTTGTTTGTTTGTTTGTCCTTCATTTTTTGTTTATTTGTTTGTTTCATTTGTTTGTTCTGTTCATTTATTTGCTTATTTGTTTGTTTATTCCAAATGCTGTTTGTTGGGCCCAATTCTGGAATTTTGCCTTTGCTGGAATTCCCGCTGTGACGCTCCGTGATCCGTCTCCAGTAGCTCCAGCTGAGTGCGGGTAGCTCCTGTTTGCAGGTTTGGTGGTGTTTTACTGCAGCCTGGTCCCACCGCGAGGGGAGGGGTGTTCTCTGAGCTCAACAGGTCTCCCTCCAGACCGTCGCCACCTAATGTTCCCTACTAGTGCCCTGCGGAGAGAGCAAGCGTGTCCTCCAATGGGAGGAACTTATTCTGAGTCTCCAATAATAATCTCTGTTCAGCACATAATCTCAGGCAGGCCTGTAAAGGAGCTCTGTAGGCTGATTGGGTTTATTGAACCGAGGCAGACCTAATCATACTCTACAGCCATGAAGCAGCTTAATTAACCACGCGAGAGGAGTCATTAGCTCAGTAAACATCTCAGTCTGTACCCATCTCTCCTCCCAGGAGCGCTCGTCCGGAGGGATTCGCCTTCACGGGAGAGACACATACTGTTTACAGTTTTAGGGACACGGAAGAGAAAGATCTGCTGAATCTGAATCAGACACACTGAAATGTTGGTTCACTGTAGTTGTACAGTTCCAGACTGTAGTCCATCTGTTTCTCTGTATACTGTATTACCCTGTTCTTCAATTGTCAGGACCCCCACAGGACCACCACAGAGCAGGTATGATGTGGTATTAGGTGGTGGTGTGTTAGTGTGTGTTGTGCTGGTGTGAGTGGATCAGACACAGCAGTGCTGCTGGACACCTCAGTGTCACTGCTGGACTGAGAATCGTCCACCAACCAAAACTATCCAGAACAACAGCGTCCTGTGACCACTGATGAAGGACTAGAGGATGACCAACACTGCACTGTGCAGCAGCAGATGAGCTATCGTCTCTGACTGTACATCTACAAGGTGGACCAGCAAGGTAGGAGTGTCTAATAGAGTGGACAGTGAGTGGACTGCAGCACTGCAGTCTTTATTGCCCACCTACCGGCATATACCAGGCCCGGAGCATGAAGGGGTGGACGCGTTTACTGCTTTCAACTGCTCTGCTTCTGAACCGTTCCTCTCGAGGTTTCTTCCTTACTCAAGGGAGTTTTTCCTCGCCACTGTTACCTCTGGCTTGCTCAAGGGGGTCTTGGACCCGGTTTCCCTTTCCTACGTCTGTACGTTAACTCCGTGTTTTTCTTTATAACGAACTGATTTTCTGTGAAGCTGCTTTGAGACAACGTTGGTTGTAAAAAGCGCTATTCAAATAAATATTGATTGATTGATTGATTGATTGATTGATTGATTGAGTGAGTGAGCTGGCCAATCAGGGAACACTGGGCTCATCAGGAGGTGGGGCCTAAAGACACAGGAGCTCTAACAGAGTGTTTCAGACAGAGGGTGAATACGGATATACAGAATGAGAACAACGTTATGTTTTGGGAAAACTGAAGCATGTAAATCTGTTCTAGTAGGACCCAAAAGGACATGACTAAAGTGCCCTTGAACCATGCAACTCCTGGGGTGCCATAGATAGGGCTGCCCGCTGCTCTGGGCAAGTGTGCTTGAACCAGGCACCTAACCCCCAACTGCTCCTGGGGTGCCATAGATAGGGCTGCCCACTGCTCTGGGCAAGTGTGCTTGAACCAGGCACCTAAACCCCAACTGCTCCTGGGGCGCCATAGATGGGGCTGCCCACTGCTCTGGGCAAGTCTGGTCTGTGGGTGTTTCACTGCATGGATGCGGAAGGCAAATTCCTCTGTGTAGAAGCACAAATGGCTCTAGATCCTAAATTCAGCCATGCAGCGTTCAAACATCGTTCTAATGAAATCCAGCTGATTGTTGTGTTAGGTGTGGGGCTATTCTGGCCGGATCTGACCTCCTGATCTGCGTATACAGGTGCCTTTCAGCGCAGATAGAACCCGTTAATGATGTTTGGAGGTTAATAACAGCACTCTGTCCAAATCAGACATGAGCCGAGCAGATATGTGAAAATGGGCTGTTGGGTTAGCATTGGGGTTATTCCATTCAGTGCTGATCTGAGCATCATCTGGTTGTAGACATACCGTCAGCACGACTGCAAATACAACCTCATGTCTGTGTAGTACAGTTGTTCTGTCCTGAGCTGACCTCCTGAGATCATTGCTTGGTTCCTCCAAGACAAATGGAAATCATCTTCTTTGTTGATGCTAATGAAGAAACTGATAAAGCCGTTTTCTGAGCCTGGAAGCAGGAGAGTGACATTTGGCTAATTGTTGTGTTTGCCGTGTGGCTATTTTGTCCTGAGCATCATCTGGCTATAAGTACCGTCTATACAGATGCAAATGAGCTTATAGTAAAGAGCAGAGCAGACAATGCTGTTTGACATCACGTCCCACACTGTATGATGTCAGGACAAACCAACAGCACTGCTTCTGTTTTGATAGATACACTGTCTTTCACTCAGACACTGAAAGAACCGTGAAAAATGGCTCATGGCGTTTGGGTTCTTCAGTCCTGAGCTGATCGCCAGAGCATCGCCTGATCTTACAGACACAAATGCCAATCACCGTACCTCCTCCTAATCAAGAGGAAGCCAATAATGCTCTTTGAGTACTTGAGTAACTACAGCTCTGGAAAACAATAACAGGGCACCTCAGAATGATCAGTTCCTCTGGTTCTACAGTTTCTGGGTAGCAGCGTATACACTACTGGATAAAATTTCTCTCAAATTCCAGATAAAATATTGTACTTTAGAAAATCACTGATGGCCAAAATAACAGAAACGCCTCCAGAAGCCTGTTTGGAACCGTCCTCGCTGTGCACTTCACCCCAGCTGCTGCTCACCATTCTTTCTGTAGGTCACTTGAGGTCATCTTACGGTGCTTAAGTGACGTTCGAGTGAGGTGGCGGCCATCACGGTCAGTAGAGAGAGTGGTTTCCTCCCTCTGCCAGTCTGTAGCTGTGTTTGCTGCGTGACCTTGTTCTTATGAAGCGCTGCTTCTGAAACGTCCAGGATGGAAGGAACCTGATGCTGACTGTATCTGCCAGTAAAGCTAGAACTGAACCTTCTGCTCCTCACCTTTCTCTTCAGCTCTGTTGGCTTGGTGTGAAGGAGTGCTCTTCAGAGCGGCTGCTGTACGTGTGGAGATGCTGATTTAGGAAAAAACTAGAGTGGTCTCTCTTTTTTTTCCAGAGCTGTATGCTGAGAATCTCGCTGCCGTCAGAGCAGAACCTCATCTCTCGCTAACGCTAGCGCTAACTGTACAGGAGAAGGAGTAAACATACTATACTTTATATGTAAGTCAATGGAACCGGACGTCTTTCCTAGTGACTTTTGCCCGTTGTATTTGGTCCATTCATCATGGAATTAATACACAATGTAAAGAGCAACAGGTGCTTTCAGATTCCATCAACAACTGATAAACGATAGGAATGGAGATATGAGGTTTTGTTCCGACAGACAGAAATAGGCTATCTGTTGAGCTCTGTGGTTATTCAGATCTGACTGTCATCTGATTATATAGGCATCTACCCCACAAATACATCATTCCTTGTCAAGTCATGTTCAGATGGATATTCCGTGTCCATGTCAGGCTGGATGTGGTTGTCGCTGCGTGTCTTACATGCTTTTTATTGGGATCTATAAGCAAAGTCTGTACAGTATTACAGATGGATTCCAACATTACTGAACAGGGGAAAATGACAAGAATTCCAAACTTGAGTGATGTTGGCTGCCCGCAGACGCCAGTTTAATAGACACGGATGGAGGGCTGGTTCTAGGAAATGTTACCGGGTGGCAGGAAGTTTCGGCAGACATGTTTAGACTGCAGGCAATCGGATTTGTTTCTGAAATCAGATTTTTATAATCAAACCATTTCACAGTGTACCACATCCAACTCGTTCACTCTTATACAGCTAGCAGGAGTACATTTTCCCACATATGGGCTCTTTAATATTAGCAAGCGCACATGTGTAGTGGCAGACCATTATGTTGGAGACTAGTTGTTGTGCTCTGTGGTTATTCAAGTCTGAGCATTGTCTAATTATATAGGCATCTTCTCCACAAACGCCTCATTCCATGTCAATTTATGGATGAATGGATATTCTGTGTCCATGGCGGTCTAGATGGGGTTGTCGCTGCGTCGTCTTGGGTTCCTCTTTATTGGGACCTATAAACAAAGCCTGTACAGTATTCCAGAGGGATGCTAATATCATTTCATTTTTTCCTGACAACAGTTCCAATGGCAGGGAGTTCTAGGGTGTCCTAGGTTGTGTTCTGACCGCAGGCAAATTGGATTTGCTTCTCAAATCAGTTCTTTCGGTTTGACTGTCCACAGTGTTGTTTGTAAGTGATCGGATCGGATTGGTGTGTCCAGACCTCACCAATCTACCTACATGGTGGTTGGTGTGGCACGTTGGATACCACCACTACCTGCCAGTGAGCTGGGAGACTATGCTGTGCTACACCAATAAGAGTCCTTGAGCAAGACACCTAACACTACGTTGGCCTCCGTGTAATACCATTAACCCTGTAAGTCGCTCTGGATAAGAGAGTCAGCTAAATGCCATAAATGTAAATGTACATGAGTTGCTGTGGTAATAGCGTGGGTGTCAGTAACTACTTATCCATGCTGGTGACATGGCTTTTCAGTATGGTGTCGGGCCACCATGTTTGCTAGCGCAACATGCCAGACATCTCAGCATGGAGTTGTAGAGGTTCCTAATGGAGTTCTGTGATAATCCATCCCATGCAGCTTGAATATCCTCACACAGTTCCTGCAGATGGTGCGGTAGGGGTGGAGGTGGAGTGACACCAGGCCTTCTGGACGTGTGACAACAAACCGTTCATCTTGGCGCTGACCACGNGTAACGGTCTGTGTGCATGTAGTCCTGCGTGGTGCAGCCGTCTGCCAATGGTGCTGCACTAACAGGATGACTCATGGAGGACATCACTGCTCGCTGAATGTCTGCAGTCGTGGCTGTTGGTTCAGTCAGGTACAGCGATAAGACCTGTCCTTGCTTATGTCACATGCACAGCCGAGTGTGAAACTTGAATCATTAGCATGTCTCACAATGTCAAACCTACCCACCAAGTTTCATTCCCGTGGGTTGATTCCTTCTGGGTGCAGCTATTAGTGCAGCTGATGATGAGTGTAGGCACCTTCTCTTTAAAAAGCAAGCGATCTGATGTCCTAATAGTAAAGCTCAAAACCAACAATGCTGTTTTTTAATATTAATGAGAGCGGTTCTCGCTGAGAGTGACATGGACATATGTCACAGGTCACTCCCATTGTCGTCCTCGTCATGGCAACCCCTCGTTGGGCCTAAGAACAGCCGCGCGTCCGCCGCGCTGTCTTGTTGCTTTAGAGAACGCATCATAATCACTGAATCTTAGTATTTTATTTCAAGCCTCCAGCGCGCAGCCGGGTCGAGTGGGCAGAACAAAGCCGGTGGAATTCATTACTAGGCCTCTCCGCTGCCGCCGCCCATCGGTGCCTAATTCCACCCCCCCCACCTCCTCCTGGTTGCTAGCCACGCTGGACGGCTGCGAGGAAAGCAATTAAAGATTTTGTCTCATAGCCAAATGGAGTGCAATTAAGGAGGAATGAAATTCGGCCTCTTTATTTCACAATCACGCTGAAGAGCTGTTAGCCGTTAGATTAGCATAAGTGTTGCCAGGGTCATTTGTGCTGGGTTTTTCCAGCCTTCCTGCCGTATACAGTCACTTGTGACAGCCGGAGTTGGTCCGCGAGGCCGAACGAGGTGCTGAGCCCGGAGAGGTTTTCCTCGGGATTGCTGGGTAATTAAAGCAGGCGGCTGATGTATATTTTATAGTGTATTAGTCTTGAGTTCTCTCAGTAATGACGTGTAAAAGCCTGTAGTCGTGATGAGTTGCCGTGTAATGAGGAGGCCCTCTCGGCGCACATTTGAGACCCGGCACATGCTGCTATGGTGTCTCTTTTAGAATTATTACCCTGGTGGTGTCAGGCTTGCAAAGTTTTCCTAAACAGAGCGGCTAATGATCCGTCCACTGCAAGCCACGTCACTGGTGGAGAAACAACAAGTAATATTTCCATCCACCTGATCCAGCGCCGCTGTAAATAATTGGTGCTGTCAGAAGTTGAAGGGAGATTCTCACATGTACAGCTGCTACAGAAACGTTTAGCCTTGAGCAATGAGGGCTACAAGGCAAATACTGGCAGCTCAGTGTCTCCTCATGCAGTGTAGGGTCCTATGTACATATACACTGATCAGCCATAACATTAGAACCACCTCCCCCAGCGTCCTGCGGGTGGCGTCCTGCGGGCGGTGTCCTGTGGGCAGCGTCCTGTGACCACTGATGAAGGACTAGGGGATGACCAACACTGCACTGTGCAGCAGCAGATGAGCTATCGTCTCTGACTGTATATCTACAAGGTGGAGCAGCAAGGTAGGAGTGTCTAATAGAGTGGACAGTGAGTGGACACAGTGTTTAAACACTCCAGCAGCACTGCTGCGTCTGATCCACTCACACCAGCACCACACACACTAACACACCACCACCACGTCAGTGTCACTGCAGTGCTGAGAATGATCCACCACCCACATCATACCTGCTCTGTGGTGGTCCTGTGGGGGTCCTGACCATTGAAGAACAGGGTAATGCAGTATACAGAGAAACAGATGGACTACAGTCTGGAACTGTACAACTACAGAGTGTCCTATATGGTCAGTGGAGCTGATATAAGGGACAGTGAGTGTAGATACAGGGAGGTGGTTTAATGTTACGACTGATTTCTGTATATATATTATTTTACTTTACTTTGCACAGTATAGACTGTGGCTAGGCTAATCATGAAAAAAAAAAAAAAAAAAAAAAAAAAAAAAAAATCTAAAGTCAGCTCAACAGCTGTTATAAAAAAAAGGAAATAAGTTAATTTTATTAAGTAAACTTAAGTAAAGTTGAAGTATGTTTTCCAAGTGTACTTTATGTAGTAAGTGTACTAATATCAGTGTACTGGTAGTATCTTGTAAGTGTACTATTTCAATGTTGTTGGAATTCAATGTGGGGATTAAAGTGGGCAGTTCAAGTATACTAAAACGTGTACTTTAAGTGTAAGAGTAGTAAACTTTTAATAAGTTTAACTAATTTACATCTTTCAGTGTTATTTTGTACTGTAACTTTACTAAAAGTCAACTTTATGCATACTGTTAGTTTACTGGTTATATATTTCAAGCCCACGTTTTACTTTATACTAAAAAGTTTATATTTTAGTTTAGAATTATACTCTCAGTAAATACTAGTTCATTAGTTTTTAAACTTATTTTAGTATATGAAAGTACATTTTTAAGTATGCTCTCAGTAAATACTAATTTATTAGTTTTAAACTTATTTTAGTTTATGAAAGTACACTTTAGTATGCTCTTAGTAAATACTAGTTTTAGTTTAAAACTTATTTTAGTTTATGAAAGTACACTTTTAAAAAATCTCCATCAAAAAATTAAATACAATTATGTACTTAAAATATACTTAGACTTCTCTGTGTACTTCTGAGTATAAGCCAAGTACACTTAAGTATAGCTATGTAGTATATCATTGATATGTACATAAACAGAAAACTGAAATCACACTCTCTTATTTTTAGTTTAAAAATAATTTTTAATTTTATCTGCCACAATATTACAACCACGTCTCTTCTCTTTATCCATCATATCAGCTCCACTGACCATATAGGACACTCTGTAGTTGTACAGGTCCAGACTCTAGTCCATCTGTTTCTCTGTATACTGTATTACCCTGTTCTTCAATGGTCAGGACCCCCACAGGACCACCACAGAGCAGGTATGATGTGGGTGGTGGATCATTCTCAGTACTGCAGTGACACTGACGTGGTGGTGGTGTGTTAGTGTGTGTGGTGCTGGTGCGAGTGGTTCAGACACAGCAGTGCTACTGGAGTGTTTAAACACTGCGTCCACTCACTGTCCACTCTATTAGACACTCCTACCTTGCTGGTCCACCTTGTAGATGTACAGTCAGAGACGATAGCTCATCTGCTGCTGCACAGTGCAGTGTTGGTCATCCTCTAGTCCTTCATCAGTGGTCACAGGACGCTGCTGCCCACAGGACAGACACAAACCCGGAGTTCCGCGTATTTGCTTCCTGTCCAGATTCACTGAGGGCTATGAGGTGACCTTGATCTTGCGGAAGACGATTTCCAGTAGCCCATTTCCATGTTCATGTCTAATGAGCGTGCTCATTATAATTATAAACAAAGCACAAGTGAGGAAAGAGGCAGAAGCATGAATAAGAGCCACCTACCTCCGCTCTTGTTATGGTAAGGAGTGCCCTTTCAGACAATGGACACGGTAATTGTGTCTCATTGCTGTGCTGCTCAGCCTTTCAGTGACGCGCTGAGCGCTGAACTGAAGGAACAGCACTCGTTCATTCAGTAAACTCTGTCTTGCGTTTGCTTCTGGCGTTTGTGCTGTTCTGTTGATGCCAGTGTTTATTCTAGCTGTAATTCCTTATTCAGAGAGTCCGTGAACGGAGTCATTCGGGCTGGGTTTGGCGTGAGATGGTTCAGATGTTCTATACAGTGGTGGTGATGGGAACCAGGGGTCTCCGTGTCTACAACACACATATAGAACCACTAGTGAATCTGCACATGTCTTCTGAGTGTTGTATGGAATGCTGAGGATGGGAAAATCTGGAAAACCTGGGGGAAAAAAAAGTTTTCTTTGCAAACTATTTTGCCTCAGAGCATCCTGCAGCATGTATCCCTCCACCATGAGTGGACTACACTAGTGTAACGTCTCAGGCAGTGTATTCATGAGCATTTCATGGAATAGCCTTCTGCGAGGGAGCTCATATCCGATTCTTGGCTTCTCCGGAATGATTTGTGATAGTCTGGATAGCAAAAAACAAAACCACATGAAATCCAGTTTTTGCAAATGAGATCCCATTAGGAAGGGGTTTTCTTTGGGGGGCTATTTTGCCTCAGAACGCCCTGCAGCATGTATCCCTCCACCATGAATGGAGTTTAAGGCTGAAATCTTCTCCAGACTATCATAAACAGCGTCTCAGACATCAGTCAGCGGATTCAGAGCCACCTCATGTAGGAACTTCCTGTGAGGGAGCTTTTAGAGGAGGACGTCTGGTTACCTTCACCACCACTGTGAACAGTTCTGGTTATCTAGAACGGAGCGCTTTACACCAGACCCACTCTGAATGGCTCTGACCCACTCTGAACGGCCATCAGGTGACGCCCCAACCATCAACTAAAGTTACATTTATGATAAACAGTTAATATGTATTTAGTATATACAGATCTTCTTCTTCTTCTTCTTCTTCTTCATCTTCTTCTTGTTGTTCTTCATCATCTTCATTATCTTCTTCTTCATCATCTTTTTCTTCTTTTTCTCCTTCTTATTCTTTTTCTAGTTTTTTTCTTCTCTTTAATCTTTTTGTTTTTGTTCTTGTTGTTGTTTTTTCTTCTTCTTTTTGTGTTATTCTTTTTCTTCTTCTTTTTCTCCTTTTTCTTCTTTTTGTTTTTCTTTTTTCTTCTTTTTCTTCCTCTTATTTTTGTTTTTCTTCTTCT
>CM067480.1:33660567-33670567 GCA_034552555.1 Semaprochilodus insignis
GAGTCACTCCATGACAGTCTGGCACGACACCATTGCAGTCTTTGGTGACGGTGACGTGGTGTTAAGGACAGTCGTGGTAACGGTCTGTGTGCATGTGGTCCTGCGTGGTGCAGCCGTCTGCCAATGGTGCTGCACCAACAGGATGACTCATGGAGGACATCACTGCTCGCTGTATGTCTGCAGCCGTGGCTGTTGGGTCAGTCAGGTACAGCGAGAAGGCTCGTCCTTGTCTACGTCACATGTACAGCTGAGTGTGAAACTTGAATCATTCACACGTCTCACAATGTCCAACGACGTCGGCTGATTCCTTCTGGGTGCAGCTATAAGTGCAACCATCTTTTTGGCGATGAGTGTATATACTGTATGTTCACAACCTTACTGGCATGTACCTGAGGGGGCTTATAGCAACAGCAGTGTTGGGCCTACTCACGAAAAACACTTGGACCGTGCAGGTCGCCGCTAGCGCCTCTATGCTATTGTATCGTAAAAGTCGTTTCCTCTATCTCAACTTATTAGGCTAACAAGGCTTGGATCTTAAGACAGGTGGGTCATGATCTCTAGATAACAGGCCAGATAGCCTCTACGGAATTCTGTACAACTCCCGAATTATGGTTAAGTTGGTGGAATTGGTCTTTAAGCTTAAGGCATCATCTTTTGAGGGCATCAGGTATTTTCGCCACACCGGCGTGCGGTAAGTGTGGTTAGAACTACTTCCAGTGCTGTATCTCGGTATGTGTTGGGCTACAGAGCTCTCTCAAACACTGATCGGGTCATTCGGTGGGTTGTGCTTTCCACAAATCCGGCTTTAATCTCTCTGATGGTAATTTGGGGAACGTTGGTGAATTGGCTGTCAAGCACCGAGGTGTCGGTTGTCAGTCTTGATCAGTGAGCCGAAAACAGGAACTCCGAGTCCTGTAGCGGCCTGAAGTTAGTGTTTACACATCGCCTGACTTCCAGGTAAAGGAGCTTGATCATAGGATTCCTCATACGCTTCCCTGGTTCTGCGGTATGTACACAGGTATGTGAGCGTTTGGGTTTTGATTCTTTGGGGTTTTTGGGGTTGGTTATGTAATCGTTATGCAATTCCCTGCTCAATTTTTATATAATTGAGACACTTGATCTAAGTGCCAGCGTACGCTGTGTTGTTCGCACTTCATCGGTTCTGAACCACTTTGCGTTCGCCTGCTGCTGTATTTTCTTTATGTCAGCTGCTTTAGGGGTCAACATTGCAGCTGAAATGATAATAATACTTGATAAATATGCATACAGGCCAGTTTAGAGTGCAGCGGACACACCATTAACACAGAAGCTAGACATGGCCGTTACTTTGCAGGAGCAAGTCGAGTTTTTAAAGTGGTGTTGATGCTACAAGTTCACCAGAGCTCAGATTTTAACTACGCAAGCAGAGAAGTAGCCTATAACCAAACTTATACGGATCTACTCAGCACATAGACATGAGAGCAGAGCTGGGAATACCGTGCCCTCAAAATGCTAAGCTAGCAGGGGCAAGTTAGCATTATGCAAATATGTCTATACTATTTGGTACTAATTAGTTAGCATTACTGCTACTGAGTGCTGATTGGTTAGCATTACTGNGCTACTGGGTGTTGATAAGTTAGCATTACTGCTACTGAGAGCTGATTAGTTGGCTTTTGTGCTACTGAGCACTGATTTCATCTGCCCTGAAGAAAAACCCAGCGAATAGGAAGCTGAGTTCAGCATCATGTGATCATTAGCTCCTCTTGAGTGTTCAGCAGTCTGTATAAAGATCACTCTGATTTCTGGCTGAGTGTATTTGTACAGATGTAAGTGGACGGAACCGCCGTCACTCTGTGACCTTACGTGCTTAATCTCTATTGCTGTCATATCGTAAGACAGATAACACACACAGACATAAATAAAGCCCCAGAGCCCCGACACAGGGAACAGCGAGATTCAGAAAGTTTGGTAGACGTTACTGCAGTCACTGTACATCATAAAACTCTGCGTCCTCTCGGGTAGACGTGATGAGAGTCCAGAATTGGAGGACATTTGGAGTGGGCAGTTAGCTTCATGGCACGGCCTTCTAAAGGGCTGGACTCCACTTCTGGAGGGCCACAGCATTGCAGAGGTTAGTGTCGACCCTGCTTTAATACGCTCGGCTAATTAGCTTTAGCTTTGTAAGAACAGGAAAACAAAGAGATGACTGTACAGTCAACCCTAGCAAGCCATCTGCACTTTCAGCTCCACCTAGAGTGGCCATTTTCATAACCCCAGAAAGGAGGACATCATCGTGCCCGACCCTCCCCCTCCTTAAGCCTACCTGTTCAGGGGAGCGTTTGGTAATGAGTTATTCTGCTAGATAAGAGGTGCAGATCTAGGGGTCCACTGACCGAGAGTGTTTTGGTAAGCTGGGAATGTTGGTGCTGTTGTCCCGCTGCTCTTCATGTTCAGTGAGGTTTGTTGACGGTGGAGCAGAGGGAGGCTGACTTCTCAGGGAGCCCTCATGTCTTTGTTACCTTCTGGCTCTGCCTTTTAGTTCTGCTGTAATAGCTGGGTCTGCCGGAGTCACTGCTGCACTCTGTTAACACCATATAGTGTGTTCAGATCTTCTGTCAGAGCTAACAGTCTGTCTGTTCTCTTTGCCTGAGCTGAACTGCTGCCCATCCTGTGCGGTCTGATGCTCTGCTCTGACTGGGAGCCACTGCTTGCCTTTAACCACCACGGAGCTCCTGGCTGTCCTGCACTGTGGAAGCTTGGCCTGCATCCTGCTGACCCATCCGATGACCCAACTACTTAATTACAGACTAATCAGACATTTACTCCTCTACCTTACAAACACTGAACACTGCTTTCCTTTGCTTGTGTTGTTATCTGGTGTTGACCCGAGGAGGNTGCCTTTAACCACCACGGAGCTCCTGGCTGTCCTGCACTGTGGAAGCTTGGCCTGCATCCTGCTGACCCATCCGATGACCCAACTACTTAATTACAGACTAATCAGACATTTACTCCTCTACCTTACAAACACTGAACGCTGCTTTCCTTTGCTTGTGTTGTTATCTGGTGTTGACCCGAGGAGGATGGGTTCCCCTTTTGAGTCTTGGTTCTTCTCGAGGTTTCTTCCAGTTGAACTGAGGGAGTTTCTCCTTGCCTCTGTTGCCCCTTGGCTTGCTCACTGGGGGCTCTACTGCTACTGAGTGCTGATTAGTTAGCATCACTGCTACTGAGTGCTGATTAGTTAGCATCACTGCTACTGAGTGCTGATTGGTTAGCATTACTGCTACTGGGTGCTGATTGGTTAGCATTACTGCTACTGAGTGCTGATTGGTTAGCATTACTGCTACTGAGTGCTGATTAGTTAGCATCACTGCTACTGAGTGCTGATTGGTTAGCATCACTGCTACTGGGTGCTGATTAGTTAGCATTACTGCTACTGGGTGCTGATTAGTTAGCATCACTGCTACTGAGTGCTGATTAGTTAGCATTACTGCTACTGAGTGCTGATTAGTTAGCATTACTGCTACTGAGTGCTGATTAGTCAGCATCACTGCTACTGAGTGCTGATTAGTTAGCATCACTGATACTGAGTGCTGATTAGTTAGCATTACTGATACTGAGTGCTGATTAGTTAGCATTACTGCTACTGAGTGCTGATTAGTTAGCATCACTGCCACTGAGTGCTGATTAGTTAGCATCACTGCCACTGAGTGCTGATTAGTTAGCATCACTGCTACTGAGAGCCGATTAGTTAGCATCACTGCTACTGAGTGCTGATTAGTTAGCCTTACTGCTACTGAGCGCTGATTAGTTAGCCTTACTGTTACTGAGTGCTGATTGGTTGGCATCACTGCTACGGAGAACTGATTGGTTGGCTTTACTGCTACTGAGCGCTGATTTCATCTGCCCTGAACAAAAACGGTTAGCCGGTAGGCGAGTGATGTCACATGACCTTGGTAAACCAATGAAATGCAAGGCATGTCTTTTGACATGGACTTGAGTCAATGGCACGTATAATTTTGTTGGCGAGTGAACATTTTAAATAGTTCTTCCCGAAACGAGGACCGATAGGCGTCCGTCCAGGTGGTGCACCGGACAGTCCAGACTAAAACCGGACGTGTAGCCACCCTAGTCCCACCCAACAACCAGACTAACCCAGAGTAATGCTATTAGCTCGGCTGTAAGAAGTCCTTGTGTCGGTTCTATCCACACAAATCTGCATGTCTTGCCTTCGAGTTTGTCCCTCTCCGAGTAACCGCAGCAGAAAGCTCAGTGTTGCGTTTGGCATTTAAGATTGATTCGGCAGCCACCTGGGCAGGTGGATCTAAATGTGGAAGGAACGAGTGTGACGTGACAGTGATGCATGGTAGGAGGAAGAATGTGTCACTGTTAAATGACTCTCATAGTTG
Organism: Semaprochilodus insignis; assembly: GCA_034552555.1. NCBI lineage: Eukaryota > Metazoa > Chordata > Actinopteri > Characiformes > Prochilodontidae > Semaprochilodus > Semaprochilodus insignis. The sequence goes on from CM067480.1 coordinate 33,664,953, forward strand.
TGCTGACAATATATGGCCTCTTCAATTAGACGCCTATTTTTACACTGGCAGGAGTGAGATATTACCCCCCCTAATGTGTCATATTTTATTCAGGACCTATATCATCTCTGAAGGATGGCAAGCTCGAGCACTTCTGAGATGTGGTTTAGCTTCGATATGAGAGCGGATACGATTAATCAGGGTTCATTTGGCAACGTGTTTTATATTTAGACAATTTTATTCCAGCATGTTTCATCTGGTCTTCGTCACAGGGTCTCTTCGGGTGTTAAACAGCATCTCGGCGTTAGTCTGAAAGTTTGGGAGACCGTGGATCTTTTCAGGCTATGCAATATGTTCTTTAATACTTTGGGGTTTTTAGGCTGCAGTGTTCCTACACTAGTAAGACATGCTCCGACTGTCACAGCATTGCGTCCCTCGGAGAAGGTGCCTCCGGCGGCTGGCGTCCACAAACCGTATATCAGGGTTTGGTCGTAAGAGAATACAGCGTGAGAGTGAATGATAATAGTTCAAGATCCTGAACTAGACCCCTACAAAACCACACCCAAACTAGACCCCTACAAAACCACATCCAAACTAGACCCCTACAAAACCACACCCAAACTAGACCCCTACAAAACCACATCCAAACTAGACCCCTACAAAACCACACCCAAACTAGACCCCTACAAAACCACACCCAAACTAGACCCCTACGAATCCACACCCAAACAAGATCCCTACAAAACCGCACCATAACAAGAACTTGACTAAACCATACCCAAACAAGACCCCTACTAAACCACAACCAAACTAGACCCCTACAAAACCACACCCAAACAAGAACTCAACTAAACCACTCCCAAACAAGACCCTTACAAAACCACACCCAAACTAGACCCCTACAAAGCCGCACCATAACAAGACCATGACTAAACCACTCCCAAACAAGGCCCCTACAAAACCACACCCAAACAAGGCCCCTACAAAACCACACTCAAACAAGACCCCTACTAATCCACATCCAAACAAGGCCCCTACTAAAGACCCCTATTAAGCAGAGACACTTTTTATACATGTGTACTAAACGCTAAACAAGCCCCCCAAAACAAGATCCCTGCTAACCCATAAGCAAACAAGACCCCAACAAAACAAGGTAGTGGATACGTCACCTCACAGAGGACTTAAAATAACTGACAGGTTCAGGACTTTCTGACTGTGTATGAATGCAGTCAGGAAGTGGTAGTGGTCAAGACATTCATTCGGCCACTGCTGCACAGGACTTGCTGGGACAGGACGTGCCCACTTACATGCAGTGTCATGTCCCAGCTCTCTTTTATGGCTGCGCATGGTTTGTTATTCCTCAGTTAGGAATATCGCTCTATAATTAATATAGTGACAACTCCGATCGACGAGCCTTTGATGTCTTTAGCTTAATGTTGCTCACAGCTGTTGCTCATCATACCACGCTGCAGGGCCAGACAGCCACTGAATACAAAGGAATGGCACTACATGTTTAAAGCATAAAGAACAAGAAACCGTCATCCATTACAGGAACCAAAACAGACAGTCAGATTACAGACACTTCTGAAATTTTTTTTTTTTTTTTTTTTTATTACATTCATATACTTTATGGGGGAAAAAGAGATGAGAGGAACGTTCTAGCCAAGAAACGTCCCCTGAACGCCAGAAAATGTAAATAAAAGAAAAAAAACGAATGGTGAAACAAGACACATTGACGATAAGCATGGGCCACAGCAGGAAGGCTGGCTTTGTACAGGACAGATCCTTCTCACGGCACTACAACAGCCGGCGTTTTATTTTGTCCTTCGGTATTTCATCTTTTATAGCAACAGCTTAAAGCTCCAGTCGGGATCAGTCATAACCTGCAGGCCTGTTTTAGCACCGGGGTAACAATAGGCCAATGACAAAGGTGGCTTCTGCTCAACAAGGCCCCTGCAAAAAAGACCCCACAAAACAAGCCCCCTACTAAACAAGACCCCTACTAAAGAAGGCTTCTGCTCAAAAAGCACCAAGAACTCTACTAAATAGGTCTTCTGCCAAACCTTCCAAAAGAGGCCCCTGCCAAACAAGACCCCTACCAAAAGAGGCCCCTGCCAAACAAAACCCCTACCAAACAAGACTCATACCAAACATGACCCCTACCAAACCAGGCCCTTGCCAAACAAGAGCCCTGCCGAACAAGAGCCCTGCAAAACAAGACCCCTACCAAACAAGACCCCTACTAAACCAGGCCCTTGCCAAACAAGAGCCCTGCCAAACAAGACACATACCAAACAAGACACATACCACACCAGGCCCCTGCCAAACCAGGCCCCTGCCAAACCAGGCCCCTGCCAAACCAGGCCCCTGCCAAACAAGAGCCCTGCCAAAAAAGATGCATACCAAACAAGGCCCCCTGCAAAACAAGGCCCCTAGTAAAAATCCACTAAGAAAGGCCCTCGTTAAAAAAGTCTTCCATTAAATAAGACCCTATTAAACAGGACCCCTGCTAACAAGACAACACTTGCAAACAAGATCACTACTAAAAAAAGAACTCTTTTAAACAAGAGCTATAAAACTGGTCCCCTGAGGACTGAACCAAAATAAGACCTCTACCAACCAGGACCCTGTTAAACAAGACCTCTACTAATCCAGACCTCTACTAATCCAGACCTCTACTAATCCAGACCCTGTTAAACAAGACCTCTACTAATCCAGACCTCTACTAATCCAGACCTCTACTAATCAAGACCTGCTAATAGTGTTACAACTACATACATTTTAAATTTCAAACATTATGAAACAATAAGCACATGTAGATTAGAACCATTTTAGCCAGTTGTGCTTACACACAGAGGAATTCATCCACCACGTTTAACCCATCTGTGCAGTGAAACTCCCTCACACTGGTGGACACACACTAAGGAGCAGTGAGCTTGTGCCTGGAGGGGTGGGTAACCCTATCCACGGCACCTGGGGAGCAGTTGGAGGTGTTAGGTGCCTTGCTCAGGGGCACTTCACTCATGTCCTTTCAGTTCTGGGATTCAAACTGGTGACCCTCCGATCACAAGGCTGGTTCTCTTACCAAATACAATATTTGTAATATTTCAGTCAAACTTCTCGCATGTACGAACACTGTGAAGAGGGAGTTCTGTCTAGGCTATTCTTCTAAAACCTCCCTTCTCCTCTCTCTCACACTCACACACACAAAAAGACCCGCCCTCCAGTCCCGATCATCCTCCTCGCAGGCTGCTGGCCGCTGATCAGTCCGGCCTGATGAGAATGACCTTTGTGTTGTTAGCAGAAATGGGCAGCAACCCGCCTGCACCTGCCACACTGACGGAGACTCCAAACCAGAGCTGTAATCAGCCGTTAGGGCTCTTTTCCTGCTTACCTCACTCGGAACATTGCTCCATCTGGCTATAATGTAATTCATAACTTCAAAGGTTTTCAGAATGACTTTAATACAAATGAGCTTGTTTGCTTTGTCGCTTCGCTGTTTATTGCAGGCTGAGCATGTTTATCCAGTGGACCACAACATCACACATGTAAACATAGGTCACAGTGTTAGGGACAGTGCTAGCTTGACTATTCAAGACACATACCAAACAAGACACATACCTAACAAGGCCGCTACCAAACAAGACCCCTACCAAACAAAACCCCTACCTAACAAGACGCATACCAAACATGATCCCTACCAGACATGATCCCTACCAAACATGACCCCTACCAAACAAGACGCATACCAAAGAAGACCCCTACCAAACAAGACGCATACCAAACATGACCCCTACCAAACAAGACGCATACCAAACATGACCCCTATCAAACAAGACCCCTACCAAAACAGGCCCCTGCCAAACAAGACCCCTATCAAAAAAGACGCATACCAAACAAGACCCCTACCAAACAAGACCCCTACCAAACCAGACGCATACCAAACATAACCCCTACCAAACATGACCCCTACCAAACATGACCCCTACCAAAAAGGAGGCATACCAAACATGACCCCTACCAAACATGACCCCTACCAAACAAGACGCATATCAAACAAGACCGCTACCAAACCAGGCCCCTGCCAAACAAAATCCCTGCCATGTGAAACCTTGTTGTGGTGTCAGGGCTTACCAGCACCTTCTAAACCGCATTTGGACCAAAAGAGTCTCTGCCAAGACCAAAGTGGGACTCGTCACTGAAGATGACCCGCTGCCATTCTGACTCACTCCATGACAGTCTGGCACGACACCATTGCAGTCTTTGGTGATGTTGACGTGGTGTTAAGGACAGTCGTTGTAGCGGTCTGTGTGCATGTAGTCCTGCGTGGTGCAGCCGTCTGACCGTGATTGAAGTGCCCTCAAGCAAGGCACCTACCAAGTCACTAGGTTGTGTGTTTGTGGGTGTTTTACTGCACAGGTGGGTTACATGCAAAGGTCAAATTCCTCTGTTAGACTGGTTCCTAATTTTGAATCGTTTAGCGCATTCCCACCACCAATAATTAACTTCGGAACCCGAAAAGTTCATTCCCAGCTACAACCACAAATAGTAGGTTCTTCACCATGAACCGTGCCGACATCTGTGGGCGCGTCGGTTGTTGAGGAAAGAGAAGGCAACAATGGCGACACCCAGTGTTCTGCTGGAGAACCTCTACTACGCCTTCTTATCTCCAGTAGTTGATCCGTGCTGCTTTCTGGATATAAACAAACATCTGGAATAACAGCACAAACGCTTGCAGGTCATCTACACGCTCCGCCATCTTGGTACTACTGTTTACCACTGCTGTGCAGCGCCCCCTGTTGATGTCAATGTTGTATCCTTTGACGTTCCTTGGTTCCAGTAAACACTAGAGCAAACGCAGACTGAACGGAGCCAGGGTTCTTTTGGTCAAAGAGGGCTATGTGTGCACGCACAATGGTCAATAAGTGGTTCTTGGTTCTTACCTTAGGTAATAACTTTAAAGGTGTGTCATGATACCACCAACCAATTTACGCTTGTCATGTGATCCAACTTTTGCATACGTGTGTAGTTTTGTTTTTCAGTGGCTGTTTAAAACTTAGGGCTTCCCGTGTCCGCAGTTGTTTTACGTAACCTGACATAGCTGCTGAGGTATTTGATGGTTGAGTGCATGCAGAGGCAAGTGGGAACAGAGTTCTCCATCAGAGCCAACCAAGTGAAACCATGAACCAGTCATAACGCAGCTCGCACCCAGCCAGCCTCACCCAGAGACAGCAGCAGGGGGCCGGGGACGATCACCTGATCAGCCCTATTACAGCCTCACAGCTTCATTAGCCGCAGCGGGGGTATAGAGCTGCTAGCCTGTTTAAGACTTCTGCATTCCCCGCATGGTGGCCAGCAGGATTAGCTTCTTCTTAAGCATGTGGTTAGAATGTGCCCAAGAGCCTACAGGAGTTTATCACTGTATAGTCTCACACATAGAACATGCAGTAACTACGGTATCACTGTACAAAAGGCAATTGCACATGTGTGGATGGTATGACTTTATGATCTGTTTTCACATGAATATGAAAAGTGAGGATCCCTCAGAACCTTCTAGGCCTTCAGAGAAGCATGTCTGTCATTGTATCAGCTCCTCTGACCATATAGGAGCACTCTGTAGATCTACAGGTACAGAC
>CM067480.1:33676417-33697946 GCA_034552555.1 Semaprochilodus insignis
GCTCCTCTGTCAATCACCCCGAGGGGTCTCTTCCAGGGACGGGAGCGCTAGTTCAATAGCATGCATGTTTAATGTAGTCTCAATCTGAACAGCAAACGGGGGAAGGTGGGGATGTTTATTGGGGCTATGGTTTGGTGGTGCTGGACATAACTACAGGAGGTTCAGTACAACGTCTGTCATATTCCATGCCACTCCTGGGAATTTCAGTTCTGGGATTCTACAGGGAGTTTTTTTTTCCCCACTATTAAAGAGTGGTTAAGAGTGGCTTGATGCGGAGCGATCCTTTAATGCGAAACGTTTGTTCACAGTGGTGGTGTTGGGAACCAGACGTCTGAAGAGTTTAATAACATGAATCATGGCATTTAATGAATCAATAAAAGGTTATGAATGTGCTGCCTGATGTTGGAGACGTTGTGTTACGGCAGTTTTGGCTCTTACGGTGGAGAGCTACATACACACAAGGCATTGTGAGGCATAATAGCCCCCCAAAGATCACTTCACCACCATTTCACCATCCATTACCTATAAACAAAGGGATATATACATACATATATCTCATGATACTTGAAGGCATTTTTTTTCCAATATACTATACAGTATGATAAGACCACCAGACAAAACATGAGCCCCCTGTGACTGAAACGTACCTAATAGCCTTTAATACACCTACAAGCACCAACAACAGCTGTGATTGGATTGGGCATGTACTGGACGAGTTTCTGGACGTAGGCCACATCAGTGTTCAGACACTCTTGCATCAAAGAATTGGTCAGTTGGGCCAGATTTGGTGGATGCCCTCCCTGGCACAATTCCGAGGAGAATTCCCTATAGACTGGGATTTTAGCCACTGCTGGTAGACCCGTATGACCGTACGCTTTCATACACCTGCAGATTCAGCTACTTCCTTCACACTATGGTCTTTGGTACGCCCATGCAGTCACTCCTTTTAGCCAATCATTAACATCTGCTTTGGAGCCATTTTCCACACATGGAACGAGACATTCCCTGCACTGTAGCACCTCTTCCTAATCTATGGATCCCGTCACTCACACCCCACTGGTATTTATAGCACTATCATCCTGGTGCAGCGCCATCTGCAGGAGCCTGAAGTTACTACCACCTTAAACACACAAGGGCCTCACACATCACAATATTATTAGTCCTTCTCAGTTTTGATAAGGTGGTATACAGTATAAGTGGTATTACAAACTGGACACAATTTTATTTTGCACACTGCACCAGATCCAATTAAACAGGACTTACTATGTTCTCTCTCTCTGCAGTGAAACACACAGATCTTCAGCATTCTGCTATCCGCAATATGCTCAGAAATTTAGAAGTAGCTGGATCTGCAGGTGTATGGAAGCATACGGTCATACGGGTCCACCAGCAGTGGCTAAAATCCCAGTCTTAAGGAAATTCTCTTTGGAACTGTGCCAGGGAAGGCATCCACCAAATCTGGCCCAATTTTTTGATGCAAGAGTGTCTAAACATTGATGTGGCCTACATCCAGAAACTTGTCCAGTACATGTCAAATCCAATCACAGCTGTTGTTGGTGTTGGTGCTGGTGGAGGTGTTACATGCTATTAGGTGAGTTTCAGTCACAGGGGACTCATTTTTTGTCTGGTGGGCACAACGTCCAGCCATACACACACAACTCTCTGGTGGTTTAGACAGTAAATACAACGACCATATCTGTGTTGTAGACATGGAGACCCCTGGTTCCCATCACCACCACTGTAAAGAAGCCTGATTGTCTACAATCAACCATTTCACACCAACGCCACTCTGAATGGCTCTATTTACATCTCAACCACTGAGTTATGTACAGTCCTGTTTAACTCCCATTCATTCCTCACATAACTGCACCCACAGCAGTCACAATCTGGGTGACGGACATACAGGCTGATACATATTCCCATGCCGTCCCGTCCCTAGGCAGTTCAAAGAGCGTAGTTCGTTTACCTTTTGGCGCTGGACGACAACTTTGCTGTGGTTTTGCTGGACAGTTTGGTGGCTTTCTTCTGCTGCTGCTGCGGAGGCGTGGGCTGCTTCCTCTCCTCCTGCTCCTCAGGCTCTGGAACCGGCGGATCTCTCTGATCCGCATCTGAACTGCCGCTACTGGTGCTGGGGCTTTCGTCGTCTGACCGCTGCCTTTCGCTGGACATCTTTCCCCACCTTGGACCAACGACAACAACAAGAAGACACTTGTAAACTCGGGGGGAACTTGACCTGGGGCGGATATCCCACAAAGCAGGGTTTCTCAGTTTAGCCGGATAACTCGAGAGGCGTCCAAAAGAAGCTGCTGCTCCCATTTCTACACCAGGTTTAAGCTAAATGTGAACCTGAGTGGAGGTTTGTCCGACAGACATGTCCCTCAATGCCTCTTCTCCTATTGGATGGAACTGACTTTTGGCTCGAGTTATCTCAGTTTAGCTGGATGACCTAAACCAGATGTGAGGAGCGTCCAACAGAAATGTATCTGCTTCCCATTCCGGACAAGCTGGAAATCGAGTTGGCTATTTATTAGACTAACTGGGAATATCTTGAGGGCAATTTTGGGGTTTTTCCCAGTTTAGCTGGATAAGTGAAGCCAAAAGTGAAGGTGGTCCAACAGAGAATTCCAATTTAACTTGACTTAATCTAGCTTAACTTGACTTAATCTTGATCTAGCTAACAGTAAACTCAAGCCACAAGTTTAGACTTGTCCAACTGCAATACTCATGTCCACTCTACTGGACAGGACTTCACTTTTGCTTTGAGTTATCCTAAGAAAACAATCTCGGGAGCCATTTATCTCCTAACCAGGATCTATCCGGTCAGCTGGATAAACAGAGGCTCATCTAACGGAGATCTGCCTTACCTTTCCTCCTGCAGAACTTATATAATTCTAAACGTAAGCCAAAAGGTGAAGATTGTCCAATATGCCTTACCTTTCCATCCTATTGGACATGGAATGGCCCAAGTTATCCGACTGATGTAGTTTAGCCGGATAAATTAAGCCAAACAAAGCCACATTAGCCTGAACACAGAGGGTGACACCTTTACCTTATCTCCAGCCACAAGGTGAGGACTGTCCAGCATTCCCTACCTTTCCTTCCTATTGTCCGTAGTCTGGCTTAAGTTATCCGGCTAACGGAGAAAACCTTATGGGCTGCTTGTAGGTTCTCTCAGTTTAGCTGGACAACTTCGGCCAGAAGCGAAAGCTATCTGGTCAGTTATCTGGTCACCTGAGAAACCCAGCCTTAGGAAACACTCCCACAATGCTCAACAACAGTGCATCCAAAGCATTCCCGTCCACAGCGTCCCTGACTTTTCCAGCTCAACTGTTGCTGTATCCCCATGCACAAGAGCACGAGACAGGGAACACCAAGGAAAACTTCCATTCATCCGTCCACCCATCTCCAGAGTCTCCACAGGTCCAATCTGCTAGCTGGCCGACAGCAACGAGGGTGGAAAAAGAAGCGAGTGACACCAATATGCTCCGGCGGGATCCGATTACTTACACCAAAACTGTTGTCAATTCTGGAAGTGCAAGAGGGCATCCATCCACACTCGGGATGAGAGGTGGTGGTAAGGGGGTGGGAGTGCTTTCCTCTCCTCTCTCTCCTCTGCACAACAACTGCTTAAGTGCGCCAGCTTAATCCATTACCCAGACCTAATGGCCTCTATAAACAGCGGCTGACCAAAACCACCCAGGGCGTTCCTATGGATCCCGGCTCCCGCAGAGTGAGCTAGTTCTTCTCCTTCTCTGGGAAGATGATGAAGATGATGATGAAGATGCAGAAGCAAGCTGGACGCACTGTCCTGGTGAAGAAAGAGCAGAGTTCTTCTCCTCCACCTCCTCCTCCTGCAGGAGCCATGGAGAGAGTGAAAACAAGCAGTGAAAGCAGGTTGTGCTGAGAGGGAAGGGAAGGGAAGGGAAAGGAAAGGAAGGGAGCGAGGGAGGGAGCTGGCCAAAGCTTTCCAGACCGAAGAGCTGCATGGAAAAGCAGGATCGCAGCAGAGGAGGAGGAGGAGGAGGAGAAGAGGAAGGAGGAGGGGGGGAGAGACGAGCTGAGCTAAAATAAAACCCCCATTTTCACAATAACAGCCCCCCCAACACCCCCTCCTCCTCCTCCTCCTCCTCCTCCTCTCTTCTTCCTCCACTTTAGCGCTAGGGTTAGGGTAAGCCAGCAGCCACAGATGAAGCCTGTCCGTTCTTTGGTGGCTTAAAAAGGCGAGAATGGAAGCAGCTGCCGGGAGGGTTTCCCCGTTGTTGCTGCTGTTGGGGCTGTTGTTGGAGATCAGGAGGTTTTGTTGTGGTTGAAGCTCCAGCGTGGTGTTACCAACTGATGCGTGAAGTCAGTTTTTCGAGGAAGAAGAGGAGGAGGAGGAGGAGGAGAAGAAGAAGAAGAAGAAGCGAACAGGAGGAGGAGGAGAAGGAGAAGGAGGAGGAGGGGGGTGGTGGTGGTGGTGGTGGTGGTTAAAAAAAGAAAACAGAAAGACAAAACCCCGCGAAAAGGACGACGTTTTCGGCCCCCAACCCGACCCTACAAGCTTCTCCTTTACCTTAGATGCGCCCTCGTCCTGCTCGCGGTCGGTTTGGAGAGAGAAATCCTGGAGAAACGAAGCCGGGAAGGACGACTGGCTCCGGCCGAGCTGTGAACATTGGAGAGTAGGAAGGAGAGAAGAAGGAGGCGCTGCAGCGGCCACACGCAGCCGCTAGAGGGCGCCTAAGCGCACCGCACATTTCAAATACGTGGTTTTCTCTTTTTTTCTGTTTTCTCTTTTTCCTTGTTTGTTTTCTCTGTTTTTATCGGGGCTGCCAAAGAATCCGGATCAGAATCCGGTTCCTTTTTCTCTCTAGGTATATTTAGGAAATTACATGTCCCAGAAAAAAAGGCTGTTTGGAAGGAGGTGGGGTTTAAGTGTAGTCTGAGAATCAGAAGCAGGATTTGAATCCGTTTTATTTCTCAGCAGCTTTGTAGTGTGAACACGGTGTTAATTACACTAATAATGGAGCAGGTTGAATGTATTGGCACGTGTTTTGTATGAGTGCTGCCCAGATGCTAACAATTTGACATTAGTTGAAAATGATGACATATATCTTGATTTTAAAATAAACAGTTTTCTGTTGAAATATTTGCTTGAATTTTGGATCTCAAATTAATGACTTGTTACACATTGAGTGCAACACTTTTTAAGAGATTAAAATATTTGATCAGAATCTGGTTTATGTTTCTCCCCAGGTTCATATAGGGACTAGATGTTCCAGGATAAAGCTGGGGTTTAAAGTCTGAGAATCAGGATTAGAATCTGTTTTATTTCTCAGCAGCTTTGTAGTGTGAACACAGTGCTGGACTAATAATGAAGCAGATTTAATATTTTGGCAAGAGTTCTGAGCAGGTGTCAACAATTTGAGATAGGATAATAAAATTATGACTTATTTCTTGATATTTTCTGAGTTTTTAATATTTTTTATTGCAATATTGTTTTTTGGGTTTTTTTTCAAAAACCTGAATTTGAATCTCAAAGTAATTACTTGCTACACACTGAGTGCAACACTTTTTAAGATATTAAAATATTTTACTGAAAAAAAAATCTACATTTCTATGTTTCTAGTAAAATCAAAAATATCACACATGGATGCAACCCAAAAGTTTCACATTTACATTTTTATTCAGTATATGCTGAAATGTTTACTGATTTTCTCAAAATGTTTTATGACTTTTGAAATAATGACTTATCTTAAAATTGAATAAATCATTGTTTTAGAAAGTAAGTCATGATTTCGTATAATGGATCTCGTAATGTGGGCAGTATATGGAAGTATAAGACGGGTGACTAATAAAATAGGCAGTGAGTGTAAATGACAGTATGCACATCCCTTCATCTCTTTTAACCAAATTGCAAATGCTAAAGTGTCTACATCATTAGTGCAGCAGTGATTAATCAACTTAGCCGACTAAAATCGATGACCGAATTAGTTGGCAACTTTACATGAAGACTGTATTTATATTTCTAAATAAACAATAAGACATGATATATGTTTTGTCTTTGTATTTGTTTTTTCTGTTTAAATACAGATCAAAGTAGATTTGTGTGTGTGTATATATATATATATATATATATATATATATATGTGTGTGTGTGTGTGTGTGTGTGTTACATCTGCTGTCCTTACTGAACTACAGTCGGGTTTGTATTAATTGAGAGTAATAATGATGAATCAGTCACATTCTTGAGGTCACCAGATCAATAATAGCATGTTGGCCTCAGTCAGTATCTGAGGGATAACAAGATGAACGGTGCTGTTCAATAAAATGGCATTTATTGATTGAACAAAACGTAAAACGCGTTGAGAATAAAGGAGGCGGAGGAATCGTAGATCATATAGATGTACTTTATTGATCCCGCAGGGGGAGATTTGGCTGCCATGCCAGCAAATGTTCAGCACAGACTGAATTAGATATGCTGTTAGATATCAGATATATAATGATTAGATACATAATTACATAATGTGTAAAATCACATAGACAATCACACCGTGCCAAAGAAGGATAACCAAGTAGCTACCAAAGGCAGTGTGACAGCATCTATCAGCATGGGAAACGAAGCCTGTCAGATTCTGTTCCTCTAGTTTTGGATCCTTTTGGCGTAAAGCTCCATATTAAGAGGTGTGAACAGAAAATCGGTTCAGGAGCTGAAACACCAAAACTCTATTTAAGTTTTAAGAACTAAATATTAATAAACTAACTAACTAAATGAAATGGGAAAATATACATTAGAAACATAGGATGGAAATTATATCTCATATTCTCTGAATAAATCTAAATCATTTATAGTAGATACTGAATAATTCATAGTGGCTACTGAATAATTCATAGTGGCTACTGAATAATTCATAGTAGATACTGAATAATTCATAGTGGCTACTGAATAATTCATAGTGGCTACTGAATAATTCATAGTAGATACTGAATAATTCATAGTGGCTACTGAATAGTGCATAGTGGCTACTGAATAATTCATAGTGGCTACTGAATAATTCATAGTAGATGCTGAATAATTCATAGTAGATACTGAATAAATTCATAGTAGATACTGAATAGTGCATAGCGGCTACTGAATAATTCATAGTGGCTACTGAGTAATTCATAGTAGATACTGAATAAATTCATAGTAGATACTGAATAGTGCATAGCGGCTACTGAATAATTCATAGTGGCTACTGAATAATTCATAGTAGATACTGAATAGTGCATAGCGGCTACTGAATAATTCATAGTGGCTACTGAATAATTCATAGTGGCTATGGAATAATGCATAGTAGATACTGAATAATACATAATAGATACGGAATAATTAATAGTAGATGCTGAATAATTCATAAAACATAGAGCTGTGCCCTCTTGGCGTGGCCTAAAACTGAAAAGTGAAAATCTGTGAAAGTGTGTTTAATGTGGAACAACAGTAACTGTGTCAGCTCTATTAAGCTCCCTCTCCCTGCATGCAAAATACTCCAGCACTTCCCACAGCATGAATACAGCCTTTCACAGGAACACTATTATTATCACTTCATGCCTTTACTGCTGGCTATTAATAAGAGAGGGACAAAGTCTACACAGAGCAGAGAACACGCAGTGTGGAAATGTGTTTCTGAAACTCCTCTTGGCTGAAAATGAATTTACTGGAACTGAATTCTCTTTGTTCGGCCAAATAAGGCGTGATCTGTTCTGTGTCACTGCGTTACAGGCGTCTTGAAGCTAAAAGGATATTAAAGGAGTCATCTGATGTTCTACATAGAAGTTATGTGACTTTGTCCGGGGTTGCAGTTTTACACCCCTGTTTCCATTCTGTGATCTGGCCCTAGAATGAAACACACTGTTTTCCCTGTTTGGGTGAGCACATGAATAATTAGATGAGCTCTGCTCTGATTGGCTGGTTTACAGCAAGATGTCCACGATGATTACACAGAAGCAACATGTGGAAATAGAATAAATAAAATGAGCCTCCGTGTAAATAAGCTCCACGCTCATACTGTTTAATTAGCTATGCTAGTCAGCTTGCTAGTCGCTAACGTTACCTGTACTAGCTACTGGCTTTCCATCTGGACATCAACACACAGTAGATTGAAGTTGTTCCTCACTATGGAACTCTCGGTGTAAGATGATCTGCTTCAACCTGGCAAACATGGATACAATCACACAGCATTGCTGCTACTTACGGGCTGCTGTTGGGGTTGTGATGTTAGTAAAGGTGGAGCTGCTCCTCTCTTCAGTCTCTTCAGGGTCAAATGCTGAGCAAAGACATAAGGTATAAATGGCCCATAAACATTTTCATGTTCTGCTGTGGCTGTATGCTTTAGCCAGGGATGGACTGGCCATTGGGAGAACCGGGACAGTTCCCAGTGGGTCACCATGCATGTGGGCTGTTGAGAGAGTGAGATAGAGAGAAGTACATTGTCGATATCCTGTTATAGCCCTATATACAATGACAGGAGACCAGCCAGGACATACAGCATGTGTCAGGTGAATACTGGAGTGCACAGACCATAATGGGCCACGTGATGGCGGTTTTTGGGGGTTCTGGTGGTGAGTGGGTGGATGTGGTCACTGTGGCTGTAGTGGGCTGGTCTAGACAAACATCAAATCTAGTTCCCAGTCCATTCCTGGCTTTCATTCATTCTTCATCTGAGCTGCTTATCCTTCTAGGTCCCAGGAGGTGCTGGAGCCTATCCCACTGCTCATTGGGCGGAAGGCAGGAAACACCCTGGACAGGCCATCAGTCCCTCACAGGGCAGATACACAGATATACACATCCACACACACTCACATCTAGCAGGGCAGTTTAGCATCTCTAATGTCCCTCAGCCTGACTAGATGTCTTTACACTGTGTGAGGGAACCGGAGCACTCAGAAGAAACCCACACACACGGAGAGAACATGCATACTCCACACCTCCAGCCGGGAATCGATCCCAGATCTTTCTTGCTGTGAGACAACAGCGCTACCCACTGCACCACCATGCCGCCCAAATTGTTTTGAGACGCCCCATTGTTCTGAGACCCCCCAATAGTCGCCTACCTAGTCGTCTGGTATGAAGTGTGACTAGGGGCATGGAGGGTTGTGCACCGTGAATTTGTCCCCCAGGATCTGACTGACCGGGCACAAATGACCTGAACTGTGGGCTAATGAAATCATGCAAGCTTTTTGGCCGCACCGGCACAATTGTCGCCAGCCACCTAGCCAGCTCGCTGGATTTGGCCCCCTGCCATTTCTTCCACTTCCCCAAAGTGAACGTCAAGCTGAAGAGTGCTCCAAATGTGGCAGGCACACCGAGAGCAGTGTATTGCTGCACAACAGGACTACTTCGACAGGGATGGTGGAAAACTGAAGTCAGGTATGGGCTTGTTATAGATGCAGCCTCTGGACTGTTTGATTGAACCTGGTATATCATCGCTGGACATAGCTTGTTTGGAAACTGTATGTACCAAGCTGGACCATGGACTTTTTCAGCAGGCCTACCCAAAACCTGATGTCTGCATTCACCACTGCTCACAAAGAGGAAACCTTTAGGTGCTGTTTAGCTGATGGTGATGGTTCTGGTGGTCTACTAGGTGTTGAACTCTTGTCGGGGTCCTATTTTCTGGCAATCTTTCAAAAACCGGGAGTTAAACAAGGTGGTCTCTAACTAATGCACAGCACAGGTGTGGGTGGATCAGACACAGCAGTGCTGCTGGAGTGTTTAAACACTGTGTCCACTCACTGTCCACTCTATTAGACACTCCTACCTTGCTGGTCCACCTTGTAGATGTACAGTCAGAGACGATAGCTCATCTGCTGCTGCACAGTGCAGTGTTGGTCCTCCTCTAGTCCTTCATCAGTGGTCACAGGACACTGCCCACAGGACACTGTTGTGCTGGATAGTTTTGGTTGGTGGACGATTCTTAGTCCAGTCTTCACACCAGCTGCAGTGCTGAGAATGGCCCACCACCCACAGAATACCTGCTCTGTGGGAGTCCTGTGGTGGTCCTGTGGGGGTCCTGACCATTGAAGAACAGGGTAATACAGTATACAGAGAAACAGATGGACTACAGTCTGGAACTGTACAACTACAGAGTGTCCTATATGGTCAGTGGAGCTGATACAATAGACACTGAGGACGGATGCATATGCTTATGGCATGGTGGTCCCAAAGAAGGGGCAGCACAGCCACCTACACGGGCACTGCTGATCTTAAACACCAGTGATCTTTTCTGAGCCAACAAGGTTCGAGATCTCCTGCAGGCCGCACCGAGACAGCCCGTCTGTCAAATCTGAATAGATATTTTACCCTTCTCTGTAATCCGACGGCGGAAAGGGTGAGGAAACAGATAAGTAGTAATTAATGTATTGTCTTCTCATTGTTCTCTCTGTAGATACTGTGAATGACTCATTCAATTGTGTGTGTGTGTGTGTGTGTGTGTGTGTGTGTGTGTGTGCATGCGTGCGGGTGTTTACTGATTAGCTGAATCAATTTGCATACTTGGAGCGAGGCCAAAATCCAGCAGCAGAGATAAGCTTTCATTGATTGACAATATTCCAGCCGGCTGTGCCCCTGTATGAGCGTCTGTATGGTTCTGCCACAGTGTAGCCCTTCAGCCTCAAACCCTGTTACAGGAAGGATTTGCTTTGTACCCCAAATGTAGTCACGCAAAGCATGTTTGTGTTGCTTTACGAGGCTTATGCAGCTCAAGGTAGCTTCATCCAAACCGCATGTATGCATCATGCTGAGTAGTGCGGTGATCTCTAATAGACGTGCTTACGTGGTTTCTGACACTGTATGACACACTGTGGTCAGTATACAGGGACAGTACAGTCCCACTGTAAGGTTCGGTATGAATACTGCTGTTGTAGCTATGCAACGCAAATTTTCCCATGAATACATGAAACAATATCTCACACAGTGTCAGAAAGCAAACAGTGACTTGAGGCAAGCGTGTAATGATTTAGGCATGCAGGCTGCCCAAAGCTAATTGGCATACATAAACTTCCATTATCAGCTACATTAGCCCCGTAGCTCCACTGCAGAATTAAGAGGCGCACATCAGACACTACACTATCTGGATTAATCACAGCCTGTGTATTTAAACCTGGATTAATCACAGCCTAAGTATCTAAACCTGGATTAATCAAAGCTTGAGTATCTAAACCCAGATGAATCACAGCCTAAGTATCTAATCCTGGATTAATCACAGCCTAAGTATCTAAACCCAGATTAATCACAGCCTAAGTATCTAATCCTGAATTAATCACAGCCTGAGTATCTAAACCCATACTAATCACAGGCTAAGTATCTAAACCTGGATTAATCACAGCATGAGTATCTAAACCCAGATTAATCACAGCCTGAGTATCTAAACCCATATTAATCACAGCATGAGTATCTAAACCCAGATTAATCACAGCCTGAGTATCTAAACCCAGATTAATCACAGCCTGGGTATTTAAACCCAGGTTAATCACAGCCTGAGTATCTAAACCTGGATTAATCAAAGCTTGAGTATCTAAACCTGGATTTATCACAGTCTGAGTATCTAAAGCTGGATTAATATCAGTTTGAATATATAATCCTGGATTAATCACAGCCTGAGTATCTAATCCTGGATTAATATCAATCTGAGTATCTAAACCTGGATTAATATCAGTCTGAGTATCTAAAGATGAGTATCTATACCTGGATTAATCAAAGTTTGAGTATCTAAACCTGGATTTATCACAGTCTGAGTATCTAAACCTGAGTATCTAAACCTGGATTAATCACAGTCTGAGTATCTACACCTGGTTTTAATGGGATTAATCCCGGTTTAGATACTCAAGCTTTGATTAATCCAGGTATAGATACTCAGCTTTAGATACTCAGACTGTGATTAATAATCACAGTCTGAGTATCTAAAGCTGAGTATCTATACCTGGATTAATCAAAGCTTGAGTATCTAAAGCTGAGTATCTAAACCTGGATTAATCCCAGTCTGAGTCACAAAATGAGATAAGGAAGCCGTGTGTATTTCAGAAGAGCTTTCACAGACTGTGGGGGAACCTTTCCGCAGTGTGTTATGTAAATCAATGCACTGACTGTGCTCCAGGGGGCAACAAGAATCGGATAACAAGGTCAATTGCAGCGGCTTGCAGGACCTCCGCTGCCAGATTTAACCCCTACCGCTGCTGCCAAAAATATGCTGCTCCAGTCAACCATTTAAAGGCTCCGGCGTGGACTGCAGTGATCAGCCAGTGATCAGGGTGATACATCATCTATACCTGGGTGCGGATATTGATTTAGAGTTCAGCCTGTGTTAATAACCAAACACAGTTCACTTCATTGATCACTATATATCCAAACGTTCATTCATCAATACATTCATTAATGAAGGTATTAACAGGGAGTTTGATCCTCATTTGCAGCAAGAACAGCCTCTACTCTCCTGAGAAGGCTTCGCACTAGATGTTGGAACATTGCTGTAATGATCTGATTGCATTCAGCATTCACAAGGGCATTAGTGAGGTCAAGTACTGATGTTGGATGATCAGTTTTGGATCACTCCAGTGCAGCTGGTCAAATTATGTGTTCTGTTGATTTTCAAAAGCCATTGGTGGTTCTCCAGGGGTTCTTTAGCTAGTACAAGCAATGATTCTATACAAATCCATAAGTTCATTTCATGCTGATATGGCTCTTTGCAATAAATGGTTCTTCAGATTGATGGAGAATGTATTGCATATGAAAGGGTTCTACTATCTTTACAAGCTTTGCATTGTAACAACAGCAGAACCCTCTCCAAAACCATCTTCAAAAGGTTCTATATAGAACCATCTACAATGCATTCTCCATCAATCTAAAGAGCCATTTCAGCATGCAAAGAGCCATTTCCGCATCTACATAGAACCATTCCCTTGGCTAAAGAACCCTTGACTAAAGAACCCTTGAAGAACCGTCTGTGATAAAATTATGGGACCTTTTTTTGTAACCTTCTCAATGTGTTTATGCACCAAAATCTGCCGATAAATGTCATATTTAGTGTGTTCTGATATGGTAACTACCAAACCTTGCCTGTTTAAGGTGGTAGTAACTTCAGGTTCCTGCAGATGGCGCTGCACGAGGATGATGGGGATATAAATCCCCGCGGGGTGTGAGTGACAGGATCCGTAGATTGTGCTACAGCGCAGTGAATGTCTCGTTCCATGTGTGGTAAATGGCTCCAGAGCAGATGTTAATGATTGGCTAAAAGGAGTGACTGCGTTTGGGCGTGCCAAAGACCATAGTGTGAAGGAAGTAGCTGAATCTGCAGGTGTATGGAAGCGTACGGTCATACGGGCCTACCAGCAGTGGCTAAAATCCCAGTCTACAGGGAATTCTCCTCCGAATTGTGCCAGGGAAGGCATCCACCAATTCTGGCCCAACCGACCAATTCTTTAATGTAAGAGTGTCTGAACATTGATGTGGCCTACATCCAGAAACTTGTCCAGTCCATGCCCAATCCAATCACAGCTGTTATTGGTGCTGGTGGAGGTGTTGCGCCGTAGTAGGTGCGCTTCAGTCACAGGGGACTCAATTTTTGTCTGGTGAGCTTCTTACTATACACAAATTCACCACTTTAGGCCAATCAGAGCAACTAACAATAAACATCAACGTATCGTCCGGTCTTGATTCCATTGGAAAATACTGTATTGGATCCGTATCACTCAGCCTCAGAGACTCGGAGCTGATACAGTGGAGGACGATAGCAGATGTAGCTCAGGAGAGATTAGGTCCTTTATTTGCCTCCAGTGTGATATTGTAGCACAGCGCCACGCCGAAACCATTACGGAGTCGTCACCCCCCACCAACCCCACCTCCCCACATCCCTCTCTTTTCCTCTCCGCCCTGAACTTCATTGTTCTTTGACAGCACAATTGCTCGGCTGTGGGCGCCTGATGGAAACGCACTGAATTAATATCGCCGGTTAGTAATTGCTTGAGAAATCCATACATTCCCGTCAGCCAGCCTTCAGACTGCCTCGGAAAGAGGAGCGCCGCGGATAAACGCAGCTTTGTCCCCTCGCGCCCGCTGGTTTGTTTCGGAGATGATTTTATTTTCTATTAATCTTCGCGGTGTTGGGCCTGACACCACAGGGCCTCTCCAGGGCGCTGATCTCGTTGGAACTTGTGCTTTATATCATTGCTGTCATGTCGGATCACATGTCAGAAATGGCTCAGGATGGAATGGAATAAAGCCTCGTTATGCTAACTTAAAGGTTTGGGACATTTAGCTCCTGTGAAGTTACAGAGATTCAGGCCATTAAGTAGAGATTATGGATTTTCCAAGAGATCATTGTAAGGAGATTGGTAACGAAAGTACAGTCGTAGAGAGTAGTCTCTCTCAGTATGGTTTCAGGCTGTAATCCATCCCATGCAGCTTGAATATCCTCACACAGTTCCAGCAGATGGTTCGGTAGGGGTGGAGGTGGAGTGACACCAGGCCTTCTGGACGTGTGACACGTGACAACACACCGTTCATCTTGGTGCTGACCACGGTGCCTCCACACACGGATTCGTTGGTCGTCTCCACCAAGACAAAAGCGGGACTCCTCACTGAAGATGACCCGCTGAGTCACTCCATGACAGTCTGGCACGACACCATTGCAGTCCTTGGTGACGTTGACGTGGTGTTAAGGACAGCAGTCCGTGTGCATGTAGTCTTGCGTGGTGCAGCCGTCTGCCAATGGTGCTGGCACTAACAAGATGACTTATGGAGGGCATCACTGCTTGCTGAATATTCACCATCCTGGCTGTTGGGTCACTCCATGCATGTCGGACAGTTAGTCGGTTCTCTATCTCTGTGGTTTGTGTAGGACTCCTACAACCTTCATGTTGTTGCTGGTGTGTGCCTTCTTCTATCCACTGGTTCCAACAGCATGCCATGGTAGTATCCCCATGACCGGTATGGTGCGCAGTACATCAATAAGACCATCTCGCTACACAGAGACCTACAATGCAACCTCTCTCCAATTCTTCCAACTGCTGGAATTGCTTTCGAACTCTTCTCCAAGGCACATACTTCACTCGCAAAAGATGCTACCAGCACAACAGCACGAGTCAGAATGGAAAGCATGCTAAACAGGCTGACCTTAAATAGTCAGTCAGGTACAGCGATAAGACCCGTCCTTGCTTACCTCACATGCACGTCCGAGCGTGAAACTTGAATCATTCACATGTCTCACGATGTCAAACCTACCCACCAAGTTTCATTCCTGCACAGTGTAAAAGCTCTAGTTCTCCTTTCAGTCTAGTGAATATTCATGAGGGACAGACCAATAGAACTGCTCCAAACCTGCTTAGACATAAACCTTGTTCTATCAGCCTCCACTGCAGGTTAAGAAAGTTGGTTCATCCTGCTGTAAAGGTCCATTCTGGAGGTTTTTAAGGTGGACTGTATAATTCCATGAGTGCTATTTTATAGTTTGGTGTCTTCAGATTTACTCTACAGTAAAGATAAACATAAGGAGAACCTTCTATGAGGAGCCGTGTCTAAACTTTTGACCGGTACACTATGTGATGGAAATGACCAGATTAGAGCCACTTTGGGCCACTGTTAATGTAGCCTTACCGAGGTGTTACAACACATTTCTCTCAACACACATCTCTTACGCCGGTAGCTGTAAAAACAGATTTCACGATTTCTTTTTTTTCACTCTTTCTTTTTTTTTTTTTAATGGCAGCCCGTCAAGGTCAGCGCAGGGTGGGCCTAATTTCCTGGTAGTGGCTAAAGCTAAGCGTCCTTGCATTGTCTTCCAAGCCCAGGCCTTTGTTTAGTGGGGTTTTTCTATCCTTTAGTGAGGCGCATTGTTGAGCTCAATTTCACAGTCATTTGAACAGCGGCGTCTGTAAAAGAGGAAGATTATGACAGATTAGTGCAGAGAATCCCGCCGACAGAAGAAGCTGAGATCACGAGTTCGTCTGTACTGCTACCTTCATGGGTTCTTCAAATGCAATGAAAGTGGCTGGTCCTCCCGAGACGATCGTAATTGCAATCAATCTGGATTTAAAAAGGCTTTCCGAGCGCTTACAAAGAAAAGGAAGGGAAGGAGAGGAAGGGGGGGGGGGGGGGGGGTGGCGGTGAAAGAGACGGGTGTAGCTTCTTTTGTCTTTGCAGTGTCTGGGGATGTTACTTCCAGTTTGTGCTGCAGCAGCCCTGGGCTATAAGAGGGATTAGAGACCCTACAAAGGCTGTGTGGCTTGTGTTTCTTCTCTCGTCCTCTGCTTTTGTCTTCCTCTGCGCTCCACACCAGCTCAATCAAGGCCTGATGATGCAACACAGCAGCTTCTCTACAGAATGTGTCCAGATCAAAGTGATGGCGAGGAGCGGACAGATGGAAATCTACAGTGGCTCCCTACATGAAGGCCCTAAACACTATTCAAGCAGTCGCAACAAGTCTTTCACACCCGTAGACACTACAGTCGGAATGCTGTTGTGCTGTTTCACTGTTGCATGTAAGCCTGTCACAATTCTATGTTTAATACTATTTGGATGTTTACGAAGAAGTCTTGTTCAAATTTTCATGTTCCACCTTAAATTGTGCAGCTATTGGGATACATTTGGGTGCTTCAGCTACTTGTTCATTTTATTTGCGGTCCACCTTAAATGGTGCAGCAAGTAGGCTACATTCAGGCACCTTGGCTTCTTGTTCAAATTTTCCCCTTCCACCTTAAACAGTGCCGCAAGTAGGCTGCATTCAGGCACCTTGGCTTCTTGTTCAAATGTTTGCGTTCCACCTTAAATGGCGCAGCAATTAGGCTACATTCAGGCGCCTCGGCCTCATGTAAAAAATTTCCCCTTCCACCTTAAGTGGTGCAGCAATTAAGCTACATTCAGGTGCTTCGGGTTCTTGTTAAAATTTCCCCTTCCACCTTAACAGTGCTGCAAGTAGGTTTCTTTCAAGCACCTTGACTTCTTGTTCAAATGTTTGCGTTCCACCTTAAATGGTGCAGCTATTGGGCTACATTTGGGTGCCGCAGCTTCTGGTTCATGTTTTGTTGCATTCCACCTTAAATGGTGCAGCTATTAGACTACATTCAAGTGCTTTGGGTTCTTGTTCAAATTTCCCCTTCCACCTTAAACAGTGCCGCAAGTAGGCTATATTCAGGAGCTTCGGTTTCTTGTTCAAATCTTCCCCTTCCACCTTAAACAGTGCCGCAAGCAGGCTACTTTCAGGCACCTTGGCTTCTTGTTCAAATGTTTGCGTTCCACCTTAAATGGTGTAGCAATTAAGCTACATTCAGGTGCTTTGTTTTTTTGTTAAAATGTACACATTCCACCTTAAATGGTGCAGCTATTGGGCTACATTTGGGTAACTCAGCTTCTTGTTCATTTTTTTTTGCATGCCACCTTAAATGGTGTAGCTGTTACACTATATTCAGGCGCTTTGACTTCGTGTTTAAATTTTCGCATTCCACCTTAACTGGTGCAGCAATTAGGCTATATTCAGGGGCTTCGACTTCTTGTTCAAATCTTCCCCTTCCACCTTAAACGGTGCCACAAGTAGGCTATATTCAGACGCCTCAGTTTCTTGTTAAAATTTTCCCCTTCCACCTTAAACAGTGCCACAAGCAGGCTACTTTCAGGCACCTTGGCTTCTTTTTCAAATGTTTGCGTTCCACCTTAAATGGTGCAGCTATTGGGCTACATTTGGGTGCCGCAGCTTCTGGTTCATGTTTTGTTGCATTCCACCTTAAATGGTGCAACAATTAGGCTATATTCAGGTGCTTTGATTTCATGTTCAAATTTTCGTATTCCACCTTAAACGGTGCCGCAAGTAGGCCATTTTCAGATGCCCCAGTTTCTTGTTAAAATTTTGCGTTCCACCTTAAATGATGCAGCAGTTAGGTTACACTCAGGCACCTCATTTCCTGGTTCAAGTTTTCATTCATGCTGCACCATTTTAAGTGGTCCTGGGGATTTGAACTCAAAGCTGTTGAATAGCAAGCCAACTTCAGTCTCGCCAACTCTCTAAAGCCTCTCAGCTGTTGAAATGTCTTACTGACGTTAACACAGCTCTTCCTTCTCAAAGTTCGCTCCTCAGATCTCCTTTTTGGCTGCTTCCTGGCTCCTTCTTGTCAATGTGTGAAGTTCAGCACGTAGCCCCTCCCCTTCCCCCATCCTGTGCACGAAGACGAACGCCTCTGTTACTGATTGTGTTGAGCCACTTTGTTTATTTCCCATTTACAAAACCAGGCCAGTGTACCAACACCGCACACAGAAAGCACAGCAAGCACGCAGAACGAACAGCTAGCAGACAGCGGAGATATATGCTGGACACATGAATAACACATAACTAGGTTAAAAAAAAAAATTATTTCAGGTTGACTTTACTATGTGAACTGCTGTGGCTCATCACCATGTGGGGTGCGACGTCCACGGAGGCAGGCAGGCCTGCTGCGACATCCAGGGAGGCAGGCGGGACTGCTGCAACGTCCAGGGAGGCAGGCGGGCCTGCTGCGATGTCCACGGAGGCAGGCGGGCCTGCTGCGACGTCCACGGAGGCAGGCGGGCCTGCTGCGACGTCCACGGAGGCAGGCGGGTCTGCTGCGATGTCCAGGGAGGCAGGCGGGCCTGCTGCGACGTCCACGGAGGCAGGCAGGCCTGCTGCGACCTTCAGTTGAGCCACAGGCCAGGCAGAGACCCCAGGAGGAGAAGGTAGGGCCGTAAGAGGAGGAAGCCTTGAAGATCTTCCAACCTCAATAGTAGCCCTCAGTTTCTCCACTTGCGCAATGTACCCCTCACACTCAAGAATCATCCTTGCTATATCCATAGTCGGCTTGGTGTTATGTCAGGTGGGGTCAAGATGAGGAAGCAGGATACAGGCGCAAGGATTTAATGAACAGAACAAATAAGACAAAACAAAACCAAGAAACACAGAACCAGGTTACAAACAACCGACATGGAGACAAAACACCAAGCAAGCACAAAGGGAACCACAGGGAGTATAAGTGAACAAAGACTAACAAGGAACACCTGGGAAGGGGTGGAGCTACAAACTAGGGACAGGTGAGGGGACTGACAAGGGGGCGGAGACAGGAGGAGCCAAAAACCAAAACAAACAGAAGCACATGGAAGTGACAAGAAACAGAAAACCAGAGAAAACAGACAAACATGGGCAAGACGAGGATGTGACACTCATTTACGTCTAGTGAGATGAGTTGGTCTGATGAGGCTTATGAGGCTTTGAAGGACTGAGTGCAACAGAGTGGTAGGTCCTCTGCAAGCCACACGGCGAGGATGTTGACAGCCTCACAAACTGCATCACAGACTACATAAACGTCTGTGTGGAGAACACTGTGCCCACCAAGCCAGTACGGTGTTTCTCCAATAACAAGCCCTGGGCTACCTCAGACCTGAAGGCTCTTCTGAATGAGAAGAAGGCGGCCTTTAGGTCAGGAAACAAGGAGGAAATGAGGAGGACGCAGAAGGAATTGAGAAGGAAAATCAGGGAGAGCAAGAACCAGTACAGGAAGAAAATGGAAGGCCAGCTGCAGCAGAACAATGTCAGAACGGAGTCTGGAGGGGCTTAAAAACCATCTCAGGATTTAAAGAATCCAACGGGCAGCCTGAGGGAGACCCGCAATGGGCAAACGCCCTAAAAGCCATCTTCAACAGATTTGATCTGGCATCTGCCCTTTCTTCTGACCAGCCCATACCTCTGCTTTCAATGCCCAGCACTCAGACCAGCTCTTCTCTGTCCTTCACGAGAGAGCAAGTGAGGGGGGAGCTGAGCAAGATGAAGGTGAGGAAGGCAGTAGGTCCGGACATCATCAATCCTGGACTCCTGAGACACTGTGCAGACCAGCTGTGTGGGATAGTAAAGGACATTTTCAATCTAAGCCTGAGACAGGAGAGAGTGCTGGTGCTCTGGAAGACATCATGTGTGGTGTCTATTCCAAAGACTGCACACCCCAGTGACCTTAATGGCTACAGACCAGTGGCGCCGACCTCTCATCTGATGAAGGCTTTGGGAAGACTTGCTCTCACCTGTCGTCATTCACTGGTGGGATCAGCTATGGATCAGTTCGCCTACCAGCCAAGCACTGGGGTGGAGGATGCAATCATCTGCCTTCGCCATAGATCCTTTGCTCATCTTGAAAAGGCAGGAGGCACTATTAGAATCATGTGTTTTGATCTATCTAGTGCTTTCAACACCATCAGGCCCACTCTACTGGGGAGCAAGCTGGAGAGGGCGGGGGTGGACCACCATCTCATCACCTGGATTAAGGCCACAGTATGTGAGAGTTAAGGACTGTGTGTCAGACACATTACTCTGCTGCACAGGGGCACCACAGGGAACGGTCCTGGTCCCATCCCTCTTCACCCTCTACACTGCAGACTTCACCCACAACACCGCAACCTGCCATCTACAGAAATTCCCTGATGACACCACCCTCGTTGGCTACATCTCGGATGGCGACGAAAGGGAGCACAGAGAAGTAACAGGGAATTTTGTGGACTGGTGCCAGCAGAACTTCCTCCACATCAAAACGGGAATAACCAAAGAGCTGTTGGTGGATTTCCGCAGGACTAAGCTCTCTTCACCCACTCCGGTCAACATCCAGAGAAGGGACATTGAGATCGCCAGAACCCACAAGTACCTGGGTGTTCATCTGAACAGTAAACTGGACTGGTCGGACAACACACATGCTCTGCATAAGAAAGGCCAGAGCAGACTCCACCTGCTGAGGAGGCTCAGGTCGTTCGGGATACAGGGTCCACTCCTCCACACTTTGTATGACTCGGTGGTGGCATCAGCCATCTTCTACAGCACTGCCTGCAGTAATCAAAGCAAAAGGTGGCTACTTTGAAGAACGTAGAATATAAGACATATTTTCAGTTGTTTCACACTTTTTTGTTAAGTATATAATTCCATGTGTTTATTCATAGTTTTGATGCCTTCAGTGTGAATCTACAATTTTCATAGTCATGAAAATAAAGAAAACTCTTTGAATGAGAAGGTGTGTCCAAACTTTTGGTCTGTACTGTATATCTGTGCAATTTAACTGTGCTATATATATAATATATAATAAGAGCCCGCTCCAGTTTCTTCTTAAATCAGCACCTCCACATGTACAGCAGGTTCTTAGTGAGGAACAGAAGGTTGGGTTCTAGCTTTACTGGCAGATACAGTGAGCGTCTGGTTCATAAGAACAAGTTCAAGCAGCAAACACACAGGACAACACAGCTGGCAGAGGGCCAAAACCACTCTCTACTGACCGTGATGAGCACCACCTCATTCTAATGTCACTTAACCACCGTAAGATGACCTCCAGAAAGACTGGCGAGCGGTGGCTGGGGAGCATGGTTCTAAAAACAGGCTTCTGGAGGGTCATTAGTGATTTTCTAAATAAACAGATCTAAATACAATATTTGATCTGGAATTTGGGAGACGTGTTTCCAGTAGTGTATAGAATCAAACAGAACTGCTCATTTTGGTACAACACAAACCCAGAAACTGTACAACTAGAGGAAATGATCATTTTGAGGTGG
>CM067480.1:33698446-33725779 GCA_034552555.1 Semaprochilodus insignis
AATCAAAACAGTGACACAGCAGAAGAAGGACTATCCAGTGTGAGCTACCGTCCCAATCTCAATAAATAGAAGCTTCTGGGTGAACAGCTAAAGCTAAGTGCCCGCACACAAACAAGATGGCAACAAGGAAAACAACTATGTACATATAATTTACATCCTGAGGCAGGTAGAGCAGCATTCAGGCCGCTAATGCTAACGCGACGGCTACGAGGGAGCTGCTTCGGCGCGAATCGCAGGTACGGCTCAGCCTGCGGACGTCCGTAGACCGAATAAACAGGATTAAATAAGCCATAAAAAAAAAACGTTATAAAGTGTTTACAAACTATATACAATGTGTAGTTTCAAGTCCTTGAAATGAAAGCTTAGTCCTCCTGGTCCAAAGTCTTTGCACACGTGCGCGCGTGTTAGCTGGAAAGCGCGCTGGAAGACTCCGACTCCGTCGACACGGACGAAATGACGCCCCGTTTCTTGGTCAGCATCTTCTGACTGGACCTGCTGCTCATGGTTAGCGTGTTGCGGGCGGACTTGCTGAACCTGACGCCCAGGAAGGCGTAGAGGATGGGGTTGAGGCAGCAGTGGAAGTACGCCAGCGCCTCGGTGATGAAGATCCACTTCTCCAGGCTCTGCTCCATGTAGCAGCTGTGTGAGATCACGTTCAGGATGGTGAGGGTGTCCACCAGGATGCCGGCGCAGTAGGGCAGCCAGCAGACGAAGAAGCAGAGGATGAGGATGATGGTGGTCTTCAGCGCCTTCCGCTTCAGAGACTGACCCTTGGAGCCCTTGGAGAGCTTGGAGATGATGACGCAGTAGCAGGTCAGGATGATCAGTCCGGGCAGGACGAAGCCCACGATGATGTGCTGGAAGCGGAAAGCCGCTTTCCACACCACGTTGGCCTCCTGCGGGTAGATCCGATCGCAAATGTCCCTCACGCCGGTGCTCTGGACTTTGGCGAACACGAGGTCCGGCACGGTCAGGAGAGTGGCCGGAAGCCAGACCCCCACGTAGATCACCCTCTCGGCCAGCAGGCGCCGGGTGGCCAGGCTGTTGGTGGCGTGCACCACGGCTAGGTAGCGATCCAGGCTGATGAAGGCCAGGATCAGCACGCTGCTGTACAAGTTCACGGTGTAGATCATGTTGACGGCCACGCACAGGAAGTTCCCGAACCTCCACGTGCTGGCGGCGTCCACGGCCCAGAAGGGCAGGGTGAGGACGAACAGCAGGTCGGCCACCGAGAGGTGCAGCCTGTACCGGTCCGTCATGTTCTTCGACTTCCTCTGGAAGCCCATCACCAGCACCACCAGGCCGTTACCCACCATGCCCAGGAGGAAGATAATCCCGTAAACGGTGGGCAGGAAAACTTTCTGGAAGCTGTGGCTGATGGCGATGTCGCACAGCTCCTCGTAGGACTCGTCCATCATCCCGGAGCCTTCGGTGCCGTTGGTGTCGAAGTCTAACATGATGCTCTGCAAGATGGAGGACGAAACAACGTTTAGCTTTCATCGTTCTTCATTTACACACATACGGGAAAATGATAACTTTAAAGTGGAGGGAAAAAACCTCCCGGACTTTCAGAGCAAGTCACTGCCAAAAGGGTTTCCCCCCCCCATGTGTTTTCGGAGCGTTTCTGACAGTCAATTAATTGCAAAAATTCCTCACACCACAAAAATCGACCACCGGGGCTTAAATAACATAGCAACCAAAAATTAAAATTCCACGTTTTTCCATTGGATATCACCACTTTAGAACAGTTTTCCCAACCATGTAAACACCTTGGCTCAACCTAGTGATGATGCTTCCTGCCGTTAACTAAACAGGCTTGGAAAAATGCGGCAAAACAGGCTCGCTGATCACAAAACTACCCCGTAAACACCATGTGCAGCACAGAGAGGTGGGAAAACCAACAATTAGCCCAGTCTTAAAATCACTTCCAGAAAAAAAATAAAAAGCTGCTGCTGATAAACACGCAGAACAAACAGGAACAGCTCTCCGTCCGTCCAGGTGTTAGAACCATCGATACAGTCAGGAATGAGCAGAAACGGCAACAAAGCATGCAAACTAGCTGAGCATGATACAACAAACTGTACTGTACTGTAAAAGCACTGCTAACATGAAAGAGCCAGTGAGCAGGTTAATCTGAGCTGCTTGAGGTTCTAAAGTTCTGAGGCTGGTTCTCCAGAGAGGTGTAGCAGTAGAAGCATGGTAGTAGAACTTACATCATAGAAAGCCATGGTGTGGAGCTTGAAGGCTGAAGCTCTGTGTGCGTGTATGTATATCCCTCCTGTGTGTAGGTGGGCTGAGAACAGCTGCTGTTATATAGACCTGTACTGTCTCTAGGCCACGCCCCCCTCCTCCCCCATGCATCGAAGGACACACCCACATGGGGGTGGAGCTCTGTCTCGTGTAGAGTCATGCGGCCAGGTCACACAGAGCCCTCGCTGGAGGTGGACCTGCAGCAGCAACACTTTGTCTTTCTTTCCCCTTGTTGTTTTTCTGGCCGCGCTCGTTTCCTGTGCTCCGAAGCTAGGAGATGTCAAAGGGGAAGTCCACCCCTGTTTTACGTTGCATAAAAGTTGCATGTGATTTAACAGTTAAGATGTACACAACGTCATTCACCCGGTCAGGATTGTTTACAGTGGTGGTGAATGGAACCAGATGTCCATCTCTAAAAGCTCCCACCCAGGAAATGGTTACATCATGGAACGGTGTATGAACACGCTGCCCGATGACGGAGATGCTGTTTTAAGATTGTTTTGGGCTCAAATTTATTTTAAAGCATTTACGGGGTACGTGCAGGTTGTTGCGAGGCAAAACAGTCCCCTAAGGAAATGGTGGTGGTTCACTGGTGGCTTTGGAGTGTGAATAAAATGGCTAGAATGTGGGTCTGACCCCTGGTTACCATCACCACCACTATAGGGAACATCTCGACAGTCAAGCCTTTCATGCCAAATGGCTCTGTTTACATCACAATGGTGGAATTTATGCAATCAAATTTGGGTGGAATTCCCCTTTAAGTTCATTTAACCTCAATTCTCTACTGGACATACAATGAAAAGGCCAAGACGAGAGTCGGGATGAAGTGTGTTATCATCTAAAACTAGGATTTAAATGTGTTTATAGGTTATATGGAGTCTTAGCAAACAAACAAACAAACAAACGAATGCACCCCCGATGACACCGCTTGCACTGGCTTCCCCTCTCAACCTGCATTGTTCACCGAAAACTGTGTCTGCAGATGGTTCACTGAATATCTACAAATGGAGGAATTGCAGACGTGGTGCGCACAGATGGCCCTGACTTTTGTGGCTGTGAGCCGTTGCACAACAAATTGTCTGCCGAAGAGCATTCAGCAGAACTTCCTCCAAAAGCTTAGCTGATACAATTCATACGGGGTCTTTTATAGCCTAGCTGGATATATAGTGTAGTGTAGTGCACATGCTCATACAGTATAACAGGCTGACAAGGCACTTAAAACATGATCACGTGCACCAAACAGAATATTTACACCTGGATTTTCACCAGGATTCACATTTGTTTACATGTAGATGACTTTAATACTGGATATCAATAAAACCTCATACATCCATTATATATTTTTTATTATCATTTTTCAGTTTTTGGCATCATTTGAAAGCTGCTGCTCTCCTTTACATTACATGTAAATTTCAAGATGGCCGGACCAAAAGAAATGGCCCAAAATGACTTGGAAAGACGTCTGGTTCCATTGACTTACATGAAAAGTAACGCAGGTTTTTACCTCCTCCTGTAAAGTTATGTAGGAAAAGTGATGTATATCTTAAAACTCTGTTTTGATTATAGATTGAGGCTTATTTTGAGGTTCTTTACCTTATTTCCTATGGTTCTTTGAGTGTTCACTGTTCTATATGGAGCCACTGTCTTACTAAAGAACCCCTGAAGAGCCCTTTAAGTAGATAGCAACTACTTCAACTACACCTACACACTAAAAACATGGTTCTTTTTTGTCCTAAGGTTCACCAAAATGGGTTCTACTGTATAAGTTTGACACTGTAAAAATACCAGAACCCTTTTTGGAGCTACATACAACACATTCTCTATTAATCTGTAGAACCATTTCACCATACAAAGAATCATTTTGGTATGTAAATGGTTCTTTGAGTGTTCACAGTCTGAAGAGCCTTGAAGAACCGTTTATGTAGATCAAGATTACTTCAACACCTAGACCTCCACACCCACACACGGAGCTCCAACTAGAGACACTGTCTTTACTAAAGAACCCTTAAGATGACTTCAACAGTACACTCTCGGTTCTGCTAGCGTTCTTTAATAAACTGGAACCAGAATGGGCTCTTCTACTGTTACAAGCTTGACAAAGTAGGTTTTTACCTTCTCCATTAAGGTTATGTAAGAAAAGTGATGTATATTTATCTTAAAACTCTCATTTTCTTTATAGATTGAAGCTTATTTTAAGATTATTTACATATATATGACGTATTATAAACTATTAATTCAGTATAGGTCAAATTTTCGTATTATATTAGCAGAAATTGTAACTATTCTTTTTAGTTTTAAGAAACGTGATTGAAACAAGACAAATTATTTGGTAGTATAGAGACAATATCTAGAAAATTACTACAAAAATCACCTAAAACAAGGAAGAAAAACTTCTTGAAATAAAAGAAATGAGTAGTTAAATGACGTAATTAGTTGACACCGATTTTAAAATGAGAATTGTCGTATATAGTATGTAGATAAAAGTAATTTTTTTTGCAGTGCATTTTGGAGACACGCTGCATTTTGGTCACTTTGGTTAATCTCACATTGATTAATGTAACGGTGAAATTGGTTCTTCAGATCAATTGGGTTGTATATGGTTCTACATAGAACGTTTGTAGGAAATGGTTCAGATGTTGAGCTTGTAACCATATAAGAACCCTGTTTGGTGCTATATAGGAACATACAACACGTTCTCCATCAATCTAAAGAAGCATTTCACAATGCACAGAACCATTTTTGCATCCAAATGGTTCTCTGAGTGGTCACGGTTCTATATAGAACTCTCAAAGAACCCATGTGTGTAGATTAAACCACATTAATGCTGGTTTACTTTCACACTGGGTAAATTTTATAGTTCTGATATACTTTATAGAAGTAAAACCGTTAATATAATTTAAATGTGCTTAATCTCAGATTATTTTCACCTTCGATTACTTCACATTACATTCATTACAGATTTATTTAACCTTAGATTAAGGATTAATTCAATCCTGGTATATATTTAAGGTCACTGTTTTCAGTTTAACCTTTGATCTAATACTTATTGCTGCTGCTGCCGGTACATAATCTCATATCTCCAAAATGAGAAGTTTACAGGGGAGGGAAAAAAGGTACTTCACTTTTAATGTGGGTCAGATGTTTTAGTCGTTGTAAGCAAATTATGTAAGCTAAATATTTTGTCTATATAAGCAGAAAATTTGACTTACGGGAACATGTGCAAAACAAGACAAATCGTCTGCAGTAGAGGCAGTGTAGAAACTTTGGCTACAGAAATCACTTCAAATAAGTTAATATAATAAGTTAAATAAGTTGATTGATTAGTTAAATTATGTAATTAGTTCACACTAATCTTAAAATGAGAATTTTCGCATATATTATCTAGAAAAAAGATCATTTTTCAAATTTTTCAAATTCGTTTTTCCAGTGAATTTTGGAGATACGATGCGTTTCGGTTATAGAGTCATGTGTTTAACTTCAGATTACATTAATCTCACATTGTTAGTAAAAAAATGGTTCTATGTAGTACTAAAGTAAAGTTGTACCAACAGCAGAACCCTTTTGGAGCTATAAAGAACCTTTATTAACAAGGTTCTCTGAAGGAGCATAGGCGACGGGTTTTACTTCTTATTATAAAGAAGAATCGTTTAGCCGTACAAAAAGAGGTTCATTTGTTCTGCTGTTTATTTGAGCGTTCTAGATACTACATGGAACCATTGTCTTTACCAAAGAACCCCTGAAGAACCATTTACGTAGACTGCGGTTACTTCGACACTACACTCTCAAGAGAAAAAAATGGTTCTGCAAGGGTTGTTTATTAAACACAATGGTTCCGTATAGAACTGTGANTGGAGCCAATGTCTTACTAAAGAACCCTTGAAGAGCCCTTTAAGTAGATGGCAACTACTTTAACTACACCTACACACTAAAACATGGTTCTACCCAAATCTGAAAAACCAAGACCAAAACTGGAGGTACGAGCGTGTGTGCCAGCAGCAGCCTCAGTCTGCTTTAATCTCAAGCGTAGAGATTCTTTGATGCTCCAGTCTAAGTGTTGTTGTTTGGTTGCAAAATGCACTGTCAGATTCCGCAACCTTCAACCGTTGGAGCTTTTGAAAGCTATTACTCAAGACTGAGAGATCTCAGATCGGCCTTTATCGGCCAGATCTCCGTTAGCGGGGGAGGAAGCTGATCCTGAATCAGCTCTGCTGCTGTGAGCGAAACACAACCTGGTGCAGCTTGACTGAACATATGAGTCTTATCACCCTGCAAATGAAAGAGCCCCAGTGTTTCTTGGCACTGCCACTTCTCTTAAGTGATGTTTTGTCTGAGATCTGTTTCAGTTGACGCAGAGGTGGAGGCGCGGGGGTTGGGGGTGGGGGGTGTGTGCGTGTGGTGGTATCTGCTGAAATACAACTTTCGCACGAGTCACATTTCCAGAGTTGACACCCTCCCCCCCTCTGAAAAACCCTGACCTCAATGCTGTCACTGCTTTGCATTTACACTGTTGGTACAAGGCTAATGCAGCGGACTAATGGAAGCTTATGTACGCTGATTAGCATCATATTAGCTGGTCACCAGCAAAAACCAACCACAAACAATTAATGAAAATTAGCTTTTGGGCTAACTGGCTAATTTGCAGTTATGTGATTACTATTAAGGAACACTTTCCCAGCCAACTTATTATAGAGACGACTCATTTAGCCATACAAAAAGAGGTTTATTCATTCAGCTGTTTTTAGAGTGTGCTAGATACTACATGGAACCATTGGAACCCCTGAAGAACCATTTACGTAGATTGCGGTTACTTCAACACTACACTCTTAAAAGAGAAATGGTTCTGCAAGGGCTGTTTACTAAAGACAAGCTGATTAGCATCATATTAGCTGGTCACCAGCAAAAACCAACCACGCACAACTGATGAAAATTAGCTTTTGGGCTAACTGGCTAATTTACAGTTATGTGGCTGCTATTAAGGAACACTTTCCCAGCCAACTTACATATTAGACAAACATCATATATCCAGAGTTGGCAACTCCCACCCACCCCCCGCTAAAAGACCCTGACCTCGACGCTGTTTGCTGCTTTGCCTTTACACTGGTGCTACAAGGCTAATGCAGCAGACTAATGGAAGCTTATGCACGCTAATTAGCATCATATGCTGGTCACCAGCCAAAACCAGCATGTGCTGGTCACCAGCATCTCCAGCAAAAAGTCCCAATGATGCATGCTGGGTATTGTAGTGAGAGAACTTGTAGCTGAACGGAAACTTGAAGCTATATTAAAACTACAACGAGTCAAACTCGGCTGAGGGATGCAGTGCTGTACTACGGAATACAACATGGCATAACAAATAGCATGCCAGAATACCCAATGGGCAGCCAATTCCCCAGTCAAATTAATTAGTCAATAAGTCTCAATGCTAGTTCGGCATGCTAACATAACTGGTTAGCCAAACCAGCAAGACCAGCATTATGTATTCTACAGCAGGCAACATTAGGCCTGAATTTTAGGCCTATATAACCACACACAACTGATGGAAATTAGCTTTTGGGCTAACTGGCTAATTTACAGTTCTGTGGCTACTATTCATGAACACCTTCCCAGCCAAATGACATATTAGACAAACATTATATTCCCAGAGCTGGCACCTACCCCCTCTAAAACCCATGACCTCAAAGCTGTTTGCTGGTTTGCCTTTACACTGGTGCTACAAGGCTAATTCAGTTGACTAATGCAAGCTTATGTAAGCTAATTTAGCATCTTATTAGCTGAATAGCTAAAGCATGACTGGGTGAAGATGTTAAGAAATCTCTATTACACTTGATTATGTGGTTTCTGACACTCTATGACTCACTGTTATCAATAAGCATAGACACAATTCAGGCTGCTACTGGTTTTAGCAATGCTAGCATACTTGAGTCCATATTTTGTAGATACCAGTGAGTCATACAGCGTCTGAAACCACATAATCAAGGCTGTTTGAGATTGCTGAACATCTTGAGACATGCATTTGTACTTTCAGATGTCAGCTATTTTAATATGGTATTTGGGCCTATATCACATATGGTAACCATTTGCTGTGAACATGTGTTCTTAGCATGCGTGGCACTGGTCTCTAACGTTAGTTATTCTGGTTTGAAGGCATAGAAGCCCACCTTCTGAGGATGCATGCTGGGTATTGTAGTGAGAGAACTTTGCTGAACAGAAACTTGAAGCTATATTAAAACTACAACGAGTCTAACTGGCAACATGGCATAACAAATAACATGCTAAATGCTAATTTCAGGCCAGAATACCCAATGGGCAGCCAATTTCCCAGTCAAGTGAATTAGTCAATAAATCCCAATGCTAGTTAGTGATGCTAACATAATTAGTTAGCTGCATTACCCATGTCGTTTCAGTACTGCACATAACATAGTCAACAGCACGCTAAAGGCTAACTCTAGTCCAGAATGCCTCTATCTGGCCAGGCACAACAAGTGAAGATTGGGCTTTCAAATCAAAATGCTAGCTAGTGATGCTAATATTACTCATTATGTAGCTTAACTATGCTAAATGACCAGCAAAACCTGTCTGGCAAAGCTGTTTGACCAGCATGATCTTGCTGGTTTCGTTGTTCAACCAACATAATCATGGACAAAACCTTGCAGGTGAAGCTGGTTGACCAGCAAACCCTATCTTGGTGACCGACCAGCAAAAGCATGTTCAAAACACAACAAATGTTGGTCACCAGCAAAAAACAGCATGTGCTGGTCACCAGCACCTCCAGCCCAAACCAGCACACCAGCAAGACTTGTGTTTTTTTTACAGCAGGTGATGTTAGGCCTGAATTTGAGGCCTATCTGAGCGTGTGCAACTGATGAAAATTAGCCTTTGGGCTAACTGGCTAATTTACAGTTCTGTGGCTACTATTAATAAGCACAGCCAACTTACATATTAGGTAAACACATACGTTTGTGCAATGCTAGTTGATTATGCCAGTACTACATCCACTACTACAATGCTAATACCATGTGTTAGCTATATATTAGCCTCGTAGCTGTGGTGCAAAACTAAGGAGGCAAACTTCAGACACCACACATGTCTTAGTTGATAGAGTGCACTTGGGGTAAGAGGGGGTGGAGGGGGGGCTTTAAAATATGTTTTTTCCACTCAACTCTTTCTTTAATGATCAGTGAGTGATGACTAGGCTGAACCTCTGATCTCCGTCATCAGACCTAGCGCCGATTAGCACGACAGATATGAGCCCGCTGGCGTCGTGCTGTCTTTGATATCTGATATGGTGTCGTCGGGGTGCGTCAGCTGTGTTAGGTGATACAGCTATTCTCTCATTCAGACCCAGCAAATGAAATGCTGATGTACATGATGGAACACGACGGGCCCGAGACTGCGCTAGTTGTCCTTGTTTTAGAGCCGGCTCCGTTTGGCCATTGTGTTTGTGTGATCCACTCCAGCGGCAGCCTCGAGGGAGTAATGAATACCTCCTCGTGTTGACTCAGGGAGAAAAAGGGAACGTGAAAGTGCGAAGTGTGGGCCGAAAGACGATGACAGGGAGGAATTTTTATGTGCTTTTATGTGATGGCGTGTGGGATCACATAACCGTGTTCATCAGGAGTCAGTCCTGGAGACTACACTTACACCCTCCTGCACGCTCTTAACTGGTTTAGGAAGGAGGACATCGATCAGTGTCTGTTTATTCAGAGGAAAGCTGCTTAGGGTTTACGGTTCCATTCAGGAATTCAGTCCAAATCAGTTCATTTCAATCAGGGATTCAGTTCAGTACAGCTCAGTTTGATTCAGCTCAGTTCTAATCAATTTAGTTTGATCAGAGATTCAGTTCAGTACACCACATGTTGATTCAGCTCAGTTCAAATCAATTCAGTTCAATCAAAAATTCAATTCAGTTCACCTCAGTTTGATCCAGCTCAGTTCAAATCAATTTAAATCAATCAATGATTCGATTCAGTACACCTCAGTTTGATTCAGCTTAGTTCAAATCAATTCAGTTCAATCAAAAATTCAATTCAGTACACCTCAGTTTGATGCAGCTCAGTTCAAATCAATTTAGTTCAATCAAGTATTCGATTCAGTACACCTCAGTTTGATTCAGCTCAGTTCAAATCAATTTAGCTCAATCAAAAATTCAATTCGGTACACCTCAGTTTGATTTAGCTTAGTTCAAATCAATTCAGTTCAATTAGGGATCCGATTCAGTACGCCTTCCTGTCTAATGGCTCATGGCTCCATTCAGGAATTCAGTAAATCCAATTCTAAATTCTAAACTCAACTAAATTCAGTTCAGTGTTATTCAGTCGATTCAGTTCAGTGCTATGCAGTTGATACCTCTGTTCCATTCAGTTCAATTGAGAGTTCAAGTCAATAGAATTCAGTTCAATTGATTAAATTAAATTAAATTAGGATTTCAATTCTGTACAGTTCAGTTAAATTCAACTTCATTCAGTTCAGTTCCATGCAAGTTAATGGGCTGAATACTACCATGCTTAGGTACAGAAGTCCTAAAACTAGTCAGCTGATAACTAGTCTAAAACTAACTAACTAACCCATCGATATAGCACCAAACAGGGTTCTGCTGTTGCTACAGTCTCAAGCTTGTAACAACAGCAGAACACTTTTTGGTTCTATATAGAACCCTATACAGCAGATTCTCCATCAGTCTGAAGAACGATGACACCATGCAAAAGCCATTTCAACATGCAAAACTGTCTGAACTGAAGAATCCTTGATGAGTCATCTCTTTGAGAAACGCTGACAGGAGCAGCAGTTTGGCGTGGGCCTTAGCGGCGATCGCCTCCGCGATTTGTTTTTGCACAATAACGTGAGAAGCTCAGGGTCAGTTTGGGGAGGACACGTCTCACTGACCAGTACCGGGTGTAACGGTGCGCCATAGTGAATCAGCGGGAAGGTGCTGACCGTGGAACTGACCTGACTCTGGATATTATAACTGCTGCTAATGACCCTCAAAGCTCGGAGTTCTGACTGTATTCAGTCGGCTGTATGCTGATATCGTGTTTGCCGGAATCAAACTGAGCTGTCTGTGTAAACACTTCCTGCATTCCTACATTGGAGTGCTTCTGAGTGTTACTGAACTGGAAGCACTCAAACTGAATTGAATCAGCCTTAATGGTGCATTGAATCGCTTGCTGAAGAATCATAATGGGATCAAATCGTTAGGAGCTCAGCAGAATACAGAGAGTCTCTGCGCTCCTGATGGTGCTGTCTGTAGATTAGAGTCAGAGTAGAGTGAGTGGAGCGTGTGCTGTTTAGAATATGAATGGAAGGTGTGAAGAGTGGCAGAATGGGTTTACAACGAGCTGAGGAGAGAGGCCGAGCCAGCAGCGGCTCCGCAACCCAGCCAAAGCTCCTCAGTTGGCTGCAACAGCTGGCCCTGCTGATATGATAGCGATCCAGGGTTTGGGGACACCTTGATGGATACAAAACATCCCTGTAAACGTTTAACTCAAATGAAACCGCGGGGTGTAAATCTGGGTGTATTTAAACTCAGAGGCTAAAGCTTTTAGACCTTTCAGAGAACAGGGTACATCACTTCCCAGGTACATTTAGTCCCCAGCGGTGGAAACATGGTCCTAAGGGCCCAGTCATGTGCCTTGGTTGAGACAGTATGGGAATGCAGTGCACACTCCCACTGTGACGTCCTCGGCTACATGGCTTCAGTGTCACTTGACCCCTTCGCGAAAAAACGTGATCAGTCCCTGTAGAACCGTTTCAGGTTCTCTGCAATTGGTTCTCCAGACCGATGGAGAATATGTTGTTTAGCCCAGCTCACTCACACCGAAGTTATCAGGAGTGTTTCAGGCTGGACTGCTTTCTGGACGAGGCAGCCAATCAGAACATACACACTGTAGCTACATGGTTTTATGACACTGTTTATATAAGCCAACTAGCAACACCTTAGCAACCACCTGGTGTACCATTGCAACCACCTGGCAATGGCTGAGCAACCACCTGGGACTCCATAGCCCTTTACTTGCAACCACCTGCAATACTGTAGCAACCACCTAGCAATACCTTAGCAACCACCTGGATCAACATACCTCTTTCCTAACAACATCTGAACATCCACCTGGGATACTACAGCTGCTGCCAAGCCAACTAATATTAGCATATGAGTAGTTAGCTGACTAGCTAACTAACCCTAGCTGAGACCCTTGCAGCCACCTGGGATACTATAACCACAGCCTAGGAACACCTTAGCCACCACCTGGGTTAAGATAACCATAACAACCATGTAGCAACACCATAGCAACCACCTGAGTTACCATAGCACCCTCCTAGTAATACTTTAGCAATCACCTGGGATATTATACCGACTTCTTAGCAACACCATAGCAACAACCTGGGGTAGCATAGCAATTTCATAGGAACATCTAAGGAACCACTTGAATTGCTATAGCAACTGCCTCGCAGCACAACAACCACGTAGCATCACCTTAGCAACCACCTGGGATATCATAGTACCCTCCTTACAACAGCTTAGCAACCACCTGGGTTACCACAGTACCCTTCTGCCAACACCCTAGCACTCACCTGAAATACCAACCACTTGGCAACACATTAGCAACCATCTAGGATACCATAGCACCCTTCAACGAACAGCTTAGCAAGAACCTGGGATACCATAGCACCCTCTGAACAACACCCTTGCAATCACCTGAAATACAATAGCAACCACTTAGCAACAGCTTAGCAACTGCCTGGGATATCATAGCAAACACACAACGAAATCTAAGTAACCACCTGGGATACAATAACAATCACACAGCAAGCTCTAAGTAACTTCATTAGTTACTATAGCGACCACTTAG
Source organism: Semaprochilodus insignis (assembly GCA_034552555.1). Lineage (NCBI taxonomy): Eukaryota > Metazoa > Chordata > Actinopteri > Characiformes > Prochilodontidae > Semaprochilodus > Semaprochilodus insignis. The sequence continues at coordinate 33,711,544 of CM067480.1, forward strand.
AAACACCTTTGCAACCACATGGGACACCATAACAACTGCCTAGCAAGCACCTGATATCTGGAAAGCCATTGCAACCGCTTATCAACCACCGGGGACACCTTAGAAACCACTTAGTCAAGCCTTATCAACCACCTGGGATACCATAGCAACCACCTAGCAACACCTTTTCAACTACCTGTAATACCATAGCAACCACCTAGCAACACCTTTTCAACCACCAGTGATACCATAGCAACCACCTAGCCAAACCTTATCAAACACCTGTGATACCATAGCAAAGTCTTATCCCGTTGACCTGTTAGCAGGTACATCTCTCTCCATAACCTATCAGGAAAAGCCTGGAAAACGCCTGGGAATTCCCTGCAGGTAGACTGTACAGCCAGCTTTAATCCTCACACTTTAAAGCCTGTGGCCTTTGATCTAACGATCTGACCTGTTTGTTTGATGTTGTGTTCAATTTAATTATATTTCTTCTGTGATGCTGTATGACACACAGACTCAGTCGATTGCGACCGGTCACCATGACACAACAACAACCAAACAAAGGGGAACTCATTTCCATACGAGTGCGTGAAGATAATGTGCCTCATTAGAGGCCAGTATGACTCAGACTTCAGCCGGCTGCTTCATTTACATTCTGAGCACTGGCAGCCTGCAGAGATCTTCACCAGTCAGGGACTTTTCAGAAGACCTTGACTGAAGAGCCACTTCGTAAACAGAGCAGGGGGCTTTCCACACCTCCCACACTCCTACAGCGGCTCACCCTTCAGATACACTTAAATAAACACACGTACGCCTGTGGTGGTACATCAACACTCAGAGAGGGGGTGCCTGGAAAGCGCGGGCACACTTGTTTACAAAGGTGAGAGACCACCAGTTAGTCATATGTCTCCACTGTGTTTCTGGGGAGATTACAACCAAGGAGAAAGTGAAAGAGCATGGTAGACCCAACAACACGGTCCCCATCAGATAAACAGCTCATCTGAGAGAGAGGAGAACATCCAGCTCCACTCCTGCTTCAGATCTGAGAAGACCACAGGTGTCTCTGTCCATCCTTCTTCCACTGTGAGAAGACAATGGACTGACCACTCCAGAGTCCAGAACCTCAGCACCACTGAATATGTTTGGGGTTATCTGGGTCTTTTGATTGTGTACCAAACAAATGAAATGTCTCAGATTTTTGATCTTTTTAAATGAAACAAAGAAGCAAACAAACAAACAAACAACAAACAAAAAGGCAGACAAACAAACAGACAGTCAGTCAGTCAGACAGACAGACAGACAGACAGACAGACAGGGAGGCAGACAAACAGACAGACAGACAAATAAACAGACAGAAGACAAACAAACAGACAAGCAAACAGACAGACAGACAAACAAAAAGACAAACAAACAGACAGAAAGACAGAAAGACAAACAGATAAGCAAACAGACAGACAGACAAACAAATAGACAAACAGACAATCAGACAGGCAGGCAGACAGACAGACAGACAGACATGCAGACAGACAGACAGTCAGACAGACAGACAGACAGACAGACAGACAAAGAAACAGACAGACAAACTGACAGACAGACAAACAGACAGACAGACAGACAAACAGACAGGCAGACAAACAAACAGACAGGCAGACAAACAAACAGACAAACAAACAGACAAACAAACAGACAAACAGACAGGCAGACAGACAAACAGACAGGCAGACAAACAGACAGGCAGACAAACAAATAGACAAACAAACAGACAGAAAGACCCAACTCCCCCAACTATCCTTTTTTCTCTCTCCCTCTCTTCTTCCTCTCTCTCTCCCTCTCTCTCTCCTTTTTCTCTCTCTCACCTCTCTCACTCTACCTTCCTCGCTCGCTGCCCTAACTTTATCTCTTCTTTCTCTACTCTCCTTCTCTCTACCTTTCTTTCTCTCTTCCTCCCTCGCCCCCACTCTCTTCTCCCCTTTCTCTTCCCTCACTCTCTCCTCTTTTTCTTTACTATATCCCTCTTCTCTTTTTTCTCCTCCCGTCTTACTCCCCTCACTCTCTTTACTCTCTCTCCTCTTGTTTTTCCTCCTCTGTCTTCCTCCCTTACTCTCTTTCTCTCTGCCCTCCCTCCCCCTCTCTATTGCTTTTTCTCTTTCTCTGTCTCTATATCTTTTCTCTGTCTTCCTCCCTCTCTCTCTTTACTATCTCTCTTTCCTCTTCTTTCCCCTTACCTCACTTACTCACTCTCTCTCCCTTTCTCTCTCGCCCTCTGTGTCTCGCCCCGCTGCCTCTTAGTGCTGCATGGGTTAATCAGATGAAGCAGGGCCGCTGAGCTGCCTCTCCGTGTTTGGACTTGATTTGTGTGAATTAAGTGTTTTTGGGTGTCGGAGCAGTCAGCCAGCCAGAGACAGTGCCTTGGGATAGTATTCGCCCCCTCAGTGTTTTTCCAGTTGTCGTGCATTATAATCCGGAATTAAACTGGATTTAATTATAAATAAATAATACCTGACAAACAGTCCGACCTGCTGAAGGGGAGTAAATAAAACACCTTGATTCAAATGACTGAAAAGTGAAGATCTGAAAGACTCCTGGGTCTGCCACACCACTAAGCAAGAACCATGGAGACCAAGGAGCTCCAAACAGGTCCGGGACAAAGCTGTGGAGAAGTACAGGCAACACACATCCCAAACATCCCATCATAACAAGCTGGAAAGAATAGGGCATGAAAGACAAACCTGAGAAGAGAACGCCGCCCACCTTAACTCACAGAGCGGCCAAGGAGAGCACCAAAGGGAACGCCGAAGGAGCTGCAGAGTTCCACAGTGGAGATGGGAGTATCTGTCTATAGGAGCGCTCCACAGATCAGGGCTTTATGGAAGAGTGGCCATTGCTTAAGGAAGAGGAAGAGGATGAGTTCCTGAATTCCCAGACACATGGAAGAAAAGTTCTCTGGTCAGATGAGACTAAAAACTTTTTGCCCATCATAGGAACACTATGTGTGGTGCAATCATTCCCGAGAACACCATTCCCACAGTGAAGCATGCTGGTGGCATGCAGGGGCTGGAAAACTGGTCTGGAAACTGGAAAGACTGGAGGAAAGAAGGAAGGCAATAGACACAGTGCTAGTTTTGAAGGAAACCTGTTTCACTGTGGGATGGAGGTCCACCTTCCAACATTCCACTAGAGCTGCACTGGAGTGGTTCACATGTCTTGGAATGGCCTCAGTCCAACAGAGCATCTGTGGCATGACCTGAAGGTTGCTACACACCAACACAACCCATCTAACCGGAAGGAGCTGGAGCAGTTTATCCTTTGAAGAATGGACAAAGGTCCCAGTGGCTATCTGTGCTAAGCTAATAGAGGCACAGCCCATAAGACATCTGTGATTGCAGTAAAAGGTGGCATGTTGTGTAAGTCATATGATGCTAATTATTATAATTCCAGGTTATAAAGCAACAACACAGGAGAAAGCCCACAGGGGGGTGAAGACTTCTGCACGGCGCTGTATGTGGGGACTTAGTAACTCTGCTGCTGCCGTTGGTGTTCTGGAAACTCTGCGTCTCTTCACTGGAGAAAGTCTGACTGTTTGATTTACACAGAGCTCTGCCTTATCATCTCACAGCACATTTCATCCCTCCACTTCCTACTAGGGTGGGATTGTGAACTTAGTGGCTCTCTAAAATCTCCTCCCATAATGCACTGGGTCAGGAAAGCTTCATCACCAGAGGAGACTCAACCCAAGGTATCCAGTATATACTATGGAATATTCAGCATCCACTGTAAATTATTATGTAACCACTATGAATTGTTCAGTATCTACTACTAATTATTCAGTAGCCACTAGAGAGTATTCAGTAACCGCTATGAATTATTAAGTAACCACTATGAATTACACAGTAACCACTATGAATTATTCAGTATCTACTACTAATTATTCAGTAACCGCTATGAAGTATTCAGTAACCACTATGAATTATCCAGCAACCACTATGAATTATCCAGCAACCACTATGAATTGTTCAGTATCTACTACTAATTATTCAGTAACCACTATGAATTATTCAGTAACCACTGTGAAATATTCAGACACGCTATGAATTGTTAAGTAACCACTTTGAATTATTCAGTACCTTTAAGAAATTACTCAGTATTCATGAATTATTCAGTGATCTCCTTGAAAAATCCAAAAACCACTATGAATTATTAAATCTCTACTATGAAACTAACATATGTAGGAGAGTAATTGAGTTTGGTTCCACCTCCAGAGATTAAGGGGTTAAACTGTGACGTCAACATGAACATAATTATAATAATGATCAGCTGCAGGTTTACTAGTGTAGCGTCTACATACAGTAGAACCCAAACTGGCACTCGGCTCGTTACTCAGAGGACCCGGTAAGACTCTGCTCTCATGAAGCTCTTATACAGGTCAAGAGCCCAGTGACCTCTCGACCTCTCCTGCGGGGAGGCACTCAGGGTGGACCCTGCTGAAACACAGCATGTCTTTACAACCCGAGTGAAAGTCCTTCCTGACAGTAAGGAAAGTTTCAGATTAGGGTGAAATCACTGTTTAGAGCTAATTAGGAGAGGATAATCTCGGGCTATAATCTCGGAGGCTAATTGCTAGAGTTAGCATGGTAGCATGAACACGAGCAGTTTGGCACGGAAGGTCATCAGATTAGAGCAAGTTTTTTTGTTTAGTTTTAGAACTAATGAGGAGATGATCATCTTAGCACTTAAAGGCTAATTAGCATGCTAGCATGGACATTAGCATTTCAGTCATGAGCCTCATACTGACGCATACTTAACGGAACGCATTGTAATAGATTCACATTAATCTCTAAATGCTTTATTTACATTGCAATCTATTTTGAAATACACATGGAACTCACCGGCCACTTTATTAGAAACACCTCCGTATATCTACCCTCACTGTCCATGTTATCAGCTCCACTGACCATATAGGACACTCTGTAGCTGTACAGGTCCAGACTGTAGTCCATCTGTTTCTCTGTATACTGTATTACCCTGTTCTTCAATGGTCAGGACCCCCACAGGACCACCACAGAGCAGGTATGATGTGGGTGGTGGATCATTCTCAGCACTGCAGTGACACTGATGTGGTGGTGGTGTGTTAGTGTGTGTTGTGCTGGCGTGAGTGGATCAGACACAGCAGTGCTGCTGGACACCTCAGTGTCACTGCTAGACTGAGAATCGTCCACCAACCAAAACTATCCAGGCAACACCGTCCTGCGACCACTGTTGATGGACTAGAGGATGACCAACACTGCACTGTGCAGCAGCAGATGATCTATCGTCTCTGACTGTCCATCTACAAGGTGGACCAGCAAGGTAGGAGTGTCTAATAGAGTGGACAGTGAGTGGACACAGTGTTTAAACACTCCAGCAGCACTGCTGTGTCTGATCCACTCACACCAGCACCACGTCAGTGTCACTGCAGTGCTGAGAATGATCCACCACCCACATCATAGCTGCTCTGTGGTGGTCCTGTGGGGGTCCTGACCATTGAAGAACAGGGTAATACAGTATACAGAGAAACAGATGGACTACAGTCTGGAACGTTGTTTGAGTGGTATATATGGTATATAATGTATATAATCTGCATTTATTGTGAGGTTACTGCTGTTTATGACTTCATGTTTATCCGCTCATGGCAGGAAAGCAGTTTATCTTCATCTGCTGTTTATCTCCACATGCAATGAGCGAACGGATCTGAAAGAAGGTCACACGATCCAGCACGGGTTAGGGAGCGAGTGACTGTGGGAGAGTGTGGGTGCCTGATTGCAGGCTGCTGCCACATTCAACAGGAAGTTGGCAAGTTTGATTGCAACTGAAACAGCATCTGACACACTTTCACAGGCCTGGCGTCCTGAAATGGCTTCAGGTCTTTCGCAAGGAAATAAAGGAAGAGAGAAAAAGGAGAAAAGAAAAAGGGTCAGGCTCAGGGCTGTGGGGCGGAGGTGGCAGGCCATTGGGTGAGAAATGCAAGTTTGAATTTTGCCGCGTAGCCTGGGCGAACCGCGGCCGGGGCGGGCGAGGGGAAGGGCGTTTCCACCGCCTCCTCGATCGCTGAGCAGTTTTCTTTCCTCCTTTACTAACGGCTAAACTGCGGCTTGCCTGGCCCCACCACAACTGGCCCTGGTGACCGACTTGCTAACCTCACTGTGCAGGCCTTGTAAAGTAGTGAGTAACGTAGTCAATCAGCCGAGACGGGTTTTCAAAACGTTTCACAGCAAGCTGTTAACTCTCAAGACCGTAACACTCACATATAGAAACTACACACAGTCAGAATTCATTCCTACACCACCTGGTTCACCCCTCATCTTGATCTCAGGCTCTTCATGCTACTGTGCCTTTAAGAATGATATATGTAAATGAGCCCTGTTCTGATTGGCTGCCCTGTATTGAGCCTCATTCAAAAAACAAGAAGCAGCCCAGGCTGAACCTCTCCCTCGTGTAGCTTCAGAATGAATGGGTAGCACAAACCTACTGAAGGACAAATAGGCTATTGTATATTTAAAGATTTTTTTTGTGACATCACAACCATGATGATTTAAAACTGGCTGTTTAACATTGTGGTTTGCACATATGGAGTGTATGAACCAGGGAAGTGAATGGTATGTTTTGAAACTTAGAGCAAGCTCTTTCATTTCAAGAAGATTTATGGGAAATCCAGTTTCTATGATATGGGCTCTTTAAAACAAGCTCTGTTCTGATTGGCTGCTCTGTATTGGGCCTCATTCAAAAAACAACAAGCAGTCCAGGCTAAAACTCTCTGTGTAGCTTCAGAATGAATGGGTAGCACAAACCTACTGAAGGTCAAATAGGCTATTGTATATTTAAAGATTTTTTTTGTGACATCACAACCATGATGATTTAAAAACTGGCTGATTAACATTGTGGTTTGCACATATGGAGTGTATGAACCAGGGAAGTGACTGGTATGTTTTGAAACATGTTTTTCAAGTAGATTTATGGGAAATCCATTTTTAATGATATGGGCTCTTTAAAACAAGCTCTGTTCTGATTGGCTGCTCTGTATTGGGCCTCATTCAAAACACAATCAAGCAGTCCAGACTAACCTCTCTGTGTAGCTTCAACATGAATGGGTGGCAAAAAACTGCTACTGTAGGTCTAACAGGCTATTGTATAGTTAAAGATGATTTTTTGTGACATCACAACCATGATGATTTCAAAACTGGCTGTTTTAGCACCATGGTTTGCACATATGGAGTGTATGAACCAGGGAAGTGAACGGTATGTTTTAAAACTGACACCAAACTGTTTAATTTCAACAAGACATATTGAAAATCATGTTTTCTATGATATGGGCTCTTTAAAACAAGCTCTGTTCTGATTGGCTGCCCTGTATTGTGCCTCATTCAAATAACAAACAAACAAAAACCAGTGCAGGCTGAAACACTCCTTTTAAGTCCTTTTAAGTAACTGCTGTAGGTTGAATAGCCTATTATATTGTAAATGTCATATTTTTTGTGACATCACAACCATGATGATTTCAAAACTGGCTGTTTTAGCATCTTGGTTTGCACATATGGAGCGTACGGACCCGGGAAGTGAATGATTTGAAACATACAGCAAGAATTTCAAGAAGATTCATGTCTAATCTTGTTATTTTATGATACAGACTCTTTAAAACAAGCTCTGTTCTGATTGGCTGCCCTGTATGGTGCCTCATTCATACTGATGAAAGTTGAATAGGCTATTGTGTATGTAAGGGTGATTTTTTTGTGACATCACAACCATGATGATTTCAAAACTGCCTGTTTTAGCACCAGGGCTTGCACATATGGACTGTACGGACCCGGGAAGTGAGTGGTATGTTTTGAAACGCACACCAAACTCTTTAATTTCAAGAAGATTTATTGAAAATTTTGTTTTGTTTGATATGGGCTCTTTAAAACGAGCTCTGTTCTGATTGGCTGCTCTGTATTGGGCCTCATTCAAAAAACAACAAGCAGTCCAGGCTGAAACTCTCCTTGTAGCTTCAACATGAATGGACAGCTCCATACTGCTGAAGGGATATGTAAATATGACTGTTCTGTGACATCACAACCATGATAATTTAGAAACTGGCTGTTTTAGCATTATGGTTTACACACATGGACTGTACAGACCGAGACGTACCTACCAGCGTGTAACACCTCCACCAGCACCAATAACAGCTGTCACTGGATTTGGCACGTACTGGACAAGTTTCTGGATGTAGCCACATCAGTGTTCAGACACTCTTACATCAAAGAATTGGTCAGTTGGTCCAGATTTGGTGGATGCCTTCCCTGGCACAATTCTGAGGAGAATTCCCTGTAGAATGGGATTAGGCCACTGCTGGTAGACCCGTATGACCGTACGCTGCTTCCATACACCTGCAGATTCAGCTACTTCCTTCACACTATGGTCTTTGGCACGCCCAAATGCAGTCACTCCTTTTAGCCAATCATTAACATCTGCTCTGGAGCCATTTTCCACACATGGAACGAGACATTCCCTGCACTGTGGCACCTCTTCCCAATCTATGGATCCCGTCACTCACACCCCGCAGGGATTTATAGCACCATCATCCTCGTGCAGCGCCATCTGCAGGAGTCTGAAGCTACTACCACCTTAAACACGTTGAGGTGTGCAGCTATACCGGGTCTTCAGGTTAGCATACTGGACTCCATGTTTCCACTGCAGGCAGGTCAGTCTAGCACCCCACACTCTCCAGTTACGCAGCCGTGCCATTGGCTTGTAGGGTTGCCATGTTGAAATAAACATGGCCGTCCCAGAAAAAGGCAGAATATCGCTGCTTTAGACTTTTTCAGTTTCTCACATTGTTTGGAAGTTCCTGTTGTCCTTTACGTTGTGTGCAAATTTCCTGATGAATGGACTACAAGAAATGGTCCACAATGACTTGGAAAGATGTCTGGTTCCATTGACTTGCATTAAAGCTAGGTATGTTTTTTCCCTCTCCTGTAAATTTGTTGTTTTGGAGCTACAAGGTTCCAACACCAGTGATATATGTACTCCAAAAGTCGGAACAAAACCTTGTATCTCCATTTCTGTGGTCACGTAAACAGCTTATCCTGATTTCCCAGATCGGATAAAATTTCTAGGAAGTCGGATTTTATAACAGGCTCCTTTAACCAGTTGCGTCATGCGGCAGAGGGGACTTCATTAAGCCCGACACTCTGTTCTCTCTCTCTGTAGAGTTCATTATTCCCACTATGATTATTACACACTAAAATAAGCCCGGCTCCCTCGCTCTCCTTTCAGCGTCTTCCGGCCGAGCGATTGTTCATAGGCGCCCCCTGCGCTCTCTCATTGAGCTGCAGTCATTGTGCTTGTGTGTACCAGGGGACAGAAGGCTTGAAAGGACCCCATCTACCGACCCCCTTTCAACTTTCCCTTTCTCTAAATCCCCCCCATATGGCCCGAGTGGTGCTCAGCGGAGACGGGAAGGGCCGTCAAACGCACATCTGAACTGGCCTGACGCTCCAGGCAGGACAAAGAGCCCAGATGACCACAGATAAGCTGTGATTGGCGTGGTAGGGACAATAGGCTGTGACTCATGTGCATTCATTGCTAACATAATGAGACCCTGACCAACCCCAGACTTTGTCTGTTTATGTCTTAAAGGGCACATATCACAGAAAAGCAGAATTTTCCATGAATTTTCCTGAAATTAAGCTGTTTGATGTTGTATGTAAACACTCCCAAGTCCATACAGTTCATACACGCAAACCAAGCTGCCAGAACATCTATTCTGAACTCATCATGGTTGTGATGTCACAAAAAGACAACACATTTACATATACCACTGGCATAAAGACTATTCGACCTACAGTGAGTTTAGTGCCGGCTGTTCGTGGTGAAGTTGTACAAAGTGTGTTCAGCCCAGACTGTTTGTTCAAAGAAGTGCAATACAGCCAATCAGAACAGAGCTCATTTGCATATATCAATCTTAAAGGCACAACGTGTGTCATTATAAGGAATAACGAGTGGATGGGAAAAGGTCAAAGAAAAAATTAATTCTGAATGTTGTTGGTACATGAACAGACCAAAAACCGACAACAAAACAAACAAACAAACAACAAAACAAAACAAAACAAAACAAAACAAAACAAAACAAAAGTGGACCAACAAAAAATACAACACAAGATAAAAGTTCAAAAGTTAATTTAGTCTGTTTTTAATTTAATATTAGTCCAGAAATATTCATAATCATAAAATGTTTGTTTATCACTGTGTTCTTTAATATTTAAGAACTTTAAAAGTCTTTTTAAGGTGTAGATACCAAAAACGATTACAATATACCTTAGTTACCATAGCAACTATGTAGCAACACCATAGCAAATATTTGGGATTTCATATCAACCATGCTGCAACCACATAGAACACCCTAACAACCACATAGCAACCATGTAACAACACCCTAACAACCAACTGGAATACCACAGCAACCACTAAGCAATGCCTTGGCAATGAGACAAAGCACCAAACAACCACATATCAACCACATAACAACACCCTAGCAACCACACGGAATTCCATAACAACCCCCTAGCAGTGCCATAGCAACCACATATCAACCATGTAACAACACCCTAACAACCAGTTGGAATACCATAGCAACAACCTAGCAAAACCTTAGCAACCACATAGAACACCACATACCAACCATGTGGCAACACCCTAGCGTCTATGTGGAATACCATAATAACACTTAGCAAACAACCACACTAAGTGGCCCTAACAACCACCTGGAATCCCAAAGCAACTGGTTAGTAACACCTGAGAAACCACCTAAAATTCCTTGGTAACCGTACGGCAACACATTAATAACCTGGGAACTGATCGAGCGGCAAAATCACTTTATTATTTATTTATAGATTGATTGATTGATTTAATTAATTAACTGTTAATTGCAATGAACACAACAAAACACGAATGCCAGTCAAGGTGACAGTACTAAATCTCAGAGAGTAAAACTCAATCAGTATACGAGTCCCGAGAGAAAGGCTGATAAACGAACGTGCTGATATGATTATGATGCTAATTATCTGGAGTACAGAGGAATCAGAGGAGTCGCTCAGAGGGCCCACTTCCATCACCATGCAGGAAAACAGACGGCAGTAACGCTGCTCCTGAACATCACACACACAAACGGCTCCTCAAATTAACACATTAAAAGTCCAGAGTCCAGCCAAAGCAGCTAACGCTGTTAACAGTGAATGACAGTCAATAGCCGGCAGTTAGCATTATGCAAATCTAGTCATGCTAATTAGAGGCTACTAGCTTTGTAGTTAGCGGCTATTCCTGTCATAGCGTAACTGAGCTTCAGGGGCTCATCAAAAACATCAAGGCCCAGTAAAGGGTGTCCAGACAGCCCTTCTAATGATATCATTACCTCACCTCACTAATATTCAATCAAATTCTCACAACAATGTTCCAACATCAGTACCTGTCCTTAATAATACTCAATCAAATCCTCACAGCAATGTTCCAACATCAGTACCTGACCTCACTAATATTCAATCAAATCCTCAGAGCAATGTTCCTACATCAGTGCCTCACCTCACTAATATTCAATCAAATCCTCACAGCAATGTTCCAATATCAGTACCTGACCTCACTAATATTCAATCAAATCCTCACAGCAATGTTCCAACATCAGTACCTGACGTCACTAATATTCAATCAAATCCTCAGAGCAATGTTCCTACATCAGTGCCTCACCTCACTAATATTCAATCGTCCAGAAGGCCTGGTGTCCCTCCACCTCCACTCCTACCGCACCATCTGCAGGAACTGTGTGAGGATATTCAAGCTGCATGGGATGGATTATCACAGGACACCATTAGGAACCTCTACAGCTCTGTGCCGAGACGTCTGGCGTGTTGGGTTAGCAAACGCGGCGGCCCGACGCCATACTGAGAGACAGACTTCTGTATGTGTAGCTCAATAAATATTGATCATATCAGTCTAAATTGATCATCAGTTATTGATCCTGGTAGCCTTTATCTTCCTTCCCAACACACCTGCAGTCCCACACTTCCCACGCAGCTGTTGTTTTGATGATGTGAGTCAAATTTCCAGATTGTGTAACATTGGCTATCTCCTATGGATCCTAGCTGCTGAAAGTTCCGTATTGACAGTATTCTCAAAGATAAGGATCCACTGACGCAAGAACAGAGAACGTGGAGGTTGCCAGTGTAAGAGGTTAAAGGTTTGAACATGCCTCGGTAGGTTACGTTCAGTCAGTTGTGCAGTGTGTGGAAGTGTGTCCCTGTAGAGGACACATGACTTAGGCACACTTAGAAAATCAGGAACAGCGTGCCATTTGATCGGGGCGCCGACTCGCCGAGCGACTGCGTTTAAGGCTTTTGTTTTTGTTCCTCTTTAATGGAACTAACACACAGAGAACCACCGGAGCAGCGATGGATGGGTCTCCTCCCTGCACCGAACCCCCCTCTTCATTCCTTTCCACACTCCGCTTCCCCGACGTCTGAAAGACGACACCGGAGCTGTCGCCTGAAGGGAAGGGAAAACAAACAGTTATTTTCTTTATTCCGCTCTCCGCCCCAGCAGGAAGGCGGTGTAGAGAGGGGAGAAAAACAGCACCTGCTAACCCGAGCCGGCTCTGTTCCCCGGCCTGCGAGCCGCCGCGGCCCTGCAGCCAAACTCGGCTAACGATCGGGGTGTTAACCCGCTTTCACCTCGACCTCAGGGCTCGTCTGTCTGATGCCGACTGACTGAACACCGCCGCGCTCACTCACAAAGGGTTATGTGTGTGAATGTACGTGCACTGCACACTTATTGCCTGTACAGCTGATATGATCTTAAATGTTGAAGCTGATTGGCAGCTACCTTGTGGGCACCCATTCTCAGGAACACCTGCCCTAGACACTGTAAGGTCATGCCATCACCCTAGGTCAACATTGGCACTAGAATGGGACTTCAAATAAGGCAAGATCAGCACGAGAACTGAGCATCAGGAGCTTCATGAAATGGGCCTCCATGGCTGAGCAGCTCCACACACGCCTAAGGTCACTATGTGCAATGCCAAGTGTCGGCTGGAGGGGTGTACAGCTCCGTCACTGGACTCTGGAGCAGTGGAACCGTGTTCTCTGGTGCGATGGATCAGGCTTCACTGTCCGGGAGTCTGATGGAGGAGTCTGGGTTTGGTGGATGAAGCCAGGAGAACGCTCTGTACCGGAATACAGAGTGCCAACAGTAAAGTTTGGTGGAGGTGGGGTAATGGTCTGGGGGGTTCAGGGTTCGGGCTCAGACCCTTAGTTCCAGTTCTATGCTTCCAGCTTTGTAGCAGCAGTTTGGGGAAGAGCCCTTTCCTGTCCCAGCATGACGACTGTGTCCCTGTGCACAAAGCTAGATCCATCAAGACATGGACTGAGGAGTTTGGTGTGCAGGAACTCCAGTGGCCTGCACAGAGCCCTGACCTCAACCCCATTGGGCAACTTGGGGATGAACTGGAATGTGGATTGTGAGCCTGACCTCACTAATGCTCGCTTAGGCACAATTCCCACAGACACGCTCTGAAAGGTTCCCGGGAGAGTGTAGGCTGTTATAGCCACAACAGTGGGGAGAACTCCATATTCACGCCCATGGTTTGGGAATGGGATATTCCACAAACCTCTTTCGGTGTCATGGTCCATATAGTCTATATCAGCGTCATCAGCCAGAAATATCTAGCCAAGAGTGGGTCTGTGGTCAGACGCTCGTCAGGTACAGCTTTTAGGAGACACGTCCATCACTGCTAGCTTTTATTAGTCCCACACATCGAGACCCAGAGCGGGAAATGAATTATGGTGTTAGCTTATACTGGAGCATAGACGAGCTGGTGAGAAGGTGAGGAGGACCACCGCAAGGAGGGGAACAGTCTGGCGTCAAGCTCAGAGGAAACCAGAGCCATAGAGGACCCGTTATACTGAGATCAGCTGTGGTGTTAGTGACATGAAGGACCTGGGAGACCTACACGAACCATGGAGCAGGGAGAACTGATGGATTGTCTGACATGTGAAGAGTAACCCAACAGCCACGATTACAGACATCCAGCGAGCAGTGGTGTCCTCCATGAGTCATCCTGTTAGTGCAGCACCATTGGCAGACGGCTGCACCACGCAGGACTACATGCACACAGACCGTTACCACGACTGTCCTTAACACCACGTCACCGTCACCAAAGACTGCAATGGTGTCGTACCAGACTGTCATGGAGTGA
>CM067480.1:33733534-33744856 GCA_034552555.1 Semaprochilodus insignis
TCTGTTTTTTTTTTTTTGAGTGAGTGAGTGAGTGAGTGAATGACCCACAGAGGCCACCACAAGCCACAGTGTAGGGCTGGCCAGTATGAAATCACAGAGTGGTTTAATGGAAGTGGAGGGTAAAGGTTGAACTGCAGCAGGAGTCGAGAAACTCTCAGGGAAAATCTTCGTTCCCAGTGCTGCCTCAAGCAGTTATAAACAGAAAGGAAGACGTTCACAGAGCTCCTCAGGCACTTCGCTCTCTTTCTACTTCCATTTTGGAGTCAGACTTGGAGTCACTTTATTGGCCAGGTATAAGGAATTTGTCTTGGTGAAGTTGATGCTGATGTAAATGGGCAAATCAACTACAAACAGTACACCCAGAAACCACAGTAACCTTCTGTACAGTTCACAGCCGCCAATGCTCGCACTCGTTCTTTACTGCTGATCTCACCGAGCCTGAGGAACCATTGACTCTACTCGATCTGAGAAGCCGTTGGTCCCACAGAGTCTGGAAAACTGTTGAACCATTGATACCATTGACTCAGTCTTAATTGTGGTTGACTCTACTGAATCTGAGGCCCAGCTGACACTTGTTTTATCTGTTGGCCCTTTCAGGCCTGCAGAGCCATTGACTTTTGAGTGGAGCTATCGACCTTACTGAGTCTAAGGAAGCATTGACATGATTGAGTCTGAGGAGTCGTTTCCACAGTCAAGTCTAAGGAGCAACTGCTGACCCTACTGGGGAATCATTGACTCTTCTGAGCCTGAGGAACCATTTACTCAACTCAATCTGAGAAAGGGTTGGTCCCACAGAGTCTGGAAAATTGTTGAACCATTGATACCATTGATTGAGTCTTAATTGTGGTTGACTCTACTGAATCTGAGGACCAGTTGACACTTGTTTTATCTATTGGCCCTCTCAGGCCTGCAGAGCCATTGACTTTTGAGTGGAGCTATTGACCTTACTGAGTCCAAGGAAGCATTGACATGATTGAGTCTGAGGAGTCGTTTCCACAGCCAAGTCTAAGGAGAAACTGCTGACCATACTGGGGAATCATTGACCCTTCTAAGTCAGAGAGACTGTGGACCCTTCTCAGGCTGAAGAATCATTGACCCTTCTGAATCGACAAAGCTGTTGATCCTTCTGAGGCTGAAGAACCATTGACTCCTCTGAGTCAGAAAAGCTGTAGAGCCGTCTGATTCTGAAGGACCACTGACCCTTCCGAGTCTGAGATCTTGACCCTTCTGAGTTTGAAGAACCACTAACCCTTCTGTTGAACCAACTTTGTCTGAGGTATCATTGATTCTTCTGAGCAAGAGATGGTGTTGACTTCTCTGAGTCTGAAAAACCACTGACCCTGATAAATCTGAGAAGCTGTTGAACCTGCTGAGGAACCACTGATACTACTGAGTCTGAGGAGCCGCTGATGCTAGTCCGGAGAGAAACTGCTGAACCTACTGAGTCGTAGAAACTGATGACCCTTCTGTTGGGCCGACAGTTCCTGTGATTCAGTTGAGCCAGGAGGCACCACTGAACTTACTGAGTCTGAGAATCCATTTAAACCTACTACATCTGAGAATCCATTGACCCTTCTGAGTCAGAGAAGCTAATGACCCTTCTAGGTCAAGGAAGTTGTTGAGTCTGGGGCGTCACTGACCTTACTGTGTCTGAGGAATCATTGAATCTGCTACCACTGCCCATACTAAGACCAAGAGGCTGTTGAACCCACAAAGGAGTCATTGACACTACTGAGTCCGAGGAGTCATTTCCACTACAGGGTCTGAAGAGGAACTGTTGATCGTACTAAGGACTCAATGAAAATTTTGACCCTAGTGGATCTGTGGAACCATTGACTGGCTAAAGAGTCTTGACTTGACTTGACTTGACTTTTGTTGGCACTAGTTGGTGCAGCCTGAGGAAGAGCACCCGACACTACTGAGGAATCATTGACTCTTTTGAGTCAGACACGCTGTTGACCATTCCAAGTTTGAAAACCCATTAACCCCTTTGAGTCAGAGTAAACTTTTGACCCTACAGCATCTGAAGAACAATTGACCCTTATGATCCANCTGCAGATGGCTAGAGAGTCAATGACCCACCTGTGGAACCACTGATCTTGCTGCTGAGGATTTGTTGGCACTAGTTGGTGGAGCCTGAGGAAGAGCTACCGACACTACTGAGGAATCATGGACCCTTTTGATCTAGAGAAGCTGAAGACAGCTGAAGAGTCGGTGCCCCACCTGTGGAGCCACTTGATGATATTGTTGGCACTAGTTGGTGGAGTCTGAGGAAGATCTACAACCACTACTGAGTCTGAGGACCGTATCCTGTCTGAGGAACTGTTCCAATTCATTGATCCGATTCAAATCATGAGTGCCTAGGTGTTCTCCAAGCCCTCCATGAGCAGAAGCAAGGAAAAACACAGGGGGACTTGAGAAGTAGGACTGAGAGCCACCGCCTGTCAGCTTCGGTTAGCTCTGCTTCTCTGAGAACGACACTTACTCAAATGGGGTTCAAACCCGTGCTCCGTTTCCCAAACGCTTGACGGGACGATGCAATTGATGCAATGAAGCATTACATGATAGAAAGTGTAGAGTGATTCTGCATTGTTGTATGTTACAGTAAGCAGCGTGTTATGACACTTTCAAGGAAAAACAAGCTCTAAAAGGAAATGGTTCACTGCAGCACTCTTTCAGTCATAAAAACATCAAACCAGCACTTCCTGCCAGCTCGGTGACACTGAGGCTAAACACAGGGAGAGACCAACCTGTTCTCTCGGTATTCCTGGACGAGAATCAGACCATTTCTCCAAAACCAAACCCCAAAATTCACATGCTGATTGGAGTTCCTCTTTCTGTGGTCACATGACTCAACATCAAAGAGACGAGTTGGTGGTTGGGAGCTATAAATCAGGTTTGCAAAGACACGGCCACCTTCCGCCTCAGTCTACACAGATGGGCTTGTGGGTTTTTAGTCCCTTAGAGATGCTTACGGACCAAACCTCATATCTGCAAAATGATACCTTTACAGGACTTCTGAAGTTTAAGTGGACAGTTCACAGAACAGGATTAGTCAATAACTCAATTTGAAGTGTTCGTTTTTATGGCCATTAATTAAACATCTTAAACTAAATGATGTCATTGTTTAAGTATACATTCCATTCACTAACGTTAATTAACTTCAATGTATGTTATGTTGTATGTTGTGTTCAAGCGATTTTGGGCCATTTCTGTTGGTCCGTTAATCCTGAAATTTACACACAGTGTATACGACAGCTGCTGTGTTCAAATGATGCATGAAAGTAAAAATCAACAAAAATGGAGATGCATGTTTCTCATTGGACAGCAACTATATACAGTTAAATGTCTAATGAGCGTAATGTGCATAATGTGCTGAGGAGCCTGATTTTCAGGAGAAAACAGCTGCGCTGACACTCCAGTCGTGTATTCATAATTCTATTTAAATGCTTTTATAAGCTGTTATGTAGCATACATAGAACATTATAAAGCCATGTGTGAACTTGTATAAATAGCTACAACACAGTGTTATTACATGCATAACATTTTACAAACAAGAACTTCATAAAGTTGAAAATATGTTATGTTGTGTTATGTTGTGTTGTGTTGTTGTGTCATGTTATGTTGTGTTATGGTGTGTTGTTACATGTGTTGTCATGTTATATGTTGTGTTGTGTTGTGTTATGTTGTGTTATATGTTGTGTTGTGTTGTTGTGTTATGTTGTGTTGTGTTATGGTGTGTTATATGTTGTGTTGTGTTGTGTTGTGTTATGTTGTGTTATATGTTGTGTTGTGTTATGTTGTGTTGTGTTATGGTGTGTTATGACGTGTTGTTATGTTGTCATGTTATATGTAGTGTGGTGGTGTTATATGTTGTGTTGTGTTATGTTATGTTGTGTTATGGTGTGTTATGACGTGTTATGTTGTCATGTTATATGTAGTGTGGTGGTGTGTTATGTTGTGTTATATGTTGTGTTGTGTTATGTTATATGCTGTGTTGTGTTTTATGTTATGTTGCTGTGTTGATTTGTGTTGTGATATGCTGTGTTATGTTGTGTTGTGATATGTTATATGCGGTGTTGTGTTTTATGTTGTGTTGTGTTGTGTTGTGTTTTGTTTTGTTATTGTTATGTTATATGTTGTGTTGTGATGTTATGTGCTGTGTTGTTGTATGTTATGGTGTTGTGTTGTGTTATGTTATGTTGTGTTGTTGTGTTATTTTGTGTTATGTTGTCATGTTGTCATGTTGTGTCATGCAATGTTGTGTTATGCTGTGTTGTGCTGAGTTGCGTTGCGTTGCGTTGTGTGCTTTTGTTTGAAATCTTTAATAAATTCCCGAATTTGGCTGAACAACATATTCACATATGTCCTGTAGGTAACACTTCCTGTGAATCCTGTATTCATAACGCTATTTAAATGCTTTTATAAGGTGTTATATAAGCATACATAGAACATTATATATCATATATCAGGCATACGCTTGTATACTTAGTTATGTTCAAGTCAACTGAGTTCAATTCAATTTACCTTGTCATTATACCAATACAGGGTTGTACAGTATAATGGTGCTGCACTAACAGGATGACTCATGGAGGACATCACTGCTTGCTGGATGTCTGCAATCGCGGCTGTTGGGTCAGTCAGGTACAGCAATAAGGTCCGTCCTTGCTTACGTCACATGCACGGCCGAGCGTGAAACTTGAATCATTAGCATGTCTCACGATGTCAAACCTAAAGTTCCAGTCCTGCCGGTTGCTTCCTTTTGGGTGCCAGGTGTTATAAGGTGTTATGTATGCTATATAATGCCTCATAAATGCATTTACAGTATTTGTGAATACAGGATTCATGGGAAGTGTTGCATCTTGGTTTTTTGAGCCGCGTTTTTTGACATTGATTAAAGATGAAATCTGTCAATGTGAATCTAATTCACTATGTAAATAACATTATGTAAGAAATGTTCTTATTATGTCACATGTAAATCATTATGCAGTATAAACACACACTGACATGCTGTTGACTGTCTAAGTGTAAATAATTGAGCATGCCCTCTACAGAGAACGCGTAATAACTGCGTGTTTGATTATGTGAATATATTGGGGGAAGTTAATTCTTCCACCATGCGGGGCGGAGACATCTGATTGAGTGCGAATAGCTTACTACACGTTTGCCTGCGGTGAATACAACAGGAATTCAATGTACACGGTCATATCAGAATATTAAAACCACCTCCTTGTGTCTCCACTCACTGTCCATCTTATCAGCTCCGCTGACCATATAGGACACTCTGTAGTTGTACAGGTCCAGACTGTAGTCCATCTGTTTCTCTGTATACTGTATTACCCTGTTCTTCAATGGTCAGGACCCCCACAGGACCACCACAGAGCAGGTATTATGTGGGTGGTGGATCATTCTCAGCACTGCAGTGACACTGATGTGGTGGTTGTGTGTCAGTGTGTGTGGTGCTGGTGTGAGTGGATCAGACACAGCAGTGCTGCTGGAGTGTTTAAACACTGTGTCCACTCACTGTCCACTCTATTAGACAGTCCTATCAGAGACGATAGCTCATCTGCTGCTGCACAATGCAGTGTTGGTCATCCTCTAGTCCTTCATCAGTGAGCACAGGACGCTGCCCACAGGGCGCTGCCCCACAGGGCGCTGCCCCACTGGACGCTGCTCACTGGACGCTGCTCACTGGACGCTGCTCACTGGACGCTGCTCACAGGACACTGCTCACAGGACGCTGCTCACAGGATGCTGCCCACTGGACGCTGCTCACAGGACCCTGTTGGCTGTATAGTTTTGGTTGGTGGACGATTCTCAGTCCAGCAGTGACACTGAGGTGTCCAACAGCACCGCTGTGACTGATCCACTCACACCAGCACCACACACACTAACACACCACCACCATGTCAGTGTCACTGCAGTGCTGAGAATGATCCACCACCCACATAATACCTGCTCTGTGGTGGTCCTGTGGGGGTCCTGACCATTGAAGAACAGGGTAATAAAGTATAGAGAGGATCAGATGGACTATGGACGACAGAGTGCTACTATATGGTCAGTGGAGCTGACCCCTGGTGATAGCACTGTGGAGAGTGTGCCGAGTGTATACCTGCCTTCACTGTGAGTGAGCTGGATGTATTGCAGTCTAATCAGTAATAGGTGTTGTAGGGCTTTGTAGAGGGAGAGAGCCTGGGGCTATATGTGCTACCTCAAACTAAAGTTCAGGCGTTCTGTACGGACCTGCCACGCTCAGCTCCGGGATCATTCCTGGCATTCTTCCTCCGACTCTCTCGTCGCCGCCACCGCTGCTGCTACATGCAAATGCACCACAAACTGGCGGAATTCATACTAAACCCTGGCTAACAGTTTTCTGCTTCATACCGCAAGCTTATGTGTTTGCTTGTGCTGTGCTGGAAAATGGCCAGATATCATTTACACCTTCCCTCTGAATGAAGGAGGTTTATAGGAACAGGTTATATCTACCTGGTGATCGTTCAGCACAAAGTCAGATCCACAGATTAATCCCCTTTCCAAGAATCTGGAGAGGTTTACTGGACCTGTGAAGCCAATTAGCATTAAGCAACACTCATCATCAAAAGAACAGCTGCACCCAGAAGGAGGTGTGGGATTGCAGTGCTGTTGGGAAGGAAGATAAAGGTTACCAGGATCAATAAATGATGATCAATTTAGACTGATATGATCAATATTTATTGAGCTACACATACAGAAGTCTGTCTCTCAGTATGGCGTCGGGCCGCCGTGTTTGCTAACCCAACATGCCAGACGTCTTGGCATGGAGTTGTAGAGGTTCCTAATGGTGTCCTGTGATAATCCATCCCATGCAGCTTGAATATCCTCACACAGTTCCTGCAGATGGTGCGGTAGGGGTGGAGGTGGAGGGACACCAGGCCTTCTGGATGTGTGATGTGTGACCGTTCATCTTGGTGCTGACCATGGTGCCTCCACACACGGATTCGTTGGTCGTCTCCACCAAGACAAAAGTGGGACTCGTCACTGAAGATGACCCGCTGCCATTCTGAGTCACTCCATGACAGTCTGGCACGACACCATTGCAGTCTTTGGTGACGGTGACGTGGTGTTAAGGACAGTCGTGGTAACGGTCTGTGTGCATGTAGTCCTGCGTGGTGCAACCGTCTGCCAATGGTGCTGCACTAACAGGATGACCCATGGAGGACATCACTGCTCACTGGATGTCTGTAATCGTGGCTGTTGGATCAGTCAGGTACAGAGATAAGGCCTGTCCGTTTCAGTCCTGCTGGTTGATTCCTTCTGGGTGCAGCTATTTAAGCATTGCTACTTTTGATTTGTACTTAGCTGTATTTCTAGACAGCCGTTATTTTACTCAGACAGTATGTTTCATTCTGCTCTCCAGGGTTTCCTGACCTGATTGTTGGTAGCTCCTTCTAGTTGAGGGATTGTTTTATTGATGTAATGTGGTTTTTGGCTACTCTTCGCTTGTTCTGTGAAGGAATGAATGACTCTGAATGAGCCTCGACCGGTGAGTGAGTTCACTCTTGGTGTGAGAGACTCATCTTCAGGATGTCTCTGACAACAGTGTTTTGGATGTTCAGTCCATCCTGTCATTAGCTACAGGTGGCCCGGTAAAGCACGTTCTTCCACTTTCACCCCCCAGCACACGCCATATCAGCTGCACCCCATTACGGAGCGGCAGGAGAACAACAGCCGACGGTTTTAGCCTGCGTTTTGACAGTATGAGGATCAGATAAGACAGAGCTAAGAAAGAAAGGGAAGAGAAAAGATGACAGAAAAAAGAAGGGCAGATTGGAACATGTCGGAAGGGGAGTGCCGAGGCTTCAGAGCTTTTTAATGTTAAGAAGTGTCTGATAACCAGCTCCTTATACTCCTCTCCCCGTCCTCCGCATCCATCCACTCCAATTCTGCTTCGTTCGTATGGGGCTTTCTACAGCAGTCACTGTCACAATGAGCAAAAGTACAGCCCCTGTAATGAGCGTCACCAAACAGATGGGAAAGAATGCCTTAGAGCATGAGGAGGAACCACTGAGAGGAACCAAGACTCAAAATGAGAAGCTCTTTAAGAGCATGAGGAAGAACCACTGAGAGGAACCAAGACTCAAAAGGGAAACCTCTCAAAGAGCATTAAGAAGAATCACTGAGAGGAACCAAGACTCAAAATGAGAAACACCTTAAGAGCATGAGGAAGAACCATTGAGAGGAACCAAGACTCAAAATGAGAAACTCCTTAAGAGCATGAGGAAGAACCACTGTGAGGAACCAAGACTCAAAATGAAAAGCTCTTTAAGAGCATGAAGAAGAACTGCTGAGAGGAACCAAGACTCAAAAGGGAAACCTCTCAAAGAGCATTAAGAAGAATCACTGAGAGGCACCAAGACTCAAAATGAGAAGCTCATTAAGAACATGAGGAAGAACCGCTGAGAGGAACCAAGACTCCAGAGGGAAAGCTCTGTAACTGCATCCTTGGGGAGGAGTACAGTGTGTCGGAACACTGGTATGGAGGGAAAGCAGTCATTTGGTATGATGGTGAAGTTGGCTTTGCGTTTGTCAGGTTCTTATCTGAACTTTGTGTTCCACCTTAAATGGTGCAGTGTTTATATTCTGGTGCATGTGACAGCTACACCCTTTAAGATGGAATGGAAAATTTGAATAAGTAGGTGTTTATTCATCGTTACTTCTGAATCAATACCAGCATGTTTCCTCTTCCAGAGCCTGCAGGCAACTTCCATGGAAAACGAGTCAAACTCCTAGAGTTTCTTCTCTTTCTTTTGATCTCTGCTCATACAGGTGGGACACTATCGGTGCATCCCAGCATCAGTCAAATCTACGCATCAGTCCGATGCCGAGGATGTTTGAAATTCCAAATTACTGCTGACACCAATGTGATTCTGAGATCATTCATACATGGTAGGCATCACATTCGGGACGCTCTTCAGAACCATCATCCCTCCCACCCCATGAGCTCACTAGACAGAAAAACGAGTACCCTGTGACTGAAACGTACCTAATAGCCTGTAACACCTCCACGAGCACCAATAACAGCTGTGACTGGATTGGGCATGAACTGGACAAGTTTCTGGATGTAGGCCACATCAGTGTTCAGAGAATTCCCTGTAGACTGGGATTTTATCCACTGCTGGTAGACCCGTATGACCGTACACTTCCATACACCTGCAGATTCAGCTACTTCCTTCACACTATGGTCTTTGGCACGCCTAAATGCAGTCACTCCTTTTAGCCAATCATTAACATCTGCTCTGGAGCCATTTTCCACACATGGAACGAGACATTCCCTGCACTGTAGCGCCTCTTCCCAATCTATGGATCCCGTCACTCACACCCCGCAGGTATTTATAGGTCCATCATCCTCGTACAGCGCCATCTGCAGGAGCCTGAAGGTACTACCACCTTAAACACACAAGGAGGACTAATTTGTTTGTCGGGTGAGCTTAGTTCCTCACAGTTTCAACAGGCTGCTGTAAGGAGTCATATCCGCCATTATATACTGGACTTAGGGTTCTAGATAAGCATAAACATTGCTGAGCAAATTTGAATTTTAACATGAGACAAAACAGAGCCTCTCAGCCAGCGCCGGTCAGCCAGCGCCGGTCAGCTATTCTCAGGCCCTGAAGAGAAAAAAGAGTCAGGACTAGCAGCAGCAGCAGCATCTCGGAATGTACAATCAAACGGACCAACTAATTGTTTGTCGATTTGTATTGGGGATCTAGTTATGCAATTGCAGTCACGTAATGTGTTACAAACGTGGCCTGTCAGGTCACATTAGATAAGCAAACTGCCTAAATGTAACCAAAGCAGCGATTTCTAACTTCAAACCTGGTGGCCAATTAAAACACAAAAGACATAGGCCACTGCTCGCCAGTCTTTCTGTAGGTCACTTGAGGTCATCTTACGGTGGTCAAGTGACATTGGAATGAGTTGGCGCTCATCACGGTCAGTAGAGAGTGGTTTTGGCCCTCTGCCAGTCTGTAGCTGTGTTGTCGTGTGTGTTTGCTGCTTGACCTTGTGCTTATGAACCAGACGCTCACTGTATCTGCCAGTAAAGCTAGAACCCAACCTTCTGTTCCTCACTAAGAACCTGCTGTACATGTGGAGATGCTGATTTAAGAAGAAACTGGAGTGGGCTCTTATTTATTTCCAGAGCTGTACATCTGTGAAGACACTGGTGGGCATTAGTGACCCCACCATAGTGACCCCCCACTCCTGGATGTTGAGCAGTATTATGGGGACTATATATGAGTCTGCCTTCTCTGGGATAGATGCTCTGCCTTAACACTTAACACTATCTAGCTTTTGTAAATGCAGTATGTGGTACAGTTGCGAATGTTAATGTCAAGTATACTCAAAAACCCACAATGCACACTTAGAACCAGTCCGTTTCTGAGTGTCACGCATCCCCCTGGCTCTGCACAGGCTCTAGTACCTGAGAACTCCATTGCCCAGAATACCTCTGGCGATCATGTGACCTCCCGCTCACAGCCGGAAGTCTATCCCAGATCGGCCTCACCCGAATACTGATTATTCTCACCTGTGGTATTGCCTTTATAAGCTGCTCAGTTTGTTTTTGTCTTTGCGACGTGACGTCTCTGTTTCATCAGTACTTACCGAGCTTTGTTTACTCTGGTTGCTCTTTTGGCTTCTTGACCTTTGCTTTGACCTCGACTCTGGATTGCCCCTTATGGTGTTTGTTTGCCTTTTTGTTAACCCTTTGCATGTTTTTCGACTACGTCTATGGATTGTGTTTTCTTTTAAATTAATCTTTAAAAGTATCTTCTGCCCACGTCCTAACTTGGCCCGAATCTTACAGTATGGTAATGATGGACGCTACTGATCTAACCTGCAACAGTAAACGGAAAGGGGTGGAGCTTCTCGCCTCCGGACGGGGGGTGGACGGGGTTGCAACGATGGCTGCGGTGGTGGTGAGACCGGAAATGGTGTATAAATATGAGCTCAACCCAAATCTGTCCAATCAGCATGTATAATGAAGGTGTTCTAATAATAATGTGTTTATTTGTTTGTGTTTTGTGAATAAAGCCTCCTCTGAAGCAGCCTATCAGAGTCTAGCTCAGTATGACCTAAGTGTCACCACTTTCTGTTTGTAGGAAAAGATGTCGTATGCTAATATTTTGTGTGCTAGCCTATAGAACTCATATCATTAAGATTAGTACAAGGCATATACCCATCGCCAAAAGAACAGCTGCACCCAGAAGGAGTCAACTGACAGGAATGAAACTCTGTGGGTAGGTTTGACATCACACTGCATGTGACGTAAGCAAGGACGGGCCT
>CM067480.1:33745356-33762443 GCA_034552555.1 Semaprochilodus insignis
AGAACCAAGACTCAAAAGGAAGAACTCTCCAAGAGCACGATGACGAACCACTTTAGTAACCAAGACTCAAAAGGAGGAACTCTCTAAGAGCACGATGATGAACCACTGAGTAGAACCAAGACTCAAGAAGGCACTTTCTAAGAGCATGAGGAGGAACTACTGACAGCCCCAGACAGTTCTAGAAAGTTCTAAAAGATTCTCAAACATTCTGCCATCTAAGCGAGCAGCAATCGTCTACCTTACCTCCTTCAAGAGTTCTCCTGCAGCACGTGAAATGAGGAGCCCACGGTTTGTCTTGACCCCTGTCAGGCATGCTGAAGTACGCTCTGTAGGCCTCGCACATCTTAGCAGAAGCTTCCACTGAGTACTTTCTCACACTGACGGAGCAGGATGCGTCTGCCGGATGCTGCAGCGTCTTGATGCCCTCTAGATTACCTGTAGCTCTGTATCCACTATCCACTCACTCAGCTGGAGCATCAACTGAACTGGCTGTTTAACACACCTGTATTTATACTCCTGTGTGTACTACTGGACAGTCCCAGACAGTTCTAGACAGTTCTAAACAGTTCTCCAAAGTTCTAGAAAATTCCAGACAGTTCTATGAACTTCTGGAGAGTTCTCGCAGTTCCAGAAGCTACTTGAAGTCTACTCAGCACTGAATGTATCACAGATGTTCTGGATAATACAGAACTTTTTAGAACATCCTTGTCCTGAGTACCTGCTACGTGTACTACTGAACAGTCCCAGACAGTTCTAGAAAGTTCCGCACAATTCTGGAAACTTAACATTGTTCCAGAAGCTACCTGAAATCATACCATCAAAGCCACATCATACCTTCTATGTAGAACATCAGAGAACAATTTAAACACCGAACAAACAGGTTCTATGTTGAATGGCTCTGACTGTCTTGGTTTAAATCTAAACCACTTCTGGAACAATCTGTTTGGAGTAAGATACGACTTTACGAGAGCTCTTTTCTGTGAAGGTGATTCTTGGAAACTCTGCATGTACATGGTGCAGACAATCAGATGGCTATCGTAAAGTTCTGAGACTTCCTCCAACTCAGCTTCTAAAAAACACAGGCATGGTCAATTTCGAGAGACATTTATTGAGTCCCACTATGTACAGCCTAGTTTACAAAGCTCTGCTAAGTGCAATATCACAGAGAAAGCAAAAGCAAAAAAACAACAACATTAAAAGAAGTGCTAGTTTTTATGTTGCTGGTTGTTTGTTGCTGATATTCCATTAAAACCCGCATATCATAACTGATGACTAGTTCCTGAAAAAGAGCACACCAGGGTTGTGGTGCAATGCTGTATTTTGTCACACAGCAACTACACACAAATACTTTCACAGTGTGTCGTGAAACGAAACGAGACAAACAAAGCTAATCTTCAGAACAGCAGTGAATTAAAAAACACCCCTAATCAAGTACATTTCATCTCTGGTGTGTCTACCCAGTGCGTAAGGTGCACAGTCGTACTGTTACTACAGAACCTTGGTTTCTTCCCTCTGCAAAGCAAGATAAGGTTGTTTTGACAGATCGTCCACGGATAACGCTTTGTCAAACACAGTGTGGTTAAAGGGTGTGTTTAAAAGCTCCCCTTAATGTCTCCACACTGAGTCTTAACACGCGCATCAGGATCATCAGAAAATCAGAAAAAGGTACATTCATTTTTCACAATAACAGCTGATTTGTTTATTACGTTACATATACACTGAGCTAACCAAAACACTGTCATAATACTTGAAGAAGAAAAGACTTTTATTTTATTTTTTTAATTTTTAAAAAAAAATGTTTTTATTTTTTAATTCGATTTTTTAAAATTTGAAATCAGTTCTATCTGGTAAAGCCGTCCTGCCACACTTCTGAGCTCATCCTGTGTCTCCAGTGCTTCTCCAAACACCAGCTCCCACAGTGCACCGCTCGTTGACGTCACGTGCTCACACCTCACATTCCCGCTCGTCTTCCCCGGAGTTCTAACCACACGCACCTGCACCTCATCAGCCCTCTCAGTGTATACACACCTTCCCTCCTGTTGCCTCTTTGTGAGGTATTGCCATCTACTGACTGTTTTTGCGAATTCGTTCCTGTATGTTTCGCGCTCCGACCTTTTGCCCTGTTTCTCAATTTTTCACCTTTTACCTCTGCCTGTGGTTTGGATGGTTCGCCCGATCGGATTGCTTACTACTTGGACTGTCTGTAGGTTTGGGCTCTGTCTCTCCCTGATTGGCATGTTTGCCTGGTTTTCTGTTTTCATCCTGCCCTGTGCTACAGCTCTGTTAATAAAACCAGTTTGCCTTTTAACTCTGTGCGCGTCTGGTCTGTCTGGCGTCACATATATAATATTAATTGCACACTGTGATCTAGTCTTCAAATTGTTTATGCACTCTAACGATTATTCATGTATTCACTTTCATGTGTGATTTCACCTCATACCGGCTACCTGTGTCAGGTGCTCTCTGTGTATTATATCAGTAATTAGAAGTTGGTCCTAGTTACTAGTTACTTGTTCTTGTAAACCATATTTATTTACATACTTTTCTCTATCTATCTATCTATCTATCTATCTATCTATCTATCTATCTATGTTTTCTTCATTAAAGAAAGCTTTTTTTTTTCATTTTTTTGTCCTGCGTCAGGTTTTGTTGTGGTAATTGTTGTTGCATATTAGAACACAGTTTCCGATTTGTTCTTGTAAACCATTTATTTGTTTGTCTGTTTGTTTATATCATTTACTTTTTTCCTGATTCTGCCACATACAGACAAGTTGTATCAGGTGTTCTTTGTTTATTATAACAGTAAATATTGCTGCTAATAATACTTCCTGTGTCAGGTGTTTTTGTTGTTGTTTATAATGTTCATTGGATATTAGGACGCAGTTTCCAACATGTTATTGAAAACTAATTATTAGGGTCCAATCTATCTTTGTTTTCTTTGTTAAAGAAATATTTTTTAAATTTCATTTTTCATGTGATTGAACCATGTACCTCCTGTGTCAAGTTTTATTTTTGTTGTTGTTGCATATTAGGACAAAATAGTTTCCAATTTGTTCTCGTGAACCATTATTTATCTATCTATCTATCTATCTATCTATCTATCTATCTATCTATCTATTTATTATATATGGGTCTATCTATGTATGTATCTATTTATTAGTTCATTTGTTTATTTATTTATTTATTTATTTATTTATATTATTTACTGTTTTAACCTGATTCTGCCATATACAGACAGCTTGTATCGGGTGTTCTTTGTTTATTATAACAGTAATTATAAGTTGGTCCTAGTGACTAAAACCGCATGGACCCCTAATATTGCCGCTTCGCAGCTGTATCTCCTCTATTTCCCACACTCGAATTTACCCTCACCATATTTTTTGTATTCTTCGTTAAAGAAACAATTTTTTTTTTTTTTTCATTTTTTATATGATTCCCCTAATGCTTCCTGTGGCAGGTGTTTTTGTTTTTGTTCATAATGTTCACTGTATATTAGGACGCAGTTTCCAATTTGTTCCTGTAGACTCTTTATTAGGGCCCAGTTTTTAACTTGTTCTTGTAGATCATTTTTAATTAATTAATTTATTTATTTATTTATTTACTTTTTTACCCGATTCTGCCATATACAGGCAACTTGGTTCAAAGTGCTTGGTCCCCTATAATTGCCGCTTGCAGCTGTAAGCCTTTATTTCTCTGTATATTCCTTTCTTTGTGTCCTTCTTCGGGACAAGGTTTGTGGGTTCCTGCTGTCCTACATCGTGACGGACGTGTATCTGGAACTTCCAGAGCTGAAGATGGAGCCGATTCGGTGCCGGGAGAGCACGTCTCCCTCGACCAGACCCTTCTTAAACAGAGTCATGAGGAGCTGGTTCCTGAACTTCTTGCCGATGAAGGCGTAGAGAATGGGGTTTACGGCGCAATGAATGAAGGCCAGAACTTGACAGACGTGCATGGCCTCGGCCACTTTGTTCCGGAGTACGCACGTGTCCTCCAGCAGCCGTCCCTGTAGGAGCGTGTCGATGAACTCAGCGATGTTGTTGGGGAGCCAGCAGACCACGAACGCCAGAACCACACAGAGGATGACCCGCATGGCCTTGTGCTTCTGGCTGTTGCGGGAGCGGAAGAGGGTGCCCATCGTCCAGCCGTAGCAGAACAGCATGATGACCAGAGGCAGGAAGAAGCCCAGGGTGTGGCGGAGAATCCGCAGGGCCACGCGCCACTCGTCTGTGCTTTGGGCGGTCATGTTCTCGTAGCACATCATGATGCCGTAGCCTTCCATTTCCAGGGCCTCGCGCTGCACCACCTGTAACAACAGCAGTAGGTATGACCACCTTTGACCACTGTCAATCAAATCAATCATTTACATATCATTTACATAAAGATTGTCCTCATTCATAATAATACGACAGCGTTCACCAACTCGTGAGCCAATGGCTGGTGTTTGAGGTTGGGCAATGAGCACAGATGGTATAACGATGTGACTGTTAAACATATACAAGCGCTGTATTATTGCAGTGCATGATCGTAGCTGTGTGTTGTATTATTTATTTTGTGGGCGGAGTCAGCAGTATAAACCTGAAGCGAAGTATAGTATGCCTTTAAATGGTACATGGAAAAGCATTTTACGACGTCAGTCCATCAGATCGCCAGACAGAGAAGCGTGATTGGTCCCTCCAGAGAACACGTCTCGCTTGCGCTTGGCGATGTAAGGCTTGGATGCAGCTGCTCGGCCATGGAAACCCATTCCATGAAGCTCTCTACACACTGTTCCTGAGCTGATCTGAAGGACACATGACGTTTGGAGGTCTGTAGTGATGGACTCTGCAGAAAGTTGGCGAGCTCTGCGCGCTATGTGCCTCAGCATCCGCTGACACCGCTCTGTCATTGTACGTGGTCTACCACTTCGTTCCCAATCGCTTCCACTGTGTTATAATCCCACTGACAGTCGACTGTGGAATATTTAGTAGGGAGGAAATTTCACGACTCGACTTGCTACACAGGTGTTGTCAGTGTCATACATCCTTCTGGCTCAGTACTGAATACTTTAAAACAAATTGGGACCTGGTTCCCAAATCTGCAGCTTCCAGCTGTACAGAGCTTGGTTCTAGCTAATGGAACCTGTTCTCCTTCAGTGTTCTGTGCTGATGATTGTAATAGACGTCAGTGTCAGACTAATGAATGAGCTTCTGTTAAAGACTGGTGGACTGAGAGACACTCGAGTCTCTTCACCTACACTGAGCTGATTAAGAGTCTTGTTCCAGAAATGATAATAGGACATTAGAGCCATAATAGATCATGCTCCTGTTACTCTCCATACTTAAGTACATTTGAAGGTAAATACTTTAGTACTGTTACTCCAGTGGAGGTCTAAAGGGAGGAACTTCTACTGACACTGGAGGAGGAGTTTACCTTGGGGATCTCTACTTTAACTCAACTACATGGTTTATGTACTTTGCCCATCACTGAGAGCAACCATGGTCCCGTTCTGCAGGACCCCTAGTGGCCATTCTGCGTGTAGAATGAAAATTGTCTCAGATCTTTTTTTAATCAACATAAACAATCGAAATAACATCCCCTCATAACTCTTTGTGCAAATGTCATGACATCCCGTACGACTAACACAATAAACAAACAACATTTAAAAACAATAACGTGTGTTGACTTGTTCTTATAAATCATGTATTTATTTATTTATTTACCAATTTACTTACTTTTTACCTGGTTCCACCATACACAGGGAACATGTTTCAGGTGTTCTTTAATGTTTTTAACACAAACTGAGACGTGGTTCCCAAAGTGCTTGGGCCCCTATAATAGCCGCTGTAAGTATTCCTTTCTGAGTGTACTGCTCCCCCTACTGACCAAAATCTATAGCATTGAAATGATGACAGCTACATATGACGAAATGTGATTTATTGGAGTGTATGATAATAACTGTGTTTTGTATTTTTTATGTTGTGGGCGGAGTCAGTTAGTGTAATATGTCTTTAAATGCTACATGGAACAGTCTTTTATTACGACACTGAGCATGTATAAGTACGTCCACTTTAGTAATGGGTTCCCATAAGCACAAATTATTAACATTATTTTTTTTTTTGCATTTATATTTTCAGTATTTGTATTTAGTTAGTTAGTTAGCAGACAAAAAAAGTGTACCAAGAAGAAGAAGAAGAAGGAGATGGAGAGGAAGAATACACCCTCAGATAACAATCGTGTTGCTCAGTCACTAAGCTACTGTACATGATATCATCAGTATATACACAACATTAATGATGTAATGTTGTTCTGAGGTGTACTAACCGAAAGGTTGTTGGAAATGTACATAGACTATTATGGTGTTATCTGTTATATAGTCTAGCCACATGTTACATCATTCAGTCTTTGCGTCTTCATAAGATTATTGGAAACGTATAATAACTATATAACACCAATTAATTATATATATATGTAATTAATAATAAATATAAATAAATATAATTGTAACAATTAATTGGTGTTGTCAAAACAAAACCTTTTATCCCCATTTTTGTCGTTTTTCAGTTTTTGACTAAATTTGTTGCCCTTTACATTGTGGGCACATTTCTTTGATGAATGGACTAAAAGAAATGGCCTAATATTACTTCAAAAAAGTTCGGTTCTATTGACTTGCATTAAAATTAAAGTCCATTTTTATCTTCTCTTTATCTCAAAACGTAACACGTCCAAACGAATGAGGAGCGTGAAGCGAGTTCATCAATCAGGGTACAGCAGTCACTTTGTTTGCAGCTTGTTTTGACCTGTTGGACAGAGCTTGGTTCTAGCTAATGGAACCTGTTCTCCTTCAGTGTTCAGTGCTGATGATGATTTGAGTAGACGTCAGTGTCAGACTAATGAATGAGCTTCTGTTAAAGACTGGTGGACTGAGAGACACTCGAGTCTCTTCACCTACACTGAGCTGATTAAGAGTCTTGTTCCAGAAATGATAATAGGACATTAGAGCCATAATAAATCATGCTCCTGTTACTCTCCATACTTAAGTACATTTGAAGGTAAATATTTTAGTACTGTTACTCCAGTGGAGGTCTAAAGGGAGGAACTGACACTGACACTGGAGGAGTAGTTGACCTTGGGGGATCTCTACTTTAACTCGGCTACAAGATATGTACATAACATTGCCAAAAGTATTCACTTGTCTGCCTTCACACACATATGAACTCGAGTGACGTCCCATTCTTAACCCATATGGTGTAATATGATGTTCCACCCTTTACAGCTATAACAGCTCCAACTCTTCTGGGAAGGCTTTCCACAAGGTTTAGGAATGTGTTTATGGGAATTTCTGACCATTCTTCCAGAAGCCCATTTGTGAGGTCAGACACTGATGTTGGACGAGAAGGCCTGGCTCACAGTCTCCGCTCTAATTCATCCCAAAGGTGTTCTATCGGGTTGAGGTCAGGACTCTGTGCAGGCCAGTCCAGTTCTTCCACACCAAACTCGCTCATCCATGTCTTTATGGACCTTGCTTTGTGCACTGGTGTGCAGTCATGTTGGAACAGGAAGGGGCCGTCCCCAAACTGTTCCCACAAAGTTGGGAGCATGAAATGGTCCAGAGTCTCTTGGTCTGCTGAAGCATTAAGAGTTCCTTTCACTGGAACTAAGGGTCCGAGCCCAACTCCTGAACACCACCCCCACACCATAATCCCCCCTCCACCAAACTTTACACTCGGCACAATGCAGTCAGACAAGTACCGTTCTCCTGGCAACCGCCAAACCCAGACTCGTCCATCGGATTACCAGACGGAGAAGCGTGATTGGTCACTCCAGAGAACACGTCTCCACTGCTCTAGAGTCCAGTGGCGGCGCTTTACACCACTGCATTCCACGCTCTGCATGGCGCTTGGTGATGTAAGGCTTGGATGCAGCTGCTTGGCCATGGAAACCCATTCCATGAAGCTCTCTACACACTGTTCCTGAGCTCCTGAGAGCGACCCATTCTCTCACTAACGTCTGTAGAAGCAGTCTACATGTCTGGGTGCTTGGTTTTATACACCTGTGGCCATGGAAGTGATTGGAACACCTGGATTCAATGATTTGGATGGGGGAGTGAATACTTTTGGCAATATAGTGTAAATGGAAACTGCAGTTCATCCGGTACAACTAGCACAATGAACAAACAGCATTTCTGCACAACCAACACTTGTTGACTTGTTTGCTCACCTATATGCATTACATTTACGAGCATGCTTAAAGGCTTTGTTTGAGTTCTTTGAGCACCTTGACGGTCCGCCAGCGTAGGGAAACAGAGCCGTCATGCTGGATGGTTTCAGAGGCTGCAGCCCATGTGAACCAGCAGATGTTGTAATGCTTCTCTCAGTGCGAACAAATTGCACATCTAGTTTTAGATGGAGAAACAGATGTCATGAGTAGAGCTCATACCGCTACGGTGCATGATATCAGATATCACACATGGTGTGATAAAAGCCTATTTAGCCAATGGTGAGTCAACCTGTCCCCATCAAGCTGTCTTCCAGCTCAGTGGAGAGGAACTGCAGCCTGGCTTTGAATACCGCAGCTGCCTTGCTCCCATGAGTGCACCGTAGCATCCTGCTACCAGCTTGTTTGCCCAGAGACGTGTGGGAGGCTTAGCTATGTAGAGAGATCAGAGTCAGACAACCAGATGAGGTTCGGTTATGAAGTGACGTGCCATGCTTCCCAAGTCTTCTTGGTTGTCATCGTTACATGCTGGTAGACAAAACATCCAGGCAGCGTGCACTGTACCATGGCAGTGCACAAGCCTATGAACTCCTCAGCAACGTCTTACAAGAAATTCCACAAGCTTTGTAGGAATGTTTAAGGAAAGCTTTGGGAATCCGGCCCGAGACTGTCAAGAGGCTAATTCTGAGAACTCATATCTGTGCTGTGATCACTTTGCAAATACACCCATCATCAAAAGAATCTGGTACAAATAGCTGCACCCAGAAGGAATCAACCCACACGAATGAAACTTGGTGGGTAGGTTTGGCATCGTGAGATGTGACCTGACTGACCCAACAGCCACCATTACAGACATCCAGCGAGCAGTGATGTCCTCCATGAGTCATCCTGTTAGTGCAGCACCATTGGCAGACGGCTGCACCACACAGGACTACATGCACACAGACTGTTACCACGACTGTCCTTAACACCACGTCAACGTCACCAAAGACTGCAATGGTGTCGTACCAGACTGTCATGGAGTGACTCAGAATGGCAGCGGGTCATCTTCAGTGACGAGTCCCTCTTTTGTCTTGGTGGAGACGACCAACGAATCTACATGTGGAGGCACCGTGGTCACCTCCTTCTGGGTGCAGCTACTCTTTTGATGATGAGTGTTTGCATGGACTTCTTGCACAGATGTTCACGCACGTGGAATGTATGGAGAAACCTAAAAAACAGCACTTCCTGTTTAACAGCCTGCACTGCAGTTCAGAGACTAACTGAATTTCAGATAGTAAGTTAACAGAACAAGAACCTGTGTTTTATGCCCAGAAACTTATTATTTCAAGTTCAACTCAAAATAACTCAAAATATTAAAGCATATTAAAGCCCAGACACTAACTTGAAACCACCATGTTTTTTACAGTGTATGTAGGACAGTGTTATGTGCCTAAAAACACCTGATAAATGTAATTATTTTGACATTAAAACTCTAAAATAAATTAAAAAAAAATATTTAAAGTATTATTTTCATAAGTGTAAAATTAGGGGATAGGGTTTGGACACAGACAAATTCCAGTAGAACAGGGGTGTCAAATTATTAAATATTAAATAAGCTATATATATATATATACAGCTCTGGAAAAAAATAAGACACCACTCCACTTCATAAAACCTTTACTGGCAGATACAGTCAGCATCAGGTTCCTGGACGTTTCAGAAACAGCTTCGTAAGAACAAGGTCACGCAGCAAACGCACAGCACAACACAGCTACAGACTGGCAGAGGGAGGAAACCACTCTCTCTACTGACCGTGATGACTGCCACCTCACTCGAACGTCACTTAACCACTGAAAGTGACCTACAGACAGACGGCTGAGTGGCAGCTGAGGTGAAGTGCACAGCGAAGAACAGGCTCCAAACAGGCTTCTGGACACGTTTCTGTAATTTTGACTCAGAATCATTTTCTAAATAAGCAGATCTAAAATACAATATTCGATCTGGAATTTGGGAGACGTGTTTCCAGTAGTTTATAGAACAAAACAACACTGCTCAAACAACACCGCACAAACCCAGAAACTGTAAAACTACAGGAAATGGTCATTCCGAGGTGCTCTCTTATTCTTTTTCAGAGCTGTATATATATATAATTTGCTGTATTGCCCAAACTCTTTATTGTTTATTCAAAATATGCCAAACCTGCAGCAGTGAAATATGGCCACTTACAGTAGACCCTGAAGTATCACATTAATACATGAAATACTCAAAATAACTCAAAATAACTCCAAACAATATACAGTATTTATATAACAATAGTCTGCCTGCTGTGCCTCAAGGCCCATTTTCATATCTGCCACTTTCCGCTGACTCTGCGGTCTGTCCAACTCTCCATACTTCTCACAGTGTTTCATAAAGGCCCCTATTAGTTATGATCTAGCTAGCTAGGTGTTTGTGTCGGTTGGACTGCTGCTTAAAAGCAGCTAGCCTGTTTACTGATATGGCTGGTGTGGTGCAATTGTGGTGTAACCACTGTCTCATAAGGCTTGTTCAAGATGACTTGCGCTTGAACTTGGTGGTCAGCAAGAGCAGCCAGTTGTAGCTGGTAAAGCTGATGCCATACAAATCCCTCTGCCGTTACATGAAATCAAATACGGTGAACGGCGAAAGTTAAACGACTTTATTTATTCATCCAGATCCACAGTGGTGACCACAAAGTGGTAAAATCTCTGTAAACACTTTAATTGTTATATTTAGCATATATTTATTTTGTAGATTGGTATAAAAAAAAACATCTCAAACAAACTCGTACTGGAGTCTTTTCGGGAAGACTTTACTTGAAGGCTGCTTACTAAACCAACATTCATAAAGTGAACACGTTTTACATGATATTAATATGGAGTACTAAGTCGTTTTAGTAAGAGACATTAACAGTCTTCATTTATTATTTATTATTTTGCCTGTCCAGAAATGAGACATTTCACTGAAATTAATATAGTCTGCCAAAATACTAAATAAGGACTTTTATTTTGACAAAAAAATGTCTTTCAGTAAAATGACATAGTACTCCATCATGTGAAACATGTACACTTTAAGAATGTGAAACATTTTAACATTTGTTTTTAACATTTATGAAGTGTTTATATAAGATGTTATGAAGGTGTTATGGAGACACGCTTCAGGAAAAGTGTTACCGTCTTTTCAAGACATCAAATTACAGTTATGACATGAAATGCCATGATTAAACTGATAAAGAATATAAACTATCATGCTACCAGACAGCGTGACATTATTAGGGTACATATAGAGACTTTTAACACCAGAGGTGTCAGCAGAGCTTCTAGCCAATGAGGAGTAAGCTCTGTCGTCATTAGGCTGTCTCTCTGCTAGCGCAGCCCATGGGAAGCAACTGCTACGACTGGCTCGGCCACCTGCAGCAGCCTTGCACTCACGAGACTATAGCGGTGTATGTCATGTCGCGATGCACCGATGGCACCAACACAACTCAAATTGATATAATGGCTGTATTCGAAATACCACACTACTATACTGCATGCTGTACACCGTGAAGATAGCTCCCCGTGTACTAGGAACTCTGACTGGAGAAGTAGATTTAGTATGCAAGTAGTATGTAGTATGTCATTTTGTGAATACAGCCGCTAACCGGCATACACCGTACCGAGTCAGGGGGTGAGTGGTGGTGGAGTCCACATTACGTTGCACTGCATGCTGGGGATTGTAGTGCAGCGAATTGTATAAAATATCTAAATCATTTTGAGGGCTGGATTGGATTTTGCCACTGGCCTGAAGTGGCCCATGGACCTTGTGTTTGACCCATGGGCAGTAGAAATATATTTATAACTGTTGAAGTTAGCATGCTACCCAACTAGCCCCGGCCCGTCCTGTCACGTACTACCACTTTGTACCTGAAGAGGCGATAGCGAGTCACTGTAGTTCTGTAGGAGTGGAATCAGACCAACATGAGAGGGTGAAGAAGTAGCTCTGCTGCCCCGACGGCGTATTCTAACCTCTTATCCGTCATGTTGAAGGTGCTGCTCCCGGTTAGATCATTTAAGGGCAGGTAGCCAATGAAAGGAGCAGTAAACGCAACAACGGCTGAAGCTCTTGGTGAGCAACCGCTGCCACTGCCGCCGCCTGCTCCCGGTAAGAGACCACGTTCAGCAGCAAACAGAAGAAGAGATATAATGGCGCATCATAAACCAGCTTAAAGATAGATTACTCACCACAGGCAGGGACAGCATGCCGGCTCCCAGCCACACCAGCCCGCACACGGCCCGCACCACGTGGCTCTGTTTGGAGATGAACTGGGTGGCCTTGACGATGGCCATGTAGCGGTCGATGCTGATGCAGGCCAGAAGGAAGACGCAGCTGTAGAACGCGGTCTCCTGCAGACCTGAGACCAGCTTGCAGAGGAAGGTGCCGAAGACCCAGCTGGAGTAGTGGACGTAGACAGCCCAGAAGGGCAGCGTGAAGGAGAAGAGCAGGTCAGCCAGGGCCAGGTTCATCAGGTAGATGTCGGTGGAGGTCTTGCGGTGTTTCATTAAGCACACCACGTAGATCACCAAGCTGTTGCCCAGCATGCTGAAGAGGAACACGATCACGTAGCTGACTGCTACAGCGGTGCTGTCCACGGTCTCCACTGTGTTTGGGCAGGGAGCTATAATGTTGGTGTAGTTGTAGTAGTCAGAGTCGTCGTCCATGCTCGAGAAGTTTGACTGAAAAAGAAGAGGAACAGCCGCTTTTCAGTGCACCATCCACCTAAAGCAAAGGTTTAAAGGGGACTGAAAGTGAAAATCATGCCAGAATGAAAAAATAGAAATTGTGTTTGAGGACAAAATGAGCTATTTGTTATCCGTGGCTGAACCTGCAAATGAGGAGGCCTGGTGGTTTCACTCAGTGCACCGTCAGCATTAAGCCAGGATTTGGTTGCAAAGGGAACTTAAAGCACGAAAGCTTCTAGAAACATGTTATTAACGTTCTTGTGAGGTGCAAACATGATCCACATGCTAGCAGGAGTGCGCAGTCAC
The DNA here is from genome assembly GCA_034552555.1 of Semaprochilodus insignis. NCBI lineage: Eukaryota > Metazoa > Chordata > Actinopteri > Characiformes > Prochilodontidae > Semaprochilodus > Semaprochilodus insignis. The sequence goes on from CM067480.1 coordinate 33,758,577, forward strand.
CACAACTACAGCAAATCTGCATTGAAAAAGCCAGTTGTTATGGATCATGCATCTATCTCCTATCATCAGTCATAAACAGCCTATGAAGACAGCGTTTCGTTCCCAGTCACAGTGCCCAGGTGTCTTACCATTCTGCTGCTTCTTCTGTTGGCTGATTACTCCGCAGAGCAGATCTCCGTCAGCGGTACTTCAGAAAAACAGCTGAGCTTCACCGGTGCTGCAGGTGGAATGAAGACGCTCACTTGTGACCATTGTCATATTCATTCTTCCTGCCTATTTACCACAAGCACGTTGGCGTGCGCGCACACACGCTCGCACAACCACAAAGATACAATCAGCAAAGTTTCACAACAGAAGATAACAAAACATTAAGGTGACTCACGGTACACAAGACACTCGCCTCCTTCACGAACGTATGTTGGCATTCTGGACATTATAATCACGTCTGTGAACGGACCGTGAGTGTGCATTATCAAATCAGGGCTTATAAATACACTACTCATCAAAAGAATAGCTGCACAAATAGCTGCACCCAGAAGGAATCAACTGACAGGAATGAAACTTGGTGTGTGGGTTTGACATCGTGAGACATGCGAATGATTCAAGTTTCACGCTCTGCCGTGCATGTGACGTAAACAAGGACGGGCCTTATCGCTGTACCTGACTGACCCAACAGCCACGATTACAGACATTCAGCGAGCAGTGATGTCCTCCATGAGTCACCCTGTTAGTGCAGCACCATTGGCAGACGGCTGCACCACGCAGGACTACATGCACACAGACCGTTACCACGACTGTCCTTAACACCACGTCACCGTCACCAAAGACTGCAATGGTGTCGTGCCAGACTGTCATGGAGTGACTCAGAATGGCAGCGGGTCATCTTCAGTGACGAGTCCCACTTTTGTCTTGGTGGAGACGACCAACGAATCCGTGTGTGGAGGCACCGTGGTCAGCACCAAGATGAACGGTTTGTTGTCACACATTACATGTCCAGAAGGCCTGGTGTCACTCCACCTCCACCCCTACCGCACCATCTGCAGGAACTGTGTGAGGATATTCAAGCTGCATGGGATGGATTATCACAGGACAGCATTAGGAACCTCTACAGCTCCACTGTTCTAGAAGTTTGTAGCAATTGCGCCAAGCGCCATACTGAGAGACACCGCTAAGGTAAGACTAGAGCCCACCTGGGAAAGGAAGAGAGACATTAGTGATAAGGCAGGGCTACCTGGGTGAGGACAGGAGTGGGTGGAGCCAGAACGGCCACTGTTATAAGACATTTGTAAACCACAATCAATTAATGCTTATAGGTGTCTTACAAAGTATGGGCTAATGTATTAGCTAAAGCTGGGTATCTCTAAATAGCTCACTAGGTTATGAATGGTTTTGTGCTTATGACCATTTGAATAGACGTCAGTGTCAGACTAATTACTGATCTTCTATTAAAGACTGGTGGACTGAGAGACACTAGAGTCTCTTCACCTACACTGAGCTGATTAAGAGTCTTGTTCCAGAAATGATAATAGGACATTAGAGCCATAATAAATCATGCTCCTGTTACTCTCCATACTTAAGTACATTTGAAGGTAAATACTTTAAGCCAGGCATATAGTATTTTAAGCCAGATTTGGTCAGAGCCGACTGAATTTCATGATCGGGCCGAATTTCAGCTTCCTCAGGCATTGTTTGCCGTGCAGTGTAAGAGGAGAAGTGTCACAAGTGTTCCCGGAGTTCACTACCCGATGATGTCCCGAGTTCTCCAATCACGACCTCATTCTCCCGCTTCTCCTCTCCAGAGTACTGATTGCACACACCTGCTCCTCATTTCCCTGTCTGCATTTAACCCCACCCCCCCGTCACACTCATTGCGAAGTTTTTCCAAACCTAGTTTGCAATTCCGAGTGTTCTCTCCTGCCTTTCTCTCGTGCTGTTCTGGTTCTGACTCCTTTTGACTTCGACTCTCTCTCTTTGATCACCCCCTTGTTTTGGTTGCTAGTTTGTTTGCCTCTCTGGTCTTTGACTCTCCGTTTGTCTATCTGATTACTCTCTTGGCTTACCCCTTTGGATTCATTCGCTGGTCATTCGTCGAGCCAAGTTCTTTGTTCCTGACAAAAAGCGATGTCCGATTAACTGCCTGAGCGAGCTCTGATTGAGCTGTCGGAAGGTCGGATGAAGGTCAGATGTGTCAGACGTTTTGGTGGCATGTCTCACAGTTTGAGCAGATTTCATGGGCTGATTTCTCACCCGAAACCACAGTCACAACTAAGGTTACAGCTCCCACACTGCTGCACACACACAAATGCAGGCTAAAGAGCCGATATGTGCAGTACCAGCGTCCGTATGTGCAGACTGTACTACAGTGATGTTTATACTGTCTGTGTAGTTTGACTGGTTCTCAGTTTCAGTGGAGTTAGCGAAGCTGTTGTAGCACAGTCGGCTTATCAGTGGCTGAATCCCAAATGCCTCCCTCCTTCCTACGTAGCACACTTTGCAAGTTCTGGCTTCTACACCAAAACATCAGTCCAGTATGGAATTGTGTACGCATGGCTGAATCCCAAATGGCTGTGTATTAGACATATGATGCACTGCTGGCTGTAGGAGCCACTTGTCGTATGTGGTGCACTATGTAGGGAGCAGGGAGTCATTTGGGATTCAGCCAATGTTGTTGCTCAGTACTCGGATGTGCAGCGTGTTGTTTTGAACGAAACAGCTTTATTAAGAACGATCTGTAAACAGAGCTGAGCTGAGCTGTCTGTATGGGCTGCGCCTCAGGTGCAGTGTAAGCACCCACGTTGCGTCGTGTGAGTCAGACGGAGCCTTTTCGTACAGTGTGGGTACATACATCACAGGTTTTCTTCGAACACGGTACGTGATTCAGATATGCAGTGTGAGTGTGTGAGACATCGCACAGTGTGTGCCTGGCTTTAGTACTTTTACTCCAGTGGAGGTCTAAAGGGAGGAACTTCTGCTGACACTGGAGGAGTATTTTACCCTGGGGATCTCTTCTCTAACTCAATTACATGGTCTATGTATTTCGTCCACCACTGGCTGTATCAGGCCCGATCCTAATATTCAGCACAGCTGTACATCTGTTACAGACTTACAGTACCAAACCCCTTACATGTGGCAGACCTTTGATAAGGACCTACTGCTTTCAGTTCTGCTTTTTTTATTCCATAGAAATATTTAGTAGACGTGGTTTATATTTAGAGACAGTTTACGTATGTAGAGAGCTCAGATGGTTTGTCTTCTACATTTCCCTTTCCTTTTTTCTTTAGGTTTTTCAAAAGTACATGAAAAGAAAATACAAACAGAAAACAGTGATCTGTAAACTTTCTTCTACAGATGTTTCATCGTAAACAGCACAATATTTATTACTTAATATTACAGCAATTTTTGTATCTGTCTTCGTTTTAGTATGTGTATGTACTGTCTTATACTGTCCACTGTTAAACTGTGTGTACTGTCTTACACTGTGCAGAGTTACACCGTGTGTACTGTCTTACACTGTCCACTGTTACACTGTGTGTACTGTCTTATACTGTGCAGTGTTACACTGTGTGTACTGTCGTACACTGTTCACTGTTACAGTGTGTGTACTGTCTTACACTGTCCACTGTTAAACTGTGTGTACTGTCTTACAGTGTCCACTGTTACAGTGTGTACTGTCTTACACTGTCCACTGTTAACCTGTGTGTACTGTCTTACACTGTCCACTGTTACAGTGTGTACTGTCTTACACTGTCCACTGTTAAACTGTGTGTACTGTCTTACACTGTCCACTGTTACACTGTGTGTACTGTCTTACACTGTGCAGTGTTACACTGTGTGTACTGTCTTACACTGTCCACTGTTACACTGTGT
>CM067480.1:33773831-33790282 GCA_034552555.1 Semaprochilodus insignis
CAGGATGCTACCCACAGGACGCTGCCCACAGGACACTGACACACAGGACGCTACCCACAGGACGCTGCCCACAGGACACTGACACACAGGACGCTACCCACAGGACGCTGCCCCCAGGATGCTACCCACAGGACGCTGCCCACAGGACACTGACACACAGGACGCTACCCACAGGACGCTGCCCACAGGACATTGACACACAGGACGCTACCCACAGGACGCTGCCCACAGGATGCTGTTGGCTGGATAGTTTTGGTTGGTGGACGATTCTCAGTCCAGCGGTGACACTGAGGAGCAGTATGAGCAGTATGGCTGTGTCTGATCCACTCACACCAGCACCACACACACTAACACACCACCACGTCAGTGTCACTGCAGTGCTGAGAATGATCCACCACCCACATCATACCTGCTCTGTGGTGGTCCTGTGGGGGTCCTGACCATTGAAGAACAGGGTAATACAGTATACAGAGAAACAGATGGACTACAGCCTGGAACTGTACAACTACAGAGTGTCCTATACGGTCAGTGGAGCTGAGAACATGGATAAAGAGTGTAGATACATTGAGGTGGTCGTATTTGCCATTTCTGGTTGTGAAATGAAATAAAAGTCTGGTTACATTGACTTACATTAAAAGTGTGTTTCGCCTCCTTCTGTGAAGAGCAGCCAATCAGAACTGAGCAACATATACCAGTTATAAGGTGCCATAGACTGTAAAACTGTATGTACGCTGTCGTAGTGTAATAAGGAGAGATCAGTACATAGAACTGACATACCATGACCCTCAAACCCTGTTGTTCCTCCTTCAAATCCAAATCCTGCATTTCCAAAAGACAATGGGAAAACGGGCCGATTCCCAAATCCTAAACTGTTACGGGACAGACTCATTAATATTTACACCCCCAACATTGACATACAACCCCAACGGAGCTACAGAATCAAATTGGTGGACTATGTGGAGAAATCCAGTGTTCCGGGCTGGGAAAGGAATGTCGGCACTTTCCATTCCTTCCCAAGGAACCCAACTGTCAGCGGTACATGGTTGATGTTCATCTTTAAACCAGACTGAAGTTCTTCCTATTCACCAGCTCCTTAATCCAAAGTTCTGCTCCACCTTAAATGCTACGACTTGTACAGGCGCCAGAATGTCCTGCAGCACCATTTAAGGTGGAACAGAAAATTCCCAAAACAAGCCGGAGAACAGGAACTTCAGCTCCCACATCTTTAACAGGATCCCAGAACAACTTTAATCCTGCAGTCTGCACATTTCACTCCGGACAGTTTCCCAAACCTCTCTGGACAATGTGGAGCAGCTCCACTCAGGGTTTGACCCTGAAGAGACTGAAGAGAGGAGCAGCTCCACCTTTATTACCATCACGACCCCAAAAGCAGCCTGTAAGTAGCAGCCATGCTGTGTGATTGTATCCGTGTTTGCCGGTTGAAGCAGATCATCTTAATCTGAGAGTTCCATAGTGAGGAACAACTTTAATCTACTGTGTGTTGACGTCCAGATGGAAAGCCAGTAGCTAGTACAGGTAACGTTAGCGACTAGCATTAGCTCCAAGTAACTAGCATAGCTAACTAAATACCATGAGGGCGGAGCTTATTTACAAATAGGCTAATTTTTATTTAGTCTATTTCCACATGGTGCTTCTGTGTGATCGTCGCAGCGTCTCCCTGTAAACCAGCCAATCAGAGCAGAGTTTATCAGATTATTCATGAGCTCATTTCACTCAAAGACCAGATTATAGGGTGGAAATGGGGGTGTAAAACCACATCTGGGTGTTTTTCACCCCACCAGAGTCCTTCTATCTAGAACATCAGAGAACCATTTAAATACTGAATATATACATCCTATTAAGGCACTCTAACCAAACCAGCCTGTGTTTATTGTAAGGCATAAAGAGGAAAAATGGTCTTAGCTACTGTTCAGGCTGGTATGTTCAGAACATCAGGCCTCGTAGTTATCTGAAACTGGCTTGGTGGATTGGGTGGAAGTGATGTGTCACCATCAGGAGAATGTTCACAGGGTCCTGGCACATGAGAAGTAGAAAAACAGAGAAACATCGGAGGCCCCGTGTTTGGAAAACACCACTTACACCACAACACGCTGCGCAAACAAGGAAATTGAGCAACGTGTCTCTTCTGACGCTTCCTGAACCTCCTGAGAGCATCACTGCTTCAGGTCAGATTCACAGCAAAGGGAAAACATCTCTCACACACCTTCATCACCTTTTCAGCACATCACAGTTGATTTTAAAAGATCTGATGGAGGGAAACCAGCTATCAGATACAGAAACCTGCCCTACAGGACTGCAATACCTGAGTGAACAGCAGGTGGAGTCCACAGCATGGCGCTCAGCTCTTATATACACAGTGTAGATCCAAATATGGAAGCTGTAAACGCATCACGGGAAACACAGACACGGGCAAATATGACCACAACCCCAAGCAAACACCAGAAGAGAAGAGAACGATTCACAAACCATCACCACACTGTTTATTACCATCCACAAGCTTCCCCTCATTCCTTCCTGCTCACGAATACAGGAACTGTTTACTTGAACACTGTGAGGAGTTTAAACCTCAGGCAAAGCTAATAATGAGCTCAGCATCTGAGTTTACACCGCACACGTACTGTGACTTGTACTTCCACTCACTGGCCACTTTATTGGAAACACCCATCTTGTGCTTTCACACACTGGCCACTTTATTTGAAACACCCATCTTGTGCTTTCACACACTGGCCACTTTATTGGAAACACCCACCTTGTGATTTCACACAATGGCGACTTTATTAGAAACACCTACCTTAAGCTTCTTCAAACTGGCCAGTTTATTAGAAACACCTACCTTCTGCTTCCTCACACTGGCCACTTTATTAAAAGCACCCAACCACCCACTGGCCACTTTATTGGAAATACCCACCTTGTGATTTCACACACTGGCCGCTTTATTAGAAACACCTACCTTAAGCTACTTCAAACTGGCCAGTTCATTAGGAACACCTACCCTGGGCTTTTGCTTTCTGGTCACTTTATTAGAAACACCTACCCTCTACTTTCACTCACTGGCCACTTTATTAGAAACACCCTCTGATTTCACTCACTGGCTATTTAATTAAAAACACCTACCCTGGGCTTCCACTAATTGGCCACTTTAATAGAAACACCTACCTTGTGCATCCACTCACTAGCCACTTTATTAGAAACACCTACCTTGTGCATCCACTCATTGGCCACTTTATTAGAAACACCCATCTTGTGCTTTCACACACTGGCCACTTTACTAGAAACACCCATCTTGTGCTTTCACACACTGGCCACTTTATTAGAAATACCGACCTTGTGATTCCACACACTGGCCACTTTATTAGAAACACCCACCTTGTGCTTCTACACACTGGCCACTTTATTAGAAACACCTATTTTCTATGTCCCCACATGAGCAGTAGTTACATCTGATCCAGGCAATCAAGGAGCTTTAAGATGGAGCAGGTGTGGAGGAAAGTGGTTTAAACTAGGAGGCGAGATCTCCAAGACCAAGGTTGGTGACCACAACTCTTGAAGATGGCTAACACAAACCAAGCATCAGCAGATAGGGAGCCACAAAGCAGGGGTTTCTGATAAAGTGGCCAGGACTGAAATAATGGCATTAGTTTTCGACCTACTGTTCCACATGACAGCATAGTATCACTCCTCAGTATGTACCCTGTGAGCTCTCTTACTGTAAAGGACTGGAGTTGAATACGACCCCAACCCCATCCAGACAGGTGGGAACGTGTCCGTTCTCAGAGAGAAAGAGGAATGTTGTTGAAATCACAAGCAGACAAAAGGCCACTGTGAAACACTGCATTACTCAATAGCGCTGAAATGTACACTTACACTAGCGACTGAACCTGCGTTAACCCTTACAGCATCAACCTCAAAGCAGAAGAGAAGCTTCAACACTGTTTGGCATTTAACTGCAGGACACGATGCGAGTTTCTTCACTGGCCACCATTTTCACAACAGGTTCACAACCTCTCTTCGTTCTTTGGTCAGTTCCAGGTTCCTCGGTTCCTAAGCATCTGACCAGTCAAACAGCCACTCAGTGCAAGTTCTCCACTTTCCAGGAGATGCTTCTGAGGAGACTGTGTTAGGAAGGAGATCCAAAACATGGAGTTGACCTGAAAGACCTGGTAGACCCACCAACACTACCCCCATCAGATAAACAGCTCTGTCATCTCTGAGAGAGAGGAGAACATCAAGCTCTACTCCTGCTCCAGATCTGAGAACATCCACAGGTGTCTCTGTCCATCCTTCTACCGCTGTGAGAAGACACCTCAACACTATGGAGGTCTGAAAGGAGGTGCAGCCGTTCAAGAAGCTCCTCACTGAGAAAAGGAGAGTCCAGACACATCCAACAAAAAAGTTGCTGGTGGTCTCAGAACAACAGTCCTGACCCCCAACACCACTGAATGGGTTTGGGGTTATTTGGGTGGTGAGAAGAACGGAAGTTGCTAAAGCAGCTCCTAAGACTGAACTTTGGAGTAAAATATCCCTGCAGGTTTCCCTGGAAGGTTTTTTCCCTGCATGCATTTGGTTTGGGTTTCAGAAGGTTAGGGTTCAACTTGCATCTGTAGGCTGTGGTTTTGCGAACGTGTTGACGTGACGCGTGAAGAATGTCATTCTTGTTATGACAGAGGCCCCGATCCACTTCCACTTTCAGAGGCACAGCACTCATGAAAGAGGCGGGGGCGTCTACGCCTCAGGACCCAAGTTTGGAAGTATGGAAGCACTGAAGTTTTCCCAACATATTAATTTTATTGTTTACAGTGAAGTCAGTATGCTAGCATCCTAGACAACACTCCATGTTTATGGTCACTTGTTTAACTGAAGCAGTTGGTTCCAGAATATTTCACTGGTGTTGATCACAAGGCTGGTCTTTTTGGGCATTTCTCCGGTGCACAAAGTACCAAAAAATTCCAAACCTGGAGATCGGAATACAAAGAGAGGAGGCCACAGTCCTGCTGCGAGTAGTGCTCTTTTACTGCAGCTCCAGCAGAAGGGCACAAAACACCCAGCCAATCCACAGGGGAGGTAGACACTCTTAGCCACACACAAACAAGCCGCACCCTATCCTTCTTGAATGGCCCTTTGCATGGTCATGCTTTCCAATGCGCAGTCCATGCAGTCCTCGCTCAGGGCCACGTCATGGCCAGCTGACCACGACTGGACTCCTCACAGCTCACCACGTCGAGTCTCGTGCTACAGGGAATGACCGCAGCAACAAGATCACTTCCTACAGCCGTCCACCACTTTCCTCACCATCTGCTGTGCCGTACAAACTGGAGGGGAAGCCGCACCTATGTGCTGAAGCTGCGATCTCTTTGGCCCCTGCCGCTGGATATAAGTTGTCTTCCCTCGGTCTGATGTGCCTCTCTCGGTGGGCGTGAGCATGCCTGGTTGCAAAAGGGACATCAGTGAGTCATCAGCTGTCCACGCTGCACTCAAGCCATAGCTGCGGACAACCACCATTTCCTCGCCAGCCCAGGCAGTGTCTTCTCGGTCTGTGCTAAAGAAAGGCTCATAAATGTGCGAATACATGGCAAATCCGATCTATTCCAATCAGATTTGAGTCACTTTGACTGTGTTCAGACTGCAAATCAGAAGTGTTTTTCAGATCAGATCTTTTGAGACCTTGAATAAGTGATCGATTGGATTTGTGTGTCTAGACATCACCAACCTATCTGCATGAGTTGCTATGTTAACAACGTAGGCATCACTAACCAATCAAGTGTCTCTCTTTGGTGCTCTTCCTGAATCCCAGTCCTCCCGTCACTCTGGAGTTGACGTTGTTGCTGTTTGGTGCATTGTGAATGACGCAAAAGACACTATGAAATCCGACTTGAGTGTCCAGACTGAGCTGCCCGCATCTGTAAAAATCCGATTGGAATTTCAAACCACCTTCAAATGTGGATTGGTTCCAATTTGCAAAAATTGGATTTCATTGGCGTCCATACTCAAAAAATCCGGATACAATCTGTGTGTGCCAAAAATTGGATTTGGGCTTCCAGGTCTGAACATAGCCTTTCATATATGGTCCTAGATCGGATACGAATCTGTTTTGTGGGCAAGTGACATGATCGTGAATGAACATTCCAATCAGATGGTTTTTGTCGCCCTCTGGACCTGAGCACGTACCTGTCCCCTCGAGAAAAATGTCCAATGTGTCCAATTCGCCTTTTTAATAGAGTCATATCACAAATATGGAGTTTATTGTTGTTGGTGATGGGGATGACGTACATAAACGTATCAAGGCGGTCATGTGTGCCGTTCCAGGGACCAATTTGTCCACATTACAGACAGATATAGGTCACTTACGTATATCAATATGATCCATCTGCTTGTAATGTGAACGTAGCCTGTAATCCCTTTAACACTCCTTATGCAACACACCTGAGCTTCTGATTGGAAGAACTAGGGAGGCATCGATCCAACTCTTTCATTTCCGATACTGATACATATCGGTTGATACCCGATACCGATCCCATACCCTTGTTGAATGAATATACCGTATACTTCACCATGTGGGAGAGACCTAAGGCAACCGGATGGACTTAAACAGTACCTTACTGTGTGTAAAACTAAACACCTCCATACAGCTGACTTTCCAGCTCACTCCATGTTGTTGTTGCTCCTGTTTGTAAGTCAAGTCTACCGGCACACTGGACCCGTGCTGCTGACGTATTATTAAAGCTAATGCATCAGCCCCATGGATGGGCCTAATTATCCGATACCTGATCGAGCTAATTATGTTAATATCGGGACCAATATCAGATCCCAATATCAGATCAGTTGCGTCCCTAGGAGGATTAGAGCTACAATGAGACTTTGCAGGAGAATCAGCAGGAGCTCGGTTCATTAACAATCACACCCACATATTATTGGCTAATAAACATATTACAGTTCATTATCTTGGTGCTTCTTCCCACGCTGTCAACCAAACCAAGCGTAAAACTGCTCCACCCTTAGGCCCAGGGCTACATCAGGGTCAGCACAGCAACACCAACACCAGTCAGCACCACAGGGCTGGGTTACGTGCGTCTAACGCAGGCGTCGTCTACTGTTAGCTACTGTTAAATGCTAATCAAACATAGAACTGGACACTAATCTCTCCAACTCCAACCTGCTGTAGTAGAGCACTTTCTAGTACCTCTTAAAGAAACTCTGCAGGCAGGTTTATACAAGACCAGTGCTGGTCTAGGTCCAGGTGGTACTAGAATGTCTTCTTTGGGTGGGCATTTAAATCATTTTCCTAATTGGAGTTTGTAAACAAAGCCATTCTCAGAACATCAGTACAGTTGGCTGGGATGGGCTGATAGTGAAGTCAGGAGCGGACCTAGCAGAGCTGGAGGACGACCAATCTGGACTGTGTGCAGGACAGACACCTGGGCAGTATTACTGTCATACCGCCCAACCCTACAACATAGTATCTGGTGCCTATCTGATAGTATCACATGCTCACCACACAGTATCTCGTGCACACCAAATCTAAAACTAAACTAAAATCAAACTAAAATTCAAATCACTAGAATTTCAAAATAGCAACTTAGAACCTCAAAATGATGATTTAATATCGCAAAAATAATAGCATAACAATGTGGTAGTTCTAATCTTCTGGACTGTTATCTTGAGATCACAACTTAATTATCTTGTGATAACAAAAGTTAATAATAATCTAACTATAATATAACTGTTATCTTGAGATCACAGTATAATTGTCATGATCTCAAGACAACAACTTTGTTATTTTAAAATCACAAGATAATTAAATTGTGATCTCAAGATAACAACATTATCTGATGATCATAAAATAATTAAGTTGTGATCTCAAGACAACAACTTTGTTACTTGATGATCACAAACTGATTAAGTTGTGATTTCAGGACACAACTTGGTTATCTGATGATCACAAAATAATTAATCTGTGATCTCAAGTTAACAACTTTATCTGGTGATCACAAAATAATTAATCTGTGATCTCAAGTTAACAACTTTATCTGGCGATCACAAAATAATGAAGTTGTGATCCCGAGATAACAACTTTATCTTCATTACAAGATAATTACGTCTTAATCTCAGGATAACACTTTGTTATCTGACGATCACAAAATAATTATGTCGTGTTCTCATGATAACTTTTGTTATCTTGACATCACAAGATAAATACATTGTAAGTTGTGACCTCAGGATAACAGCTTTGTTGTCGGTCTGTCTGTCTCACAAAATAATTATGTCGTGATCTCATGATAACAACTTTGGTAATCTTCACATCACAAGATATTTAAGTCTCATAATAACAGTCCAGAAGAGTCGAACTTCCTCGTAGCCTATCTGGACAGCGACCCCAACCTGTGACGAGTTTGACTCAGGCAGCGCTATGGGCAGCCCCGAGCTTTACAGGGGGCCTACAGCTCAATGCGGAAGCGCTGAGCGCTGACTGGAAGCTGTACCAGCCATTAGCAGATCAAATTAAAGATTTTAAAACATTGTTTTTTATATTTTAAGCTGCACTTTAGCACTGACTGTCTGTCGCCATGATTCTGCTGGAAATCAACAACCGGATTATTGAGGAAACCCTGACGCTGAAGTTCGACAGCGCAGCCGGCGGGTGAGCAGACATAAATAAGATACAGTAATATTAATATTCAGCTCTGCATGCGGATTATAACCTGTTTATAAGGTGCTAAAGCTCTATCTGCGTCCCCAGAAAGCGTTTTTCATTGTTACTGATGGAACTGAGGTGAAATAACCCGTTTACAGGCTTCTTGTTTGAATTTCCCGTTCCACCTTAAATGGTGCAGCAGTTACACTGTGGCGCCCCAGGCGCCACAGTGTAACTGCTGCACCATTTAAGGTGGAATGGAAAATTCCAATAAGAAGCCAACTTTATTCTCATGTATGAGTATTATTATGGGGAGTGGCTGCTTGTGCATGCCTCTCTAACTCTGATTGACCCTCTCATCTATATAATCAACAGCCTAAACGTCTTTAAACCCTTAAAACAGCTTAATAAATCGTGCCAGCAATCTGGGATTTGCTCAGTTTTTCTGGACCAGCTCATGCCAAGCTGTGTGTTCCTGTGTTTTCTGTCCGGCTCGAGGCTATGAAGCTGCACAGTGTTGTCTTTTCCCTTATAAGGTGCGGCTTGGTTGCTTCGCTCAGGCTATGCGGTCCCGCCCCTGACTTGCAGCAGCTTCTTCTGACTTCCTCTTCCGCACACTGACATCTTTGTGAAGGCCCTGAGCACAGCAGCCTGGACTACCTGCTTAATCACAGTCACCACCAGCCAACCAGGCATCTGGGATCATCTTAACTCTGGGTGGGGGGGTGTGGGGTCCAGAGGCCGACCCCCGGGCTGAAAAGTGACCCATGGCTTTTGGTTTGGAGCTTATCTTTCAGCTTTCATCTGATGGTTTACAGCCGTAAAGCACAGCCTTAACCCAGAAGAGCCCAGAACCCACTTTTACCTGGGCAATTATGAGGGATCATTATAAAAGATCAGTCTTACTGTGACAAAGAGCTCGCATGGCGTCAAAATATGGGTAGCCTAAATAAGAGAAAACGAAAAAATGAAATAATTGGGCGAGGGCCGAATACCGGACACGGTTTTTCCACAGTGTTTCATTAATTTGGCCACTTTTTTCACCTTTGCATAAATGAAATAGGCTATATGTGTTTTTGTCTTGGTTTTAAAAGTAAAGGCAATGACTAAACTGCAGCAATACAGCGTTAAAGTGGGAATTAGCCTAGAGCAGATGGTGCTAGCATTGGAGCTAAGGAGGAAAAATCCATTCTGGTTCCCGTCTACATCCTGGAACTAGAGAAAAGTAACGGCGTCATTAAAAAACAACATTGTTTGGTATAAATTGTTTGGTCTTTTCACTTATTCGGCCGAACACCATTTTTTTAAACTCCCATTTTCAGCCAAATAATTTCAGTTGCCGAACATTCGGTGCATCCGTACCGGTAACACACATCTCAGCAGCCATTTTGCACCTTGTGTTCCTTTGTTTTGTTCTAGATATCGGCTCAGAATAGGTTCTATGTAATATAGAACCTGTTATCAAAGCATTAGAACTGTTAATTGGGTTTAGAACAGACTCAAGCTTTTAAAATGAGCTGGTTTGGTCTCGCGCACTAACCAAGCACACTGTCATTTTGTAAATGTGGTCATCTGGTCACAAATTCACATGTTGTCATGTGACTGCACCAAAGATAGATGTTCAGTATACGTCACTTCAGGAATCCTTGAGTTTACGTGAAGGATAAAGCTGTATAGGGAATTTTCCAGATTTCTAAGGCCTTGTGACACATGCATCACCGTGGGCTCTTATGGGTTAACGCTAAACATGGATCATTTTAATGGGCCTTGTTCATTGAGAGGCACGGCAAATGCCTCATATGCCAATAGACTAAGATGAATTCGATGCCATTAGACATAAACACAACATGGATGTTGCAGCACATATACAGGAGAGGGCAGAGAAACGACAAATATCACACACACCATATACAGCTCTGGAAATAAATAAGAGCCCACTCCAGTTTCTTCTTAAATCAGCATCTCCACATGTACAGCAGGTTCTTAGTGAGAACAGAAGGTTGGGTTCTAGCTTTACTGGCAGATACAGTGAGCGTCTGGTTCATAAGAACAAGGTCAAGCAGCAAACACACAGGACAACACAGCTACAGACTGGCAGAGGGCCAAAACCACTCTCTACTGACCGTGATGAGCGCCACCTCATTCCAATGTCCCTTAACCACCGTAAGATGACCTCAAGTGACCTACAGAGAGACTGGCGAGCGGTGGCTGGGGTAAAACGCACAGCAAGCATGGTTCAACAAACAGGTTTCTGGAGGGTCATTAGTGATTTTCTAAATAAACAGATCTAAATACAATATCTGATCTGGAATTTGGGAGACGTGTTTCCAGTAGTGTATAGAATCAAACAGAACTGCTCATTTTGGTCAAACACAAACCCTATTTGAAAAAAGGTTTGGTCACCCCTGTAAAGAGAGTGCTGAGTGTGTTGCTCCCTCCACCTGTTTAAGAATCTTCTTGGTGCTAACATGCTTTTGGGAATCCCACCAACTCGGGCTGGTAGACCTGTATGATTGTACTGGCCTGTATCTATGACGGGGTCACTGATCTTACATTGATCTGAGAGCTGCACGTTCACCTCCCCAGATATGAATTTTACTGTTAGAAGAGATGAATCTTTAATAAAGACACCTTTAAAAGGACTTCATGAAGCTAAGGAAGCCCATGGTTACCAGTTAGAGAAGATCAGTCTTTCCAGGTTCCAGCCACAGTGTGATTTACTTGGCTTCACTTATTCTCAGAAAATATCGACTTATTGGCAAGAACCTGGCCATACAATACATGTCATGACACACGGGGTGCTATCCAGCACTGCAGGGGTTCAACACAAACTGGACCACTGTCTGCTCCGGTCTTTACATTAAACTGCTAATCAGTAATCAGTTCTGTGTTACTGAGAAACAGCATTACAAAACAGTGTTCTGAAATAATAACGATTGTAATAATACGTTTCTCAGTGTTTGGAGTATTTTTATATTATAAGATGCTAAGTAGTCATTTTGGCATAGCAAGTCAATATCTTGAGAAAATGGTGGGTGTCCTTGGTGGTCCTGTGGGGGTCCTGACCATTGAAGAACAGGGTAATACAGTATACAGAGAAACAGATGGACTACAGTCTGGAACTGTACAACTACAGAGTGTCCTATATGGTCAGTGGGTGTAGTGCTGTGAGTGTAGATACAAGGGGGTGTACCTAATAAAGTGGCTAGTGTATATAGTCATAATTTTTTTCCGTCTCATTAATAATCTTTCTTTTGTGTTCAGGAACAAGCCTGAGGCCGTAGAAGTTACGTTTGCCGGTAAGTTGGAGTGTTGTACAGACCGCAGGTCCCACAGTTTAAAAGCATGAATCCTAATCGGGATAATAATTTTAATACTGAACTAGCTGAAAATCAATTATTAAATGGAGTAACTGATGACAGGTAATCCTTGTGATCATAATATAATATAATAGCATAATGCAATATTAATTTGACTGTAGATGTTTAGTGTTTTTGCTTTGTCTTCATATTGCTGCCACTTCGCACATCCTTGGTTTTAAATCTTTTCAGAAGTAAAATATATTTAAATGTAATTTAATTATATTATATTAATGGGGAAGTTCATTAAAGCAGTGAATTACTAAATTAGGTATTCATATTTGGTGTCTTAATTTTTAGCTATCATAAAACAGCATAAAAATCATACGATATGTACATCAAATGTCCAGAAAAGTATGTTGTATTATGTTGTGTATTAGGATAGCGGCGTATGTTGTCATATAGCCCAGCCCTACAGTATAAATACATAAAATACAGGTAACATAAAAGTATATATGGTGTAGTTATATAAATTAATTGAGTTTTTTATGCTGTAAATAAGCCAAAACCATAAATATAATTTTACAGTTTTATACACATTTAAAAGCCTGAAAGATTTTTACACCTTTCCATCGTACTGAAGTATTCACAAAGTTTTAGCGTGAATCAATAACTTCACCAAAGCGTTATTCCATATCTAGAAAATCTAGTGACGTAAATGTTAGTATTCCTTTACTCCATTAAGTTTTGACTGGAAAGAGATATTTGAGTTGTATTTATGTTCTGTATCAGCAGGAACGTTCATTAAAACAGTGAATTTTTGAATAAGTTGTTTTTATTGATGAGTTGTTTGGTAGTTGAGCAATTCATTATTTGTTCCAATAATCAGTAGAGCTGATCAATAATCAGAATAGTTGTTTGTTGCAACCCAAGTACTTTTAATAACAAACTGGAATTGACGCGCGCTGAGCTAAAAGCAGAGCAAGGGATTAACAGTTCAGCAGTACAGCCAAACAAGAGAAGCCGAGCAGACATACCAGAGGNCAGACTAAATGAGATGCAGGTGTGAACAATCAATACTCAGGCCATGACGAATGAGGAAACGGGGCGCGATTGGGCGATGGTGGACACGTGACTATGACATCATGGGATGGTGGGTTCTGGGAGTTGGAGTTTGGGAGATCAGAGGCAGAGGGGAAACCCGGGAGCGTGACAACTTTAATTTTGACCGGAAAAAGATCTGAGTCTTCTTTATCTTCTGTATTAGCAGGAAAGTTCAATTAAATAAAAAAACAGTGAATTTGTGAATATGATATTTATATTTACTGTGTTTATTGTTAGTTAGCAAATGCATAAAACGAACTCGAGCTAAATTTAAGAGCCGATATTTACATAAGTGTCAGTTGGTAATTCATGAGATACATAAGAGTCAGTTTATAGTAATGCGAATAATCGATTATTCATTTTAATAATCAATAGATTATTCGGCTATGACAACAGTTGTTTGTTGCAGGCCTGCATGTCCAGGTTACATGCCTTCCCGGTTAATTGATCTCAGGTAGACTTGCATACAGTCATATGCAGAAGTAACATGCTTCAGGATTACAGACGGCTGCTAATCCTGTTTTCCCTGTTTAGCTTCGCTACAGACGGCTCTTTAAATCAGCACCATGTTCTGGTTTGTTTGTAGAGCGTTTGATGGATGACGTTCGTTGGGATCCTGATTTATGCCTGTAGTTCATGCGTACGAGAGTGTAAATAAACTCCCCTGTGGTTCTTCCTGCTGTAGACTTTGACGGTGTGCTCTACCACATCTCAAACCCCAATGGAGACAAGACGAAGGTGATGGTCAGCATCTCCCTCAAGTTCTACAAGGAGCTGCAGGAGCATGGGACCGACGAGGTACGATGAGTTCCTCTAAATCAAGCCGTCTGAATCAGGAGAGTGACCTTTCAGGGGAGTTTAGTGTCAGAGCTTCATGCCAGGAACTGTGACACACTAGACAACTGCGACAGGGGGATAGTTCAGTCTCGGGTCATCCGTCAGGTCAGTCTAATCACGGCAGGTTGCTGCTCGCTTCAGCAACAGCCCAGTGTTTGAGGTAAACAGCCAGCAGGACTCTGTGGCTTTAACTAAAGGCTAATAAAGGGTTCAGTATAATAGTGTAATAGAGTTATAATAACAGTTTTATTGAGACGAGTGGTTTAAGGTTTGAACACCTGTCGTGATTATAATAATTGTCTTTTTGTTTTTCAGTAATAATTTACCACGAAGGCTTTTATAAATAAATAATATAAACAATTATTAAAATAAAAGTTATCCATCACAAAGTAGTCATTCTGGATAGTATCAGAATTATTGGAACTTAAATCTGGATATTAATTTGATTAGAACTTAATTATGGATATTAGTTTTACTAGAACTTCATTCTGAATTGTAATTTTGCTAGAACTTCATTCTGGATATTCATTATTTTTAGAAATTGATTCTGGATTATAATGTTAGTAGAATTTATTAGTATTTTTTTTCTAGGTAGTAATTATAATAGAACTTCGTTCTGGATGATAATTTGAATAGAACTTCATTCTGGATTATAATTTCAGTAGAACTTTGTTCTTTCTGGACAGTAATTTTACTAGAACTTCATTTTGGATATTAATTTCATTAGAACTTTATTCTGGATAGTAATTTTACTAGAACATCATTCTGGATTATAATTTTAATAGAACTTATTAAGACTTCTTCCTGGGTAGTAATTATGACAGAACTTAATTCTGCATCATAATTTAACTGGAACTTCATTCCGGGTATTACTTCTATTAGAGCTTTATTTTGGATGATAATTTGATTAGAACTTCATTCTGGATAGTAATTTTACTAGAACATTATTCTGGACATATGTATTTTTAAAACTTCATTCTGGATTATAATTTTTTAAAAAAATATTAGAACTTTTAATTATTAATTATTAAAAGTTGTACTTAAATTAAGAATTAAGTTTATTAGAACATTCTGGATTTTTTTTAGAACTTCATTCTGGATTATATTTTTAATAGAACTTATTAGAACTTCATTCTGGATATTAAGCTTATTAGAACATCATTCTGGGCATTATTTTTTTTAGAACTTCATTCTGGATTAATTAGGTAGTAATTAGTAGAATTCTTTCTGGATATTTATTTTATTAGAGCTTTTTTTAATGTTCTTTAGCTTTCTTTGTCATTTTAGACCCTAAAGTTCTGTTCCTCATTCTGGGTTCCTCTAACATTTCTTGATATTTAGCTGTAGTGCAGGTAGAAGTGTAAACTGAGATTAAAGCTGAAGTGAGAGAGTATCTGCGGATCTTAGCCAGTCAGATCTCTGCTCAGGTTAGCCAGATGATCTCCCTTAGCAGCAGTAAGTAAATATTGATGGTGAAGTCACACTTCATGTCGCTGTTCGACACTGTCTGATGATCACCACGCTGGGCCGAGTGACCTGCTGCGGTTTTGAAACGGGAAATTCTACTCTGATAGAGGAAGTCACATGGTCTTAATTCAGACAGGCTGCCAGCTAGTTTAGTCAAATACACGGCTGTAGTCACAGTGTTTTCAGAATAACAATCTTTATGATGTTTGTGACCGTCCCGTACGTTGTGTTTAAAGTAGGTCACTCGGGTCTGACCGCTACAACCGCCTCATGTTGACAGCCTGGGGATTTTATTGGTATTGCCAATAAGAATGTTGCTCATCACATGCCGGTATTTACGTTTATTGTCAAATGGATTCAGACTCACAGGCTCCCAGTGACAACATTAGAACCCAATCAGGGTCTGTTTGACTACATCACAGCAATACAGTGCAATACATACGTGCCCAAACATTTGCTTGTGTAAATAAGGCTCGGCCTCTTACTGTATGAAAGAGCTGTAGGAGAATTTAAATATGGGTAATGACCTGATAAACTAACTGAACTATGACCTGATGATCGTATAAATCTGTTTAAATCCAGTATTAAAGTATAGCTGAGTTATTATGGCTGTTCTAACTGAAACGTACTGTACCTTTTAAACTGTACTTTTAACATACTCTACTTTTCCTATGTGTACAGTCGACACTGAGCTGTATTTCGCTCCACTGTGCTAATTGCTGTTTGCACCTCAGTAACGTTCTGACGTGCGGTCACTGCTCTGGCACATCTGTTTTACTACCTGTGCACATATTGTATGTCTCTGTCTTTTTGTTTTTGAATTGGAGCGGGAGCCTGATAGTGTTTCATTATACTCTACAACCTTATAATGACAAAGCTGAATTGGGTTGGATGGAATGGAATTGAATAGGGTTGAATAGGGTTGAATCGGATTGAATTGGATTGAATATAATTGAATAGGACTTAATGTAATTGGATTGAATGGGATTTAATTGGATTGAATGTAATTGAATTGGACTGAATGGATTTGAATTGGATTTCATTGGAATTGAATAGGATTGAATAGGATTGAATAGGATTGAATGGGATTGAAT
>CM067480.1:33808934-33854507 GCA_034552555.1 Semaprochilodus insignis
CTGCAATCCCACACCTCCTTCTGGGTGCAGCTGTTACTTTTGATGATGAGTGTATGAAGTGTGCACTGTGCAACAGTATTATCTAGGTGTTCTGACACCAACACTGTAATAATACCGTATGTTTGATTTGCAGCTGAACTGCGTTGTTTACACTCAGAAGGTGATGAATTATAGTTATGGGATGATGGTGAGTACACAGACAAAAGCGGAGTCAAAGGTCAGTTGGCACTTGTTTTATTGTTGCACATTAGACAAGAGGAGCATTCCTCACGCACACACAGAGAGAGAGAGAGAGAGAGAGAGAGAGGAGGGGAGGAGGAGAGGTGGGGGGAGGAGTCAGAGGTGGAGTTTAGGGACACCGAGTCTTCTTTTCTTTGGCGAGGGATGTTTGATTTTCACTGTGACTTTTCAGATCACCTGTAAAGGTTTATGCATCAGCTCAACACAGGTTTTGCCTGTGTAAGGATTCCTATTCCACACTACAGCACGGAAAATCAGGCTTCCCTCACCGTTCTGCACTAACGCAATTATTGTAGCATGTAAACATCATGGAAGTCCTCCCTCCACAGTCCAGACAGGCCTTTTATATATAGCCGTTTGGGCTCTTCTGCTCAAATTCCATGTTTAATTGACGTTCTAAGTGGGAATAATTGGGCACATCCTCCGATCCATTTAAGAGCTGGTGTCCCCAAACTTTTGGCAGGCTGCTTAGAGATATGAGGTTCACCCCGAGGCAGTGGTTAAGGACCCGCAGGCATCGGAAGATCACTCCTCCTGCTCTTCCTCATTCGGTACAGGCTTCCCCTCCAACTCCTCCGGCAGCTCCCCATCCTGTCCCGCCATGTCGTCTCATTTCTCCTCTGCTTTCTGGTCCTCTGTCTTCTGTTCTGCCTCCTCCTTTTTCTCCTCTGCTACTGGTCTTCCCTCTGCCTCCTGTCCTGCTTCTTCCTCTTTCTTCTCCACTACTGGTTTCTCTTCTGGCCCCTCCTGTTTCTCCTCTACCTTGTTCTCTGCCTCTTCCTGTTTCTCCTCTACCTCCGGTTGTGCCTCCTCCTGTTTCTCCTCCACGACTGGTTTCTCCTCTACCTCCTGTTCTCCGTCTTCCTTTTTCGCTGTGGTTAGTTTCACCTTTTCCTGTTTCGTTTCCACATCTCCACCTGCATCCTCCACAGTGCTCTTAATGGAGAGCACCTCCTCCAGAACCACTGCTCCCTCCTCTCCTCTGTCTTTTGCTTCCTCCTGTTCTGCCTCCTCCGCTGCGCCGTTAGCAGCGTTCAGCTTCAGGTCACTGTCAGACACCACAAGGAGGTCCGTGATGTCCACACTGATCATTTGGTCAGGAGATGGAACAGGGGGCGCTACAGGGGGGCAGACCAGGAGATCACAGTTAGGATCAACATGTTAGAATGGAATTAGTATTGAAGCAGTGTGGTTTGGCTTGGTCAAGAGTTTGCACAGTTAACACAAATGTACTTGCTCATGGGATATCAGTAGGTAAATTGATTATGAAGTGGTGTTACCTGGCCAGTGTTCAGCCTAGCATTCAAGATAACACCTCACAAATACAGGTGTGGGTGTTCCCAAAGCGTCCCCTGAGGTAACAATACTTCAGAAGCAACTTACTGTACATACCTCTGTCCCATGACTTTTGGTAAGTCAGTGTATGAACATGCACTAAAGCAGGTTAGCATCTAGAGAATCTAGAGTCAGATCTGTTCACAGTGGTGGTGAATGGAACCAGACATCCACCTCTAAAAGCTCCCTCACAAAAAGTTACTACATCTCATTCCTGGGACGTAGTTTTGAGAGAAGGATTTGGCCTTAAACTCCAAAATAGCCTCCAAAGAAAACGTATCATTCCCAGGTTTTCCAGATTTTCCCATCATCAACATTCCGTATAAAGCTCAGAAGACATGTGTAGGTTCGCTGGTGGCTTTGATAGTGAATAAAGTGTCTATATGTGTGTTGTAGACATGGAGACCCCTGGTTCCCATCACCACCACCACCACCACTATATTGTTCTTTACAGTGGTGGTGGTGATGGGAACCAGTGGGATGGGAATCCATGTCTACAACCCACATAGACACTTTGTTCACTATCAAAGCCACCAGCGAAACTACACGTGTCTTCTGAGCTTTATACGGAATGTTGATGATGGGAAAATCTGGAAAACCTGGAGAATAGAAATTTCCTTTGGGGAACTATTTTGCCTTAGAACACCCTGCATGTATCCCTCCTCCATGAACTGATTAAAAATACAGTATATAAGCTCCCCAAACAAACGAGCCCCCTCTGTGATGTTCTGGGGGTGTTTAATTAGGTGGAAATGGGTTCTTTGGTTGAGGTGATAGTAAAGTTGGACCACAGTGTCTACACTGAGCTGCTGGAACAACCAGGCTTCCCCTATAGCTCATCATCTTACCGAGGAACACAACATTCCTGTATTCCAAGATGGCAGTTCTGGCGTTCACAGGGCTGCAAATGTTACTGAACATTCAGCAGCTTTCACACATCTGGACTGGCCTGCACAATGCCCAGATTTGAGTCCTCTTGGAAATCTGTGGGACTACCTGGAACAACCAGTAAAATGCCAGGGAAGGCATCCACCAAATCTGGCCCCAATTCTTTGATGCAGGCGTGTCTGAACATTGATGTGTCCTACATCCAGAAACTTGTCCAGTCCATGCCAAATCCACACACAGCTGTTATTGGTGCTCGTGGAGGTGTTACACGCTAGTAGGTATGTATCTCATGTAGTAACTTCCTGTGAGGGAGCTTTTAGAGGTGGACGTCTGGTTCCATTCACCACCACTGGAAAGTATCCCAGGGTAGGACGGAATGTAGGATGAGCCGTTTCAAACCACTCAGGATGACTGTTTACATCTTAGCCGTTTAATGCAGCAGAGTGCCCCTTTCAACGGGCAGTAGTTGCAGAGCAGCTCCTGTGCTGTACTAACGCTGTGTGAACGAGACTCTCCTATACGGCCATAAAAACCTGCGACTGTGATAAACACACCTGTCAGGTTTTATACCTGCTGTAAAACCGTTTCATGGGAGAAGAGCTGATATTCCTGCCTGAAGCGGATACAGAGCTGACTCGGAGGCACTGTGGCCTAACTGCTATGTGGGGACTGCAGTGATACTGACGTGGTGGTGGTGGTCTGTTAGTGTGTGTGGTGCTGGTGTGAGTGGATCAGACACAGCAGTGCTGCTGGACACCTCAGTGTCACCGCTGGACTGAGAATCGTCCACCAACCAAAACTATCCAGCCAATAGCGTCCTGTGCGGATCCTGAAGCGGACACGGAGCTGAGTCGGTGGCAGTGTGGCCTAACTGCTTTGTGCTCCTCAGATAAGGATCACTGTATTGGTTTCTGTATTAGGTGTTTGTGACGTCTTAGTATGGCTATAACAAGGGCCGTTCTGCCGGATGGTCTTGGTTGTAGACCATGGTTAGTGTAGCTTAAGAAGGACAAAGCTTCCAAATACTGAGTACACTGGAATTACGAAAACCCATGTAACCAGTATTCTTGAGTGTTCTGGCCCCAGTGGCCGGTAAAGTGGCCAGTAAAGTTCGGACACTGCTCGACACTTCACAAACTCTACGGTGGCTTTCCCAGTTGTGGTAGGTCGGGAGATACAACGTCTGCAGGAGCTGGATGATGATGCAATCATGTGAGCATGGACCAGAATCTCAAGGGAACGTTTCCAACATCTTATGGAATCCATGCCATGAAGAACTGAGACTGTGTTGAGAGCAAAGGGGGGACCTGCCCCACAACCCCATATCTACAGTATTTATAATATACACCCACTGGCCACTTTATTAGGTACACCTCCTTGTATATACACTCATTTGTCAGTGACAGCCAAATCTCTGTTCGTTTACGGGTTTGTGGTCGGTCAGTCATTCCTAATGCGCCGCGACACGTCTGACATGCTATCGCTTGTTGTGCTCAGGTATGATCTGGAGATGAAATCCAGCTTATCTGTTCCCTTAAAAAGGACAGAGCTTCTATATACTGAGTACGCTGGTATTACGAATACCCACCTAACCAGTATTCTCGAGTGTTCTGGTCTCAGTGGCCGGTAAAGTGGCCAGTAAAGTTCGGACTGTTAGTGTGTTGGTATCATGTGTGTTGTTACACTTATCTGCTCGATCTCAGGTCATTATTAACGTCCCATGTACGCTGCTTCTGCTCTACCACACTGCCGTCACCATCAATCAGTGCAGAGACGGCAGGTTTAGCGATTTGACAGGCAGGTTTGTTTGCGCAGCATGAGAAAAATGGTAATCATGTGTTTTAATTGGATGTTTAACCGCATCACTTTAACTGGGTGCTAAAACCAAGAGGAATGTCTGGCAGGGAGACAAACTAAACACGGCTCAGCCAAAGTGACAGGGGAGGTCGGAGAAAAAACGATCAGGAGAATTTGACTTGACGCAGCACTCACCGGCATTCAGAGCCTCCTCCAGAGAGAACTCCACACTGGGGAGAGAGAGAGGGAGAGAGGGAGAGAGAGAGAGAGAGAGAGAATTAGTTTTCATCAGCAAAATCATTTGCTTCTGGTTACTGGGGTCGGGATTAACCTATATATATATATGCTCTGTAGCCAACTGCCACTTCATTAGGTACACCCCCCATCTATATAGGACACTCTGTAGTTGTACAGTTCCAGACTGTAGTCCATCTGTTTCTCTGTATACTGTATTACCCTGTTCTTCAATGGTCAGGACCCCCACAGGACCACCACAGAGCAGGTATGATGTGGGTGGTGGACCATTCTCAGCACTGCAGTGACACTGACGTGGTGGTGGTGGTGTTAGTGTGTGTTGTGCTGGTGTGAGTGGATCAGACACAGCAGTGCTGCTGGACACCTCAGTGTCACTGCTGGACTGAGAATCGTCCACCAACCAAAACTATCCAGACAACAGCGTCCTGTGGGGCAGCGTCCTGTGGGCAGTATCCCGTGGGCAGAGTCCCGTGGACAGCATCCTGTGACCACTGATGAAGGACTAGAGGATGACCAACACTGCACTGTGCAGCAGCAGATGAGCTATCGTCTCTGACTGTACATCTACAAGGTGGACCAGCAAGGTAGGAGTGTCTAATAGAGTGGACAGTGAGTGGACACAGTGTTTAAACACTCCAGCAGCAAATTTTGGCACCAACAGCACGAGTCCATGGACCCAACCTGCCTTGTGTGAAGAGTCCACGCTGGTGGAGGTGGTGTGATGGTGTGGGGAAATCATCTACTAATCCATCATCTCCTGAACGACCACAGCCTGGTCTGCAGAGTGAGTACTGTTGCTGACTATGTGCATCCTTACATGACCACAACTGGCCATTCTCTAACGGCTACTTCCAGCACGATGATGCACCGTGTCACAAAGCAAAAGTCGACACAAACTGCTCGACTCCTCACAAACGCCTTTCCCAGTCGTGGTAGGTCGGGAGATGCACCTGAACTGTCTGCAGGAACTGGATGATGATGCAATCTTATGAACATGGACCAGAATCTCAAGGGAACGTTTCCAACATCTTATGGAATCCATGACTGCGTTGAGAGCAAAGGGGGGACCTGCCCCAGAACCCCATATCTACAGTATTTATAATATACACCCACTGGCCACTTTATTAGGTACACCTCCTTGTATCTACACTCATTCGTCAGTGACAGCCAAATCTCTGTTCATTTATGTGTCTGTGGCCAGTCAGTCAGTCCTAATGCGCTGCGACACGTCTGACGTGCTATTGCTTGTTTTGCTCAGGTATGATCTGGAGATGAAATCCAGCTTATCCGTTCCCTTTTATCTGTTTGCTGCTTTAAGATTCCACCCTGTGTGCGTGCGAGCAGACTGACCCAAAGCACAACTGTCCGACTCGCTGAGTCACTGTTACTATTTTTTTCTCAATGTAGTTTAGTCAAAAAGTTCTCCAAATTTACATTATATACTTCTGGATTGTGTATATTTGACATTGTATTGGTGGAAATGTAATTAACTTGAAATATTTCATATTTTAATATTTAATTTAATTCACCAATTTGAATTTTAACTATGCGTTTTTGTGTGTTTTGAACTTGTGAGGTGGTGAAATTTGCTGTTAGAAAAAAAAAATACATTTTCGAAATTCCAACTTGATTTTCAGATTTGAGAAATTCTGATCCATGAATTCAAATCTCTCTGGTTCAAAACCCAGAAATATGAATTTAAGCCAGAGGAGAAATAAGTTGTAATATCAAAAATATATTTTTTCAAATGAAAATTTCACCACCTTACAAATTCAAAACACAAAAAAAGCATTATTAAAATTCAAATTTATGAATTATGCCATTAAATATTTCAAGTTTATTTATTTATTTATTTATATATTTATTTTTTCCCAGCCTCTCTTCATCTTTATTTTAAGAGAGACTGGAGTATACTTTTAAGACTATATGTAAATGAGCTCTGTTCTGATTGGCTGCACTGTATTGTGGCTCATTCTAAAAGCAGTCTGAGCTGAAACACTCTTAACAACTTCAGTGGCTATGGGTGGGGCTAAAGTGCTATACCACAGTCACTCACTTANCTTTTAAGACTATATGTAAATGAGCTCTGTTCTGATTGGCTGCACTGTATTGTGGCTCATTCTAAAAGCAGTCTGAGCTGAAACACTCTTAACAACTTCAGTGGCTATGGGTGGGGCTAAAGTGCTATACCACAGTCACTCACTTACAAAGTGAACTCAACCTTGCAGTGCTAAACCAGCCCTTACTTACATGTCATCCTCGGGCAAAGTGGTGTCCCTGACAAGGCTGTTGGCATCTTCAGGCGCACCGTTGTCCTTGATGTTGACATCATCATGTACACCAGTGCCCTTGATGGTGACATCATCACGTATGCCAGTGCCCTTGATGGTGACATCATCACGTATGCCAGTGCCCTTGATGGTGACATCATCACGTACGCCTGTGCCCTTGACATTGACATCATCGCGTACATCAGTGCCCCTGAAGTTGACATCATCACGTGTACCAGCTCCTGGGCCTCTGACGTTGCCATCTGAACGACTGCTGGGGTCCCTGATGCTGACGTCCACACCTGTATCTTCCAGCAGGTGCTGATAGTCGGCGATCTCGGTCTCCAGTTTAATTTTGATGTTCAGCAGCGCCTGGTACTCCACGCCCTGCCGCGCCACCTGGGCGCGAACCTCCCCGAGTTCCGCCTGAAGCTGCTGGATGGTGGCGTTGTGATAGTTCATCTCCTGGGCGTAACGCCCTGCCGTGTCCTTCCGGTTGTCTTCCAGTGAGTGGTTCTGAGGAGTGACAAGGTGAGAAAAAAGAAGAACGTGGTTAACAGCCGACACGCCTTGTGCACTTATGCATGCAGGCGTTTATCGTTTATGCTTATTGGGGCGCAGGGCATGTGTGTGAGGGAGCATTGTCTTGGGAAAATTGTGTTTATAGCTACTTTTCTAGGCGGTAGGTGACGATTAGTTTGGGAAGGAACACTTAACGGTGGAATTACTATAACTAGACATCAATACTACAGTGAATAGCGACTTTCTGTGCCAACTTGCCTCACTCACCTTCCTAATGTCATATTGTGTTTTACCAATAAACC
This sequence comes from Semaprochilodus insignis, assembly GCA_034552555.1. NCBI lineage: Eukaryota > Metazoa > Chordata > Actinopteri > Characiformes > Prochilodontidae > Semaprochilodus > Semaprochilodus insignis. The sequence goes on from CM067480.1 coordinate 33,816,544, forward strand.
AAAAAGGCTTTCCTGCAGCTCTGTAGATCAGGGGTTCTCAACCTTTTCAGCTCCAAGGACCCCCTGATCATAACTACAAAGCATAGCGGCCCACCAGAAACCTACAATGGTGTTGTGCCAGACTGTCATGGAGTGACTCAGAATGGTAGCGGGTCATCTTCAGTGACGAGTTCCGCTTTTATCATCATTTATTGTTCCGGGTGACCTTTATATTCCTTCCCAACAGCACTGCAATCCCACACCTCCCTCTGGGTGCAGCTGTTCATCTGATGATGACCCACTGGTGTTCCGTGTCCCACGGGTTGAGAAATCCTGCTGTCTTTTGGTATTCTGCACGGTTTACGATGCAATAGCTCTCTGCTTAACTGGAACGAGGAAGTAAAAACAGAGCAGGAATAAACAGGGGCTGTTTGTGGATGAGTGCTCATGTTTCAACATCAAGGTTAACCCTCAGGACTTCATATGTAGCTCGGGTAAAGCTGTTCTGTCCCAGTGGAAACCCCCTCACACAGCGGTGTAGAGTTACGGAGTGCATCTACAGGCCTTAGAGAAGATCTGAACTTCCATTAAAACAGAATTCCACTGATTATTCCAAATTCCTGTTCAATTAAATGGTTGAGGAAGTCATTCAGAGTGGTTTGAGGTGAAGCACTCCATTCTAGAGAAACTTACTGAGTCAGAGCTGTTTACAGTGGTGGTGAATGGAACCAGACGTCCGAACAGTTTAATGCCTCTAAAACGTGGGTGCCCAAACTTTTTGTTGTGGTGTAATGTCTTTGCTTGGCCCAAAGGACACAACGGTGTACAGATAAAGAAGACAAGCAGTTTATGAATATGCATCTTATAACGTTACACTGTATATTATGGCTGAAATACACCACTGTAAAAGATCAGTAGGAACTTTCAGTACAGTGGACAGATTTTAAAAGTAGAATAAAATATAAAAGTTGTTTGTTTTGTCATTGGGTGGGGTGGACTGGGTGGGGTGGACTGGGTGGGGTAATTAAGTTTCAAACAAACTCTGACTAGCTCTGCTTTATAAGCTAAATAAAGTTATTGCACAAAATTGGTTATGGATATGCTGCCCTGATGCCTGAAGCGTTATGTTACATCACTGTCCAGAGAAAAGCATGTATTTTCATTTTTGCTGATTTTTACTTTTATGCATGGTTCAAACACAAATGCTGCTGTTTACACTCTGTGAAAATGGCCCAAAACCGCTTGGAATGAAGTCTAGTTCCATTGAGTTACATTAAGATTAAATCAGGTTTTCGTCCTCTCCTGTAAAAAAAAAAAGTTGCCACTTTGGAGATATTTATTTTTCTCTGGACAGCAAAGATATCTTTATGTAACATATCTTTTCAAACCTATTCATGGCAGAGGGATACATGCACTACATTATAGGGTAAAACAGTGCCCCAAAGAAAATATATTAATTTCAGGTTTTCCACTATGTTCCCATCATCAACATTCCATATAACACTCAGAAGACACATGTAGGTTCACTGGTGGTTTAGACCATCACCGCCACTGTAAAGAGCAACTGACACCATACCCACTCTCAGTCACTCTGTCTACACCTCACACACTGAATTATGGGGGCATTCTGAAGAAGAAAGAAAACAGTGGAATTCTCTTTTAAGTGGGCAGCTAATATCCCACTAAACTCTAAACGTAATATGTGAATCATAAAAATGATTTAAATCGAACATGCTAAAACATTGGTTTTAAAATATTCACTGTAATTGTTTCCGTTATTTTTATTTTAAAAATGTTTAATTTTTAAACTCTAATTTTTAAACTCTAAATTTTTTAAAACTCTCATTTTTAAACTCTAATGTAAAAAAATCCAAACAAATATGAGCATTTACTTTAAATATAATAAGTCTTATTGGGCCATTTGCAAAAAAATAAATGTTAACTGCTATATGCATAAATATACAATTCTATATTCATAAATTGCAATTATTTGTAATTTTTTTAAAATATTGTGATTGCTGCTGTAATTAACTTGACGGACAACAACAAAAACAACACCACAGCGACAGGAAATACTGTCAAATTTAAAACAAGCTGCATTAAATATATTAATCATACGGTCAGAAAAACGTAATTCTATCCCTTTAGACACTGAGCTGTTTTCCTTTCTGATTGGCAGGAGGGCCTGTATTCTAATCTAATCACTAATCTAATGTAGTATCATAAGCACACCAGACAAAAAATGAGTCCCCTTGCGTGTTTAAGGTGGTAGTAACTCCAGGCTCCTGCAGATGGCGCTGCATGAGGATGATGAGGCTATAAATACCTGCGGGTGTGAGTGACAGGATCCATAGATTGGGAAGAGGTGGTACAGTGCAGGGAATGTCTCATTCCATGTGTGGAAAATGTCTCCAAAGCAGATGTTAATGATTGGTATAAAGGAGTGACTGCATTTGGGCGTGCCAAAGACCATAGTGTGAGGGAAGTAGCTGAATCTGCAGGTGTATGGAAGCGTACGGTCATACGGGTCTACCAGCAGTGGCTAAAATCCCAGTCTAAAGGGGAATTCTCCTCGGAATTGTGTATGTAGTATTATAAGTAGTGTATGTAGGTTTAGATGTAGTGTATGTAGTATTATACATAGTGCATGCAGTATTATATGCAGGGTATGTAGTATTATATGTAGAGCATGTAGTATTATATGTAGAGTATGTAGTATTATATGTAGTGTATGTAGTATTATATGTAGAGAATGTAGTATTATATGTAGTGTATGTAGTATTATATGTAGAGTATGTAGTATTATATGTAGTGTATGTAGTATTATATGTAGAGAATATAGTATTATATGTAGTGTATGTAGTTTTATATGTAGTGTATGTAGTATTATATGTAGAGTATGTAGTATTATATGTAGAGTATGTAGTTTTAGATGTAGGGCATGTAGTATTAGAGGAGCGGTTATATAGAGCACGTAATGATGGAGGGAAGGAATCTGGGCGTGTTCCCAAACTTCCTTTAGACAGAACGCTTATCCATTAGATGCAAAGCTCCTCTCTCTGAAGGTGGTCTGAACCCCTCTGGTCCTAAACCTGTTCTGCAGGTCCTACTGGTTTATAAACAACACTGTAATATGAGCTCAAGGTGTCCTCTGGTCAAATACAGAGCTGCCCAGGGTGATCAAATTACAGCTGGCAATGAAGGCTTGATGTCAATGTGATCCCAAAAGTGATCACCAAGCTCAGAAATATTACAGGATAGTGGAGGAAATGGAGCGACGGGAATCTGGAAGGATCCTGAAAAGTTTACAACCTTTTTAATGCATTTTTGATTAGTGAAGAAATACACCGTATACTATACGTCACCGTCGGAAGAAAGACTCCTAAAAGGCAACTTCGGAAGAGATACGGAACCTCCTCGAAAGGAGTTAAACAACTGTTGTCCCTCGATACTGTCTGGTGACTTTTTAATAGTATCTGGTGCTCCCTACATAGTATCGTGTGGCCCGCTCTATAGCATGTTATGCTCACTATGTAATATCTGGTGCTCACCTGTTCTGGTGTCTACCACATAACATCAGATGCTCACCAGATAGTATCCGGCGCTCATCTGATGGTATCTGGTGCTCACCTGATAGCATTTTGTGCTCTCTACGTAATACCTGGTGCTTACCACGGTATGCAGAGCTCATCTGATGGCATCTGGTTCTCACCTGCTCTGGTGCACATCTGATAGTACACTGTGCTCACCACATAGTAACCGGTGCTCACCACACAGTAACTAGTGCTTACCTGACAATATCTGGTGCGCACCACATATTAGGTAAATTGTTTTTGGTTTGGTTTTAATTGCTAAGTTCTACATAAAATAGTTTTTTATTCGATTTTTTGCTGATAAAATGTTCAGAGATGCGTCTCTGCACACCTCACCTCAAACTGTTGCATGCGACTGTAACTTTGGACCATTTTTCCTGGTCATGAATTTTTCACCCGAAGAGCAGCTGAAATTGAAAAATGTGAATTAACAAAAATTGGAGATACCAAATTCTGACAGTGATTATTAGTAATTACTAATCCCATCAGTATCCTGATAAGAAGTCTAGTCCGGTCTTTTTGTATTGGGATATACAGTAGAACTTATCTGCAGTGCTTTTGGGTTTGTGAGGGATGAAAAGAGATGAACAGGTGTGTAAGTGAAGATGGGTGGGGCACAGTGTGCTCTGTCTCAGGTAACTGGTGACTTCACTGTGGTCAGGTAAGGGTGTGACGGCAGTGCAATGGCATTAGTGTGCATGGCTGTAGGGTTTGGGTTTAATGCGAGCGTATTACCATGCTCCGCAGGGCCTGGAGGTCGATCTCCAGCACCTGTTTCTGCCTGCGCAGGTCATTCACCTCGCTCTTCCCCTGCTGGATGGTCTCTGTGCTTCTGCTCACCTCCGCCGTCATGCTGTCAAACTGTTGGAGAGGAGGTGATGTGTGCAATGATCAGTTTGCTACAAGACAGCCATGAACAGCACAACCTTTTTCCTGGATCCTCCACTCCAGTTACTCCAGTTACTCCAGTTGCTACAGACTGCGCGTTCGCACAATGTACTTTGCTTCAATAGAGATGGGTTGTGACATCACAACCATGATTAGTTCAAAACAGACTATTTAGGTTTAGTTGAACTGAGTGGAGGTCTAACTTTATATTCGGAACTTGTTCTGTAGTTGTTGCTATGGAAAACTCTGATGGGTTTTGTTCTGACCTTGGCTTGGTACCAGGCCTCGGTCTCCTCACGGCTCTTCTGAGTGGCCTTTTCATACTGTTGGCGGATTTTGTCGATTGTCTCGCTGAGGTCATCTCCCCTCCTCGCCTCCATCTGTACATCAACACTGGAGCCTGTGATCTGTCCTTTCAGGCTAGCCACGTCCTAATTGAAGAGACACAAGGTTATAGAGCAGGTGCTTCTCGGTATGACAAATATATGACTCACCAAAAGCATGCATGCTGATTGTGGGCAGTAGACGATGCTCTGTGTGTGTGTGTGTGTGTGTGTGTGTGTGTGTGTGTGTGTGTGTGTATGTGCGTGTTTATGCATTAAACACAGATCTAAAGCTACACACTCATGACCCACTCTACTAACACTTACTGTCCACTTTATTGGAAACAGTGAACTTGTACTTTCACTAACTGGCCGCTTTATAAGAAACACCTACCTTGTGCTTCCTCTCACTGGCCACTTTATTAGAGACACCTACCTTGTCCTTCCACTAACTGGGCACTTTATTGGAAACACCTACCTTGTGCTTCCACTCACTGGCCACTTTATTGGAAACACCTACCTTGTGCTTTCACTAACTGGCCACTTTATTTGAAACACCTACCTTGTACTTCCACTAACTGGCCACTTTATTAGAAACACTGACCTTGTGCTACCACTCACTGGCCACTTTATTAGAAACACCTACCTCGTGCTTCCAGTCACTGGCCACTTTATTGGAAACACCTACCTCGTGCTTCCACTCACTGGCCACTTTATTTGAAACACCTGTCTTGTGTTTCCACTCACTGTCCACTTTAGTAGAAACACTGAACTTGTGCTTCCACTAACTGGCCACTTTATTAGAAACACTGACCTTATACGTCCACTCACTGGCCACTTTATTAGAAACACTGACCTTATACGTCCACTCACTGGCCACTTTATTAGAAACACTGACCTTATACGTCCACTAACTGACCACTTTAATAGACACACCTCACTTGTACCGTTGCCCAAAAGCCGATGTAGTTTTCCGACTTCACCAGAAGGGGGCTTTCTCCCTCTTTAAAGTTTCTAATTGGTCTGAAATTGTTGGCCATTGCTTTCTACAGTCTGGCCTGCGTCTCGCTAACATACGCTAATAAGCATGTTCACAGCAGATGTGGCGAGTGTCCCTGTAATTACGGTCCTGCTGTGGCCCTGAGTGCAGCACCTCCTGTAACGGGCCTGTGAGGAGTGTATCTCTGAGGTGTTGTTGTAGTACCTCTTCATGATTTCTATTGAGGATGATCAGCTCCTCTTTCAGGGACTCGATCTCGCTCTCCAGCTGCAAGCTGTTCATGTGTGTGTCGTCGATCATCTTTCGAAGGTTTACAACGTCCTGGTCCACACCCTGCCGGACGGCGTGCTCTGCTTCAAACCTGCCCACGGTAAAACAAACCCACACACGCTTCACTTCCCTGATAATCCATGTGTATCCAGCACTGTATTTGCACAAGGCACAGGTAGTATGGTAGGTGGGTGTAATTACAGGCCTTTCCAGACAGACTGAATCTTGGCCTGACCTAAATTACACCGTCTGTGTGGGTCCTCAGTTTAAAATCCTCTAATCTCTGTTCATGTGGTCAAATGGAGAAACAGATATGACAGATATGATCCCGCTGTACTCAAAACAACAGGATTTTTCCAACAGGGAACCCTCAGAGCGTGTAGTTCTGGGAAATAAAAATATCTGTAATCTTGGTTCACAATAAACTCACCGGACAAAAAATGAGTCACCCTGTGTGTTTAAGGCGGTAGTAACTTCAGGCTCCTGCAGATGGCGCTGCACGAGGATGATGAGGCTATAAATCCCTGCAGGGTGTGAGTGACGGGATCCATAGACTGGGAAGAGGTGCTACAGTGCAGGGAATGTCTCGTTCCATGTGTGGAAAATGGCTCCAAAGCAGATGTTAATGTTTGGCTAAAAGGAGTGACTGCATTTGGGCGTGCCAAAGACCATAGTGTGAAGGAAGTAGCTGAATCTGCAGGTGTATGGAAGCGTACGGTCATAAGGGTCTACCAGCAGTGGATAAAATCCCAGTCTACAGGGAATTCTCCTCGGAATCGTGCCAGGGAAGGCATCCACCAAATCTGGCCCAACTGACCAATTCTTTGATGGAAGAGCGTCTGAACATTGATGTGGCTACATCCAGAAACTTGTCCAGTCCATGCCCAATCCAATCACAGCTCTTATTGGTGGAGGTGTTACACACTAGTAGGTATGTTCCAGTCACAGGGGACTCGTTTTTGTCTGGTGAGTTTATATATTTGTCATTCTTGTTTTTATTTAATTACGTTTTGGTTGGAAACGAAGGGGTTAAATTCTTGGAAAAAACTACAGTAAATGATCCGATCAGGACTTTTTCTCTGTGGTATGTAGGTAGATACAGCCAAGGAAGCTTTCCCATTGGTCAGGACTTCAGGAGCTGGATTGAAGGCCTTACACATTAGATGATCTAGAAACATGTTTGGGATGGAGGAATCAACCAATCGGGTTTTATAGGATTTACATATAGACCTTGATTTAAATATAGAATTTTGTGAAAACAAATGTCATTTTAGACCTCCTTTAGGTTCTAGATACATAGTCTAGTCAGGTTTCAGGTAGTTGTTAGGAATGGAGAACAGCAGCAGAAGCTCTATGGCAAGACCCTATTACTGAGTCACTGTATAAAGCTACCGTGTAGCCCCTGTGCTGTACCCTACCCTGTAGCCAGGCCCTGCGTTCACACTAGCAGGCGACAGAGCGACAAGCGCCCAGTCATTTCGTGATTGTAGCTGCGGTTTAGCTACGAGTGACATGAGTTGAGATTTTCTTTATGCAAATGAATTATGACTCTAAAGAGACATAGTAAACGATTGGCTCCAACAGATTCTCCGGACCAGTTGTAGAAAGGTGGCCCCCGAGGCCCCCCCCGCCCCAGCTTCTGTTCTCTGGACTTTTAGTTCCTACCAGCATTTGGTTCCAGTTCTCAGCAGTGTGGTGGTGAACAAGGAGAAGTGTCTCTGGTGAGTGAGATCACTCAATAGCTAGCTAGGTTAGCCAGCATGCTAACCGGCCAATAAAGCTAGCCATGAATGTAAGCAGATAGGTTTCCATTCAAATTCGTTCATCAGTAATAACATGTGCTTTCAAAACTAGCTAGCTTTCCTGGACCTTGTACACGCCCACACCCTGTACACGCCCACACCCTACAACGCAGGCGGCCTTGAGTGACACCCACAAGTGACAAACTAGGGGCAGTGTAAGCAACTTGTCACCTGCTAGTGTGAACACAGGGTGATGCGCACCTCCCCAGAAACGTAACTACATGTCATGGCGCTGCAGACCGCTATAGCTATCGTCATTCTGCCTCGGCAGAGTATTCGAACCTGGAACAAAAGTTAAAGTAACTGTAATTGGCGAATCCATGAATTTGAATTTGGGGGCGGGGTTTTTAAAGGAGTCGTTAATTGTGTATGAGTTCAAACATCGACAGTCATTCTCCAGAATCGCTTAGTGCACCTTTAATGTCTGTTACAAGCTTCAGACAGAACATACAGCATGTCTTTCACAAGCCTCAGATGTCTGGGTTTCATTTAGAGTGGCCAACAATGTTCATGTGTTAGCTTAGTGCTAACATACCACCAAAATCTCATGGGGGCGCTAGCAGAAATTAGCATAGTGAAGGTGCTTTTTTTTTTTCTTCTTGCGTTTGACCTATATGGCCTGAACTGAAGGCATAGATCTACTAATGACTGTTTGTCTTGGATTTTTCCTCTTTGTTTTGACCATAAATCAAATTTTATAAAGAATAAATAAACCATAAATAAATAAATAAATAAACAAAAGATAAATAAACACCTTACTTTACTTTGAAGTCATCAGCAGCCAGTCTGGCGTTATCGATCTGAAGCATGAGTTGGGCGTTGTCTATGGTCAGCTCTTTCAGCTAGACGGTGGGCAACAAAAATCAAAATGCCTTTAATTAGGGGACATAATTGTGCCATACTTTTGCTGTCCAATGAAAAGCATGTATCTTCATGTTTGCTGATTTTTACTTTTATGCATCATTTGATCACATGAGCTGCCGGTTACACTGTGGGAAAATTTCATGATGAATGGAGCAACGGAAATGGCCCACAATCGCTTGGAAAGACGTCTGGTTCCATTGACTTACATTAGAATTCAATTAGATTTTGCCCTCTCCTGCAAAGTTGCCAGTTTGGAGATACTTGTTATTCTTTGGACAGAGATGATATTCTGCTGAAGTCACATTGACTGCCTGACACCTACTACTGCCTTATTATTATATTTGGTGCACCTTAAAAACCTGTTTAAAAATCATATTGTACCTTTAAACGTACATTCACGTTGATTGGACGTCAGAGGAAGCCTGGACACTGTCCTAGTTCCTGGCAGTGTACTAGTATGTAAAGCCCCTGAAGCATTTGCATACACTGAGGTCTTTCTGGGTGTGGCAGAGCTACACCTACATGGTCACTCCTAAAGAAATGCATCCCAAAAAAACAGCCCATTTCTGGGCTCCACATTCAGCCCACGACTTCTTAGCTCCAGGCTGCTTCCACAGAGGGTTTGGAATAAAATGAAGGGATAAAACTTCAAATCCGACCGTGCGGCAGTAGAGCACAGTCGATGATCAGCAATATTAGATACTGATCCTGAGATATGGTGCACCATAACTGTCCTCAAGTGACCTCCAAACATTTTTAGCTCACACTGCTGACACAAGGTATACAATATTCCCAACACTGAATGAATAGTAGTGAAATCCGAGTGCTGACCTGTTCCCTCAGGTGTGCTATGGTTTTGTCATACTTCGTCCAGTCTCTCTCCTCTGAGCTCCTGCTGCTCGCCCTCTCTCTGATCTGCGCCTCCAGTTTGCTGTTGGCCTCCTGCAGCGCTCTCACCTGGGCCAGGTAATCTGCCAGGCGCATGTTCAGACCCCTCATGCTCTCCTTGCTGTCGGCCGTGGCGATGGACACTCGCGAGGAGCCAGACATGCTCAAGCTGGTGAAGGAGTTCATACCGAGCGACATGATGCACGCACACACACACACAGGGTGGCGAGAGACTGAAGGAGAGACAGAGTGAGCTGCAGGTTCCTCCTGCCTACCTGCGCAAGTGAGGAGAGGGGGGCGTGTGCAGGGCTTTATATAGAGGCCGGCTCTAACCAGCCTACTGAGGTGTGCCCTACTCCCTACTTCCCCACTGCCCTACTCTCTGCTTCCTGGTCTTTAATCAGTGCTTTGTCCTACGACTCAATGCTTCCTAGGTACTGCACCGACTCACTACTGCTTTAGAGAGTTCACACTGCTCCCTACTCTCTGCACACTCCCTGCTCACCCTACTTAACCCTACCTGCTCACAACCTGACCATCACTACTTGTTACTTGGTACCTATTGCTTGTTATCCTCTCTAACATCCGTCTACTGTCCATATCCAGACACTCTTGCATCAAAGAATTGGTCAGTTGGTCCAGATTTAGTGGATGCCTTCCCTGGCACAATTCCGAGGAGAATTCCCTGTAGACTGGGATTTTAGCCACTGATGGTAGACCTGTATGACCGTACGCTGATTCCATACACCTGCAGATTCAGCTACTTCCTTCACACTATGGTCTTTGGCACGCCCAAATGCAGTCACTCCTTTTAGCCAATCATTAACATCTGCTCTGGAGCCATTTTCCACACATGGAACGAGACATTCCCTGCACTGTAGCACCTCTTCCCAATCTATGGATCCCGTCACTCACACCCCGCAGGGATTTATAGCACCATCATCCTCGCGCAGCACCATCTGCAGGAGCCTGGAGGTACTACCACCTTAAACATGCCAGGTGAGCTTATTTGCCATGTCTGATAATAAGCAGTTCCAGTGTACCTGCTGTGTACCTGCTGAGCTGCTCCTAGACTGTGGAACTAGTGTGAGATCTGCATCAGCCATTGCTGAATTTACATCGTGTCTTAAGACCGATCTCTTTTGCTTGGTCTATGACTGTGCCTACACAGAGTCATTTTATGTGCCTGTTTGTTCTCTTACAATCTTGTATTCATCTTTTTTTGTATTTTCCATTTTTCTGTTTTCTGTATTTTCCATGTTTTTAGTACGTGTTTTCCAGATGGTATTTTGTTTCTGTTTTAAATGCTTTGTTTGTTTAGTTTTATTAGCTGTACAGCACTTTTTTGGTCGGTTTTGTCTGTTTTTTAAATGAGCGTTAGAAGTAAGTGTGACTTGTCTGGACTTTTTTTTTTGGCGTTCTACTGCCTCCTAGTGGCGAATGTGCGAAATACACTATATTAATCAAAGGCCTATTTCTCTATTATGCTCTATTGATTCCCTTTTTCATATATGCCCCCTCTTTTTCACATATTAAAGGCCCAAACAGAATCAGTTAAAATATACTGTATATGTTATGTTATTATTTATATATAATATACATGTATTATATTTTACCCAAAGCAACATATATTGACTGGTTCCCTATATCAGTCACTGAATTAGAAATCACAGAAATTGAAGTACTCAGTGGTTATTTATTTATTTATTTATTTATTTACCACCAGTACCATTCATAGTAACTTATTTTATACTTGTATATTTATTTGTAGGTTTGCATGTATTACATATGTACATATACAGTATATTTGAACTGATTCTGATTATATAAATATGAATATCAACGCTGTCCAAAGAAAAGCATGTATGTCCATTTTTGTTAATTTTTACATTTGTGCATCATTTGAACACAGCAGCTGCTGTTTACACTCCTGAGATACTTGTTTTTCTTTTGACAGCAAATACAAATATAAATATAAAAGGTGTCTGTCCCAAACCCTAACCCCTACATTTACGCTTGGACATAACATCAAATTTTTTGTACTTTTATTTTTTTTATGAAGATATTTTTATTTCTTTTAAAGTGAAGTTTGAAAGTTTTAGATTTTAGTTTAATTTTTAAGTTTAAATTTTAACCCAAAAAAATGCTGTCCTATGTTTTCAAGTCTTTGGGCGGAGTCTTATTTAGCCACACCCCTATATTTTAAAGTAGAAAGTAAGACTTTGTGTGGAACATTAAGAACTGTCACCTCCGAAACACAGATTATCTGCAGCTCTGCAAGGTTTGCAACAAGTGTGTTATAATAGAAATATGATGATATGTGTGTGCAGCTGTTCAAAGCTATGTCGGCTGGTCATGTACTGGCTAGCATGTTTGAGTTCTGCTCAAAATGAGGTAAAATTATCACCACTGAAACAGTCAGTACTGAAACCCTTACTAAAGTAACTTTGAGTGGTGTCATGACTGACTTTGACAGTGACCAAATGCAATACTCAATCAATAGCTATGATAAAATAAGCATAATTAAGGTACAGGGTCTTTTAAGGCTAAGCTAAGCTAGGCTAAGTCTTTAAGGTCCACCATCATCCATGTACATAAAACACAGTATAGTCTTAATACTGACCCAAGCGTGAGACTGACATCTCCCGCACAGTTTATAAGCTCCTACAAGCTTTAGCCCAAATCTGTTTAAACCAAGCTGCAGCCGCAGCCTCAGCCGTAGGCCGTGCGGTAAACGGAAAGAACTCGGATATAATCTGAAGTTTATTGAGGACCCTGAGCTCACCTTGACTGGTCCTGGCAGATGCAGGAGGAGAGCAGGAATGCACTCTATCAGGATGTTAGAGACATACTGATCCCATCAAACAAATACAGGCGTGCTGGGTATTTGGAAAGACCTCTGGCCTCCGGCATCAATCTGCAGCTTGTGTCTTCACAGTATGCCGGTCCAGTGTCTGGTTCTGCTCAGCAGGAGCCGGGTTATCTCAGTGGTGTAGAGTCCACTGCCGGACGGTGTCATGTGTAAAGACGTGTACGCTGAAGCCTAAATCATACAGCCTTCCAGATGTTAAAGGGTGGACTGTATGGAGTGAGGCTGCTGGGCTGTTGAGTCTAGTGGGAAATGTGTACACTGCTCAGATATGGATGTTTCTCAGGAGGGCCAGAAGAGTTCAGAAGTGCCTTGTGCTGCGTATTTATTATCCAGTGCTGTTGTATTGGGTTAATATGTAGTCTATGGCTGGTTCAGTTGTGGTGTGGTCCACTAAGACCGTTGGGCTGTTCTGCAGTCGGGAGCCCTCAGGGCTTTCTGGGCCGGTGGTTTTCAACCCTGGTCCTGGAGGCACTCTCAGAGCTGCAGGGGATGACTAGATCTCAGTTGTGTACTACACACTAACACTCCAGTTTGGGAGGCTAGTACACAATGGCTGTGTTCAAAATGGCATAGTACTCACATACTAAAGAGAGGTGCACATGGGCAGTACCCTCCTCAGCATCGTCGATGTCGTTGAACGTGAAGGGTTCCCTGAGTGGAGTGCTGCTGCTGTCTCCTGTAAAGACATCTAAGTGGTACAGCCGAAGGCACAGAGGCTTCGCTGCTGGACGTGTGGCAAATTGGGCATTTGGCTAGGAATGCCAATTGGGGGCCACATTGAGCAGAATACTGGAGGACCCTCCATACCAGGCCACATTTCCATCGACATCAGCATATGTTCGGGAGGCTAGTATACAATGGCTATGTTTGAAATGGCATACTACATACCACTCATGTACTAAATCTGTAGTGTGTAGTATGTATCCTCCTCAGCCTCGTTGAAGGAGTGAAGGATTGCCCGATTGCTGCTCCTGCTGCTGTCTTTGCCCCAAGTGTCGCCCCACCTCTGTAAAGACATCTAAGCCGGACAGACAAAGGCACAAATGCGCCGCTGCTGGACATGTGGCAACTGGTGGATCTGGCTCGGGCTTCCCAGTTGGGGGTCATGGTGACCAGAATACTGGAGGGCCCTCCATATCAGGCCACCTTTCCATCAACATCAGCATGGAGTTCCTTTCCCTGCTCTGGTGGACACGGGGTCAACAGTCACAGGGGCCTGACCTTAAGTGGTACCTGCTAGGTTCAAAACAAAAAGGCACAAAACAGCTTTCTGTGAGAGGTGCACATGAGCAGTGGGCGCAGTAGAACGTGAAAGGTTGCCTGAGTGGAGTGCTGCTACTGTCTTTGGCCTGAGTGTTGTCCCCAGCCTGTAAAGACATCTAAGCCGTACAGCCAAGGGCACAGAGGCACCCGTGCTGGACGTGTGGCAAGTGGGGCATCTGGTTAGGAATACCAATTGAGTCACATTGAGCAGAATACTGGAGGACCTTCCATATCAGGCCACCTTTCCATCAACATCAGCATGGAGTTCCTTTCCCTGCTCTGGTGGACATGGGATCAACAGTCACAGTGGCCACAGTGGCGGCTGCTGTCTTTGCCCAGAGTGTCGTCCCCACCACTGTAAAGAAATCTAAGTCAGTGTCAGTATGTTTCTCTCTACCATGAACCATTGCACGTCAAAGCACTCTGCATGCCTCTGTTTACGTCTCAACCTCTGAATTATACAGAACTTTTTAACTTGTAACTTTTTAAGCTTTTCCTTTCTTGAAAAGCCAAATGTTTCATTCAGAAGGGCTTCTATAACACAGTGAGGCCTTGAGTTCACTGTTGGTCAACTGTGCCTTCAGGCCTGTCACCTAGTCGCCTCTATAACTGGACAATCTGTCCTGCTTTCGGCAAGAACATTGCTGAATTAGAGCTTAATCCCATTTCCAGTGGTCCAGGTTTATCTGACTATGATTCTGGCTCTCGCTGTTGGCTAGAAGTGAGTTCCACAAGCTTATCTGATTTATTAACAGGTCCCACCACTTGTCATAAAACATATTCCTTTGGCCTGGTCATGGAATTAATGATACTTGGGTGGCCTCATATCACCTGTTCCTGGTTCAAATAAGCATCATTCTTGAAGACTTATGTTTCATTCTGAAGTTCCTCAGTCTGACCCTGTAGGACAGGGGATACTAAATCCTGTTCCATGCATTTGGCCATTTACCCAGACTGCCTTGGCTCTTAAATGGCTGTTATTAATCATTTTAATGGTTGAAGTGATACGGGAGAACTCGAATCAGACTCTGAATCTACTTTGCAGTCCTAGATTTTGTAAATGCTGCTGCTAATGCTGCAGGTGGGCAACGGTGGGCAACGTACTACGAACTGGACTCAAGCTCTGAAGACTTGCTTGGTTTTGTCTCCATTAACCCCAGAGTGTTTGGTCAGTTTGTCCATGTCGGTCAGTAAAACGGATCAGCATGTGGAGCAGGAGCTTTTCTATCACTGTATAAAAGAAGTACTGCTGTTAATGTTGGATGCACGCCAAACCTACTTAATCGTTGGCAAATTATTTTGTAAAAGTATTTTCAGATTTGTGACTCAAAAAAAACAAACAAACAAACAGCTGGAGCATGACATTTGAGTTTTGGATTTTGTTTATGACACGTTTAGTTTATTTCCTGGTTGCAAGGCAGAAATCTGGTTACTGCCATTATCAGATTAAGCTCATCGGTAATACCAGTAATCCCTGTAATCCCTTCACCAGCACCAATAACAGCTGTGATTGGATTTGGCATGTACTGGACAAGTTTCTGGATGTAGACCAAATCAATGTTCCATCAAAGAATTGGTCACTTGGGCCAGATTTGGTGGATGCCCTCCCTGGCACAATTCCGAGGAGAATTCCCTGTAGACTGGGATTTTAGCCACTGCTGGTAGACCCGTATGACCGTACGCTTCCATACACCTGCAGATTCAGCTACTTCCTTCACACTATGGTCTTTGGCATGCTCAAATGCAGTCACTCCTTTTAGCCAATCATTAACATCTGCTTTGGAGCCATTTTCCACACATGGAACGAGACATTCCCTGCACTGTAGCACCTCTTCCCAATCTATGGATCCCGTCACTCACACCCTGCAGGGATTTATAGCCCCATCATCCTCATACAGCACCATCTGCAGGAGCCTGAGGTTACTACCACCTTAAACACACACAGTGGCTAATTTTTGGTCTGGTTAGCTTACTAAGTGCAATTACTAAATGTAAGCACACTCAAAAACAACTTCATACCAGCCCAGATTGTATTCAGGATGTATTATCTCAGAAACTAGTGCAACCAACTACGAAGGCAGCACAGCACTTCTTTTATACAGCGATGGGAAGTGCATAGAAAGCTCCAGTTCCACATGCTGGTCCATTTTAGTACAACCAGTATGGGCATTCATGGTCACCAACCTCTCTAGGGACAGATTTTGATCAGTTAAAGGGACCCAGTGGTGGATGAAATACACAAGCCCATGTAGCTGAGTTAAAGTAGAGATCCCCCAAGGTAAACTACTCCTCCAGTGTCAGTAGGAGTTCCTCCCTTTAGACCTCCACTGGAGTAACAGTACTAAAGTATGTACCTTCAAATGTACTTAAGTATGGAGAGTAACAGGAGCATGATTTATTATGGCTCTAATGTCCTATTATCATTTCTGGAACAAGACTCTTAATCAGCTCAGTGTAGGTGAAGAGACTCTAGTGTCTCTCAGTCCACCAGTCTTTAATAGAAGCTCATTCATTAGTCTGACACTGAAGAAGAACAGTTTCCATTAGCTAGAACCAAGCTCTGTCCAACAGGTCAAAACAAGCTCAAAACAAACTTTTGCAAACAGCTGTGTACCACAATGAATTATGAGGTAAATAAACTCAAACAAGCAGTTTAAGTGGACATCTGGAAAAATAATAAATATAAAAAAGTGCAGGATATGGGCCTCTTGAGTATTTCTGGAATTAGACACCTAGATAAAGCCAGAAGGCGAAGGACAGTGAAGACCAACATCATGTCTGGATCATGAGGTGCTGGAAGAAGAAGAAAGTCTTTTCTGTGTAAACTGAGATAACGCTGAGCCTGGTGACGCATTAATAGACCCCGGTGTTAATGCACTTCTGCAAAACATGATTATAATGCAATCTCTTCTGATGCTTCATCTGCTTCCCACTTGCCTGTTCTGCTCAGATGAGAGATACGCAGTGGGAACAGAACCACACACAAGATTAACGGAACATGAAGGATGAGAATGGCTTATTTTCTGCCAGAGGCATAGCAAAGAACAGGAACCACAGAGCCTTAAATAAACTGGGCATCTGTCCACGGCTAACTCCCCTGCTTTCAAACGACTAGGAACATCTTAGCTGGTCCAAAATAAGCGGAGTTAAAGAGATAATGCCATGAATCTTGTTTGATTTTCCTGATCTCAGTTTGGAGTGCCCACTGAAGCAACAGAAATCATAGTTTTGTCTTGATTGTCATGATTTGTACTAGGGCAAGTCACTGTTGCGTGTGCAGTCTTCTTTTGCAGGTAAGACCTCACACATTTAGCATTATCTGACATTAAAAACTACTTTTATTGGCATGGTGGAAAAGGCTCCCACGTCATGTCCCTCCACGGATGCTGAGGAAAAGTCTCCTGGCCTGAAAACCGGTCAAACTGTACTGCTGCAGGGAAAATCTCTACCGGCTCGTAATCCAGTTGAAGTCCACTGCCTCAGTGTTAAGTCTCTCAACCCAGTCAAACTCTGCCCATGGCCCAGCCAAACTCCACCACCAAGGAAGAAAAGTCTCCCAGCTCACATCCCAGTCAAACTCAACCACCATGGAAGAAAAGTCTCCCAGCTCGCATCCCAGTCAAACTCTACTGATGTAGAAGAAAGGTCTCCCAGCTCACATCCCTGTCAAACTCAACCACCATGGAAGAAAAGTCTCCCAGCTCACATCCCAGTCAAACTCTACTGATGTGGAAGAAAAGTCTCCCAGCTCGCATCCCAGTCAAACTCTACTGATGTGGAAGAAAAGTTTCCCAGCTCGCATCCCAGTCAAACTCTACTGATGTGGAAGGAAAGTCTCCCAGCTCGCATCCCAGTCAAACTCTACTGATCTGAAAGAAAAGTCTCCTAGCTCATGGCCCAGTCAAACTCCACCACCAATGAGGAAAAGTCTCCCAGCTCATGGCCCAGTCAAATTCCACCACCAAGGAGGAAAGGTCTCCCAGCTCATGACCCAGTCAAACTCTACTGATGTAGAAGAAAAGTCTCCCAGATCGCATCCCAGTCAAACTCTACTGATGTGGAAGAAAAGTCTCCCAATTCATGGCCCAGTCAAACTCCACTGATGTAGAAGAAAAGTCTCCGAGTTCGCATCCCAGTCAAACTCTACTGATGTGGAAGAAAAGTCTCCCAATTCATGGCCCAGTAAAACTTTAATGCTGCTCTGGAAATGTCCCCCAGCTTGGAATTCAGTCAGAATCCACTGCCGCAGTACAAAGTGTCTCAGGTCATGGACAAATGACCCGGCCAATGACCCAGTCAGACTCCACTGCTGCAGTGAAAAAGTCTTCCAGCCAATGACCCAGTCAAAATCTACTGCCATAGTGTAAAGTCTTTTGACCCAATCACACTCTACTGTTGTGTTGGAAAGTCTCCTGACTTGTGGCTCAGTCAAACCTACCACTAGGGTGGAAAGCCTCTCAACCCATTCTACAAATTCTACAGCTGCGCTGGCATGACGGAAAAGTCCAGCTTGCAGTCTAGTCAAAATCCAGTGTCACGGTGCAAGGTCCCTCGGCTCATGGCCCAGTCAAACTCTACAGCTGGAGTGTGTTCGGACATACCACCCAATCAAAATCTCCTGCTGCAGTGCAAACTCAAAATCTGCACCCCAGGATGCATTCCTCAGCCATATCTGTAGGAGCCTTCGAAACTGGACAACCTAATTGTGCCCCAGTGATCTAATCGGTCTTCAAATGAGCCTCCGAAGGATGCAGCCCCTGAATTGGGACACAGCTCTAATATAGTCTGTGAGGCTGCGTGAATGGGGTCAATTTTTTGCAACACATCCCGAAAAGGGTTCTTTGAGCAATGCTGGTTGGAAGAAACCTGCCATAATGTAATAACTTCACATCATGTAAAGATTCTAGGAGCAGTCTTTAAATTGGTAGTTCCACTGTTACATTATGTGAAGGTCCCCTAAATCGACAATAGCTTAACACCCACAAATCTCTTGTCAAACCTGGTACTTTAGGGAACCAAAGGTGGTTCTTTAGTGGCATCGCTGCAAGAATGCTCTGTGGTAGCTTTATTTTTAGAGTGCACTATTTGGAGTAATTATCCAACAGTGTGTCATGTAGTTTTAGAATTGTTTGCTTTGGGGATACTGCCGGTTTGGTAATGGTTTGGTTTGTATACCGAAGTGCTGTCCACCCTGCCATCATTCAAGTACAGACTTTCTAATGGGCATATTGCCAGTGAGCTAGTTATGCGTCTTGAATAATGATCTGATGCTTTTTAGAGCCATTTCACTCTTTCTGCCACTTCATCTTGGCTAGCCTGTGAGTTAGTTCTCCTTTATTAATGGACTGTTGAAGTCAGTGGTTTTGAAAATGCCTGTCTGGAGTGAAGTGTCCTTTGAGTTTGCGTCTCTGAGGTTGTGGCTCTCTTGTCTGCCCTGTGTTTAAAGTAGGACTGTTAGCTTTGAGAGGTGCTCTCTGATGAAAACCTGCTAAAATAAACTGGCCTGGTCTCATCTCAGACGTATAAACACAAAGACA
The DNA here is from genome assembly GCA_034552555.1 of Semaprochilodus insignis. Classification (NCBI taxonomy): domain Eukaryota; kingdom Metazoa; phylum Chordata; class Actinopteri; order Characiformes; family Prochilodontidae; genus Semaprochilodus; species Semaprochilodus insignis. The sequence continues at coordinate 33,835,823 of CM067480.1, forward strand.
CTTATCCACAGTCTCGCTCCCGCACCACCACCTTGCTTGTACAGACATACTTCCACAAAATCAGAGGAATGAGCGGATCCCCACTCTCCCCAGCGTTCCCTATCTTATCCCTGTGTCCGCTGCGTCCGGCATGACCAAGGATGGCGAAATCATTCCTAAGATAGCTGGCTGAGAAATGAAAACACACTCGAAGCACTGTTCGATTTTCATTTTTGACTTTTTTTGGAATACCTAACTCACAGGCTCCTCAGCCAATGTTCACCACCTACATTCTACATCCAACACCATCATTTTGGTTGAAGAACAAAAGGTTGAAGTGGACCTGTTTTGTTTTTCCGGTTTTCCTCTTTCCTTTAGTGTGTTGTAGCTTTTGCGCATGTAAACGTTCTGCAAAGTTCTAAAACCCAAAGTACATGCCAGAGGGAGAACCTCTCTCCCACAGAACCCACTGTTCCCAGCTGCCTGAAATGGCTTATTGGAATTCCAGCCCTTTTCCCTGTTACATGGTGACATCATCACGTAACACAGTCCTTATTCCCCACCTGCCGACAAGCTTAGCACACCCTCACACAACACGCAGAGAGAGCTAGACCAGTATAAACTGACCACTCTGAAACCAGTCCGCTCCAGTCTAGCTTGGGAAGGTGGATCTACCAGCTTGTTGTACCGGTCTTTCAGGATCAGACTCTGGATACGGCAGAACCGTCAAATTACCCACAACAGTGTGGAATGGAATTTGTAGCAGGATGCCATTCTGGAACACTGTGGTCACCGTGTCACGCTTTGGGGTATTTACCCCTTCTCCACCGCTCCTCCAGACTCATCTCCAGAGTTCTAACCACACACACCCGCACCTCATCATACTGTTTGTTTGTATATGCCCTCTTTTCTGTTGCCTCTTCGCGAGTTATTGCCAACACTTCCTTGTTATTTGTTCTGTGGTTTGACTTCCTGGTTTCTCCCTTCGTCTTTTCCCTTGGTTTTGTTTGCCCGGTTGGGCTGCCCTTTCGTGTACTACCTCGGACTGCCTTTTGGTTTTGACTTCTCCCCCTGGTATGTTTGCTACGGCATGCTTCTGTTTACTACTGCTTCCCTGTATTGCCTTGCACTACAGGTTTGTCAATGAATCTGATCTGCTTTTTAACTCTGTCTGCGTCTGGTTAGTCTCTCTGGCATTACACACTGGGAGGCGGGGCTTAAAGACACAGGAGCTCTAACACAGGGCGAATGTAGATGTACAGTATGAGAAAAAATATTATGGGAAAAAAAAAATATTTTGGGAAAATTGAAGCAGGTAAATTTATTCTAGTAGACCCCCCAAAGTAAAATGACCAACATTGGCATAATAGGCCCCCTGTAAATACTTGGAGTGGTCAATGGTCCAATCAGGGTGCTGGGGAGATACCATCAAGCAAGCTCTCCCGTTGCTTAGGAACCGGACTCTTTGTTAATATGTCGGTCACTGGCTTCAGATAAACCATGTGGAATGTTGTCATGTTCTTCAAAGGTCCATGTTTAATCTAGAAAGATGAAAAACTGTTAATATGAATAGCACTTAGCTTAGTACTAAAAAAGGTGGCTAGCATTAGCTTTAGCATTGGAGGTGTTTTTCCTGAAGACCTATGTCCAGTAGTCACTGTCAGCATTGCAGCACTAGGGGAGATTTTCATGGAAGGTTATGACCACAGAGTAAGTACATTGCTACATGTGTATGATTCCCTGATGACATCACAAGCTCATTTCCACAGATGCTGTTTTTTATCAGTTGGCTTGTGGTTGTGCCAGATCCTGACGGTCCTCATTACACAATTACACTTTCCTCTCAGCACATTGCACAATGCTTTCCTGCCTGCTGAAGCGCTGACACTTCTCGTAGCTCTGTATTCACAATACATTGCACTATACATTATATGGCCAAAAGTATGTGGATAGCTGATCGTCACATCTATACAAGCTTGTTGTGCATCCCTTTCCAAAACCATAGACATTCATACCCTCTGGGGAGGCTTACCACAAGATTTTGGAGTGTGTCTGAGTTTTTCTTAAAGCCAGGCACAGATGATGGACGGGAAGGCCTGGCTTACAAACAAATCATCCCCAAGATGTTCAGTTGGGTTGACATCAGGTCCCTGTGCAAACCCCTGGAGTTCCTCCACACCGAACTCCTCAAACCAGGTCTTTATGGAGCTAGACACAGTCATGCTGGAGTTTGTAAACACCTCACTGTCACTGCTGGACTGAGGATCGTCCACCAACCAAAACTATTGTTGTTCCTTTTCTTGCTTGCACAGAAGAGTAGAGTCAGGGGACCGAAAGCTGGAGATGTTGGAGTAGTTTATTTCAAGGCGATCGCAGTTCACTCACAGCTCTTGTTCAAAGACAGTCCAAAGAAAGAAACTAGTCACAGAGTTTATATACCCCATTTGACCATCACCTTAAGACACACAGAGGGTGTGTCCTTATCTATGGTCAACTATCCTTCAGGTGGTGACCATTGTCCCTGGGACATCCTGTCGTTGGGTTCTCCTGAAGGGAACATTCTCCCGGGAACCCATCCTGTCGTAAATACATAAAGCTTTGTTCTGGTAATGCAGCTGTTCTCCCCATGGTAGACGAATACACACTTGTATAAAAACCAACTTATTTACAAAACAATGATATCCAACACTATCCAGCCAACAGTGTCCTGTGGGCACTGTCCTGTGGGCAACGTCCTCTGGGCAGTGTCCTGTGGGCAACGTCCTATGGGCAGTGTCCTGTGGCAGTGTCCTGTGGCAGCATCCTGTGACCACTGATGAAGGACTAGAGTATGACCAACACTGCACTGTGCAGCAGCAGATGAACTATCGTCTCTGACTGTACATCTACAAGGGGGACCAGCAAGGTAGGAGTGTCTGCTGTGTCTGATCCACACCACCACCACGTCAGTGTCACTGCAGTGCTGAGAATGATCCACCACCCACATAATACCTGCTCTGTGGTGGTCCTGTGGGGGTCCTGACCATTGAAGAACAGGGTAATACAGTATACAGAGAAACAGATGGACTACAGTCTGTACCTGTAGAACTACAGAGTGTCCTATATGGTCAGTGGAGCTGATAACATGGACAAAGAGTGGAGAAATGAGGAGGTGGTTTTAGTGACTCCTTTGACCCCAGCATTCTCTATAAATTCGCTGTAGTGATTCAGCTACAAAGCAGCTATTGCATCCTTAAAAAGCTTTATTTAATCCACTGTTGAGTTTAATAGTAGCGTAGGCTGTTTGTATGGTTGATGACTAATGGACACTGTGACTGTTCTTGGGCTTTGCTGTAGGAATTGTCTTGTGTGAACATACAAAGCGAACCATTAAGGCAACATCATTTGTCTCAATAGAATGTGTTTATTTTACGTCTCTCTCTGTAGTTAGAGGTGGAAGTCCCTCATCATGATGAAAGTGAAATAGATCCATCAGTGTTGCGACAGGGTTTCTGAGAAAGGCCGGTGTGAAGATTATGACACACATACTGAACAGCTTAAAGTTTTCCCCTTGGCCCTGATTGCTCATGCAGTAGTTCCCACAGTAAAACAAATGCTCAATTACTTCTTGTTCTTCCTAGTCACCGCTCGTCTATTTCCCATTTACTGGCCAAAAAATGGTCAGCTGTGTGTGAAGGTTAACCCCACCTCTGGATAAACACATTTATCAGTCAGACAGATATTTTGCTGCACCTTTTAATGCAGTCATTATTGATACCCTTTCATTCACTACCTAGTAATGGACATCTATCAGTCTCTAGATTCTTTTACCCACCTTTCCTTGCTGAGCACTTCTAGTTCGGAAATATTAATACATCATCTTACATGTGGAGGGTGGCCAGTGCTTTACTATTCCCAAGCCAGCCAAATCTTCACATAGGTCTTTGGCAGTGCTGTGGGGGTTTTGCTTTGCATTCCTAACCAGACTTGCAAAAGATTTCTTTTGCTCCTTGTATCTCCACTCACTGTCCGTCTTATCAGCTCCACTGACCCTATAGGAGCACAGACTGTAGTCCATCTGTTTCTCTGTATACTGTATTACCCTGTTCTTCAATGGTCAGGACCCCCACAGGACCACCACAGAGCAGGTATTATGTGGGTGGTGGATCATTCTCAGCACTCCAGTGAAACTGACGTGGTGGTGGTGTGTTAGTGTGTGTTGTGCTGGTGTGAGTGGATCAGACACAGCAGTGCTGCTGGACTCCTCAGTGTCACTGCTGCATTGAGAATCTTCCACCAACCAAAGCTATCCAGTCAACAGCGTCCTAGGGGCACCATCCTCTGGGCAGCGTTCTGTGGGCAGTGTCCTGTGGGCAGCGTCCTGCAGGCAGCATCCTGTGGAGCTATCGTCTCTGACTGTGCGTCTACAAGGTGGCCCAGCAAGGTAGGAGTGTCTAATAGAGTGGACAGTGAGTGGACACAGTGTTTAAACACTCCAGCAGCACTGCTCGTTAACTGCTGTGTTACTCTTCTTTGAATTTATGCCAGAATGTAACTGCTATACCATTTAAGGTGGAACCAGAAGACGCAATCAAGAAACTGGGGAATAAGAATCTGATTTCAGCTTCACAAAGAGTTGTAAGGGATGAGGAGGTGGCTCAGGTTTTGCTGGTCAGGTGAGGAATATCAGCTTATTTTTGCTGTTTTGAGGAATCAATAGCTCAGTGTGGTTTTGTCCTGCAACTGTAGCAACAGTTTGTTAACACACAAGCTAGTAGCTAACGTTAGTTTCACCACTGGCTGTGTCGTTGTTTGCTCTACTGCTATATTATGGTATTTGTCTGTACAACATTTGTGAGGAGTTTTATGGCCATGAAGACCTATAAGCTAACTTATAGGTTAGCTTATAGGTCCACTATTGTTTACCTGTATTGTGAAATAATGGTCCAGCTAACTTGACATTAAGAGTAACAAACTCAGTGAATCATAATTCTGGTAATTCGCTGCTTCACGGTGGCAGTGGATTTAATGTGGCAGTTAATTTAAGACAGAAGTGGTGGCAATGGCTTTAAGATAGCAAAGGATTTAAGGTGGCTGTGAATTTAAGGCTGCGGCACATGAAAGGCAGCAGTGGATTCAAAGTAGTAGCCGTGGATTTAGGGTGGCAGTGAATTTGAGGTATCCGGGGATTTAAGGTAGCACTGGATTTAAGGTTCCAGTGGATTTAAAGTGGCAGTGAAATTAAGGTGGGAGGGGATTTAAGGTGGCATTGAATATAGGGTAGCATCAGATTTAGGTAGCACTTGATTTAAGGTAGCACTGGATTTAAGATACTACATCGTTACCTGTATAGTCATCAAGCCGTTAATAAGTTTTTCATTGTTAGCAGGCTTTTTCAAGTCAACTTAAAGTTTATTGACAAACTATTTTCTGCCTGCTAGTGATGTTTATGTGAGGAAGGTTATTTTTATTACCTCATCAGTGATGTCAAAGTTGTCAGTAAACTGTTCTCTGCTGGACAGGGGTGAGGGGTGGGTGGTTTTTGGGTGGGTCCTAGAGGAAAATCTGCAGTTTTGAAAAATTGAAGTTTTAAAGTGTGAAATTTATTATTATGCTCTGAATTGTCGACATCTGACTTGGATAATCGCATCATCAGGACAGCAGAGAGGATCATTGGATGTAACCTGCCATCACTCCAGCAGATCTACACCAGCAGGGTGAGGAAGCGTGCTGGCAAAATTACATCTGACCCCTCACATCCTGGACACCTCCTCTTCCAGACACTCCCCTCTGGTAGAAGACTGCGGTCCATCAAAACCAGCACAACACGTCATGCTAACAGCTTTTTCCCCAGAGCTGTAGCGCTCCTCAACCACAGAGGACACCTTCCACTGTAAACCTTAAAACATACAACTGAACTGTACCAAACTGGACTGAACAGCTATTTGCACTCTGCCTATTTGCACTCTGCCTATTTGCACTCTGCCTATTTGCACTCTGCCTATTTGCACACCTGTACAGATGTTCTCTTTCTGTAGATATTCAGGTATTCAGATATTTATTGTTTAGTGTAATTTTTGTAAATAATCTGTGTTCTGTGTTTTTGTTACTTGTCATACGTGTTGCTCTCACCAAGACAAATTCCTTGTATGTGTAACATACTTGGTGAAATAAAGAGATTCTGATTCTGATTCTGATTCTGAAAGGCCAAGGGACTGGCCAAATTGTCACATACAAGTGTAGGTGTATAATCTGGTTTGGGTTTTTTGCTATACAGGTGACCAGATTTTGCAGAACTGTTTACTGTTCTAGTATTTCTCCAGTTCCTTTTCACCTTCAGTGAACAGGAACTCCACCTCCACATCTATATTTATCATCATTTACTGTTCCTGGTAACCTGAGGGGACGCGTTAACTTTCACACTACTGATGATATGTGGTCACAAGCATCCCTGACCACCTCAGAAGGTGGTTTGAGTGATCAGATCACATGCCCTTATCGTAGCCCCTTGGTTCACCATAAAAAGATATCTGTTTTGGCCCGTCTCTAAAATTAGATTTAGATACAAACCACGTCTATAAGACTTCCTGTGGTTGGGCGGTCGAGGTCATAGAGTTTCCCCTTCCTTTCTACTAGTTCATGTTTAAAATGCTCTCAGATAACGTTTGGTAGATTTTATTAGCCTGGAAGCTTCTGAAAGGACAAGAAAGCAGCTCTGTTTGTAAACACTGAGTGCAATGGACAAATAGCTACTACTTGCTGTGGGATTTTACTGGACCCCAGTGAGCAGATGAGTTTTTTTTCCTCTAGAAACAGAGGGAACTATAAGACAGCAAGCCAGATGTTAGTCCATCTGGATGTAATCACAGGGTGAAAGTTATCATACCGCCATGACGCAAGGGGAATGAGTGTTATGAATGAGCTATCGGAGTGTTTCCTGCTTTCTGGAAAAAGCATTCCATCGTCATCTCTCTCAGACATTACAAACCTGACCTGCATCTGTGTCAGAATTAGCAGTTAAAAGTATAGGTCAGCCAAGGACACACTAAATTGACGTGGAACTTTCCCCTGCTCTCTTAGACAAGCAGCAAAATCCTCAGAACTGAATCGGAAGGGTTTATTTGTGTTCAGTTTGCATGTTGAGTGAACGTTGTAGGTGTTAATTCGTCAGTGGATGTGATGGTTCAACATGGAATGGACAGAACTCTGGCATATGTAATACACAGATTCCAGAAGGAATCAACTGACAGGAATGAAACTTGGTGGGTAGGTTTGACATCTTGACACCATGCTAATGATTCAAGTTTCATGCTCGGACATGCATGTGACATAAGCCAGGACGGGCCTTATCGCTGTACCTGACTGACCCAACAGCCACAACTGCAGACATCCAGCAAGCAGTGATGTCCTCCATGAGTCATCCTGTTAGTGCCAGCACCATTGGCAGACGGCTGCACCACGCAGGACCACATGCACACAGACCGTTACAACGACTGCCCTTAACACCACGTCACCGTCACCGAAGACTGCAATGGTGTCGTACCAGACTGTCATGGAGTGACTCAGAATGGCAGCAGGTCATCTTCAGTGACGAGTCCCGCTTTTGTCTTGGGGGAGACGACCAACGAATCCGTGTGTGGAGGCACCGTGGTCAGCACCAAGATGAATGGTTTGTTGTCACACATCACACGTCCAGAAGGCCTGGTGTCACTCCACCTCCACCCCTACCGCACCATCTGCAGGAACTGTGTGAGGATATTCAAGCTGCATGGGATGGATTATCACAGGACACTATTAGGAACCTCTACAGCTCCATGCCGAGACGTCTGGCATGTTGGGTTAGCAAACACGGTGGCCCGACACCATACTGAGAGGCACTACTTCTGTATGTGCAGCTCAATAAATATTGAACATATCAGTCTAAATGTATCATCAGTTATTGATCCTGGTAACTTGAGGGGACATGTTAACTTTCACACTACTGATGCTATGTGGTCACAAGCATCTCTGACCACCTCAGAAGGTGGGTTAAGTGATCAGATCAACTAAAGAAGCAAACTTCTGATTTAATCTGAAGCCTAACAGAGGTCTTTAAGGCGCATAACCTACAACAAAGTACCAAACATGAATTTAAATTATTGTATATGTGCATGCATGGTCAAAATTGTAGTCAAAAACAAATAAATGACAAACTTCTTCATTGCTTGTGTGCATTGGATCCAGTGACGTAGTTTTATTTATGATGTTATATATGCACATATACAGTATGAAGCCAATAAAGAAAGACCCAGTACTATTTGGGTAAGCAGATCCGCATCTCTACATTATAAAGTCCTTTATCTAAAACAGCTTGAGCCCTTTTTAATTCAACGTCTCAGAGTAAAAGTATTATCCTAGTTTTCAAACATTTCAGGTTTCCATCACTTAAAAAGCCAAGGAGCTGTTGGTGAGTCCAGGCTTCCGTTCCTCACTCCAGTAATTGACGTATAACTGAGCTAGGCTGGACTCTCTTCCATATAAATCTGTTTAGATCCTTCCCTTTCTCTTTGCACGGAACTTAACAACCAAAAATCTTTGTGGGATTAATTTGTTATGATGTCAAGACTCGTAAATCAACTCATCAGCACAAATCTTTTAGGTGTTTAACCATCTCGGGTTGACACCGTCGTATACACTGTCAAAGGGCGTTGTACATTAAAGAATAAATCTTGGGAATTCTGCAAGCTAGAGACTTTCTTTCGTTTTTTCCAGAAGGGCAGCATTGTTTTGTTCCACTGAGGGCTCCGGTGGGATTGTATTCCTTTCAGAAGCTTTCTAATCCACCTGTGAACTGTCTTTTTTTTTTTTAAATAAATCCGTAATGACAAACCCAGTACTAATTAGATGTTTTCCCTAAGTGTCGAGTAATCAGGTGGTGTGTTCTGGACTTGGTCAACCAATCAGAGGCTGTTTTCCTAACTTGCCGACAAATTAGAGGAAATAATTCCTGTGCTTTCGACCAATTAGAGGACATGTTCCTGACTTGTCGACCAATCAGAATCTGTTTACCTGACTTGCCAACCAATTAGAGGCTGAATTCCTGACTTGTCGACCAATCACAGGCTGTGTTCTAGAAGTGTTGACCAATTAGAGGATGTGTCCTGACTTCTTGATGAATCAGATGGTTTTCCTGGCTTGTCGACCAATCAGAGGATGTGTTTCTGACTAGTCGACCAGTCAGAGGCTGTGTTCCTGACTTGTTGATGAGTCAGTCGCTGTGTTCCTAACGTGTCGACCAATCACAGGCTGTGTTCTTGAAGTGTTGACCAATTAGAGGACGTGTTCCTGACTTGTCGACCAATCAAAGGCTGTGTTCCTGACATGATGACAAATTAGAGGATGTGTTCCCGACTTGTCAACCAATCAGAATCTATTTACCTGACTTGTCGATGAATCAGATGATGTTTTCCTGACTTGTCGACCAGTCACAGGCTGTGTTCTTAAAGTGTTGACCAGTTAGATGATGTATTCCTGACTTGTCAACCAATCAGAGGATGTGTTTCTGACTTGTCTATGAATCAGGTGATGTATTCCTGACTTGTTGACCAATCAGTGGATGTGTTTCTGCCTTTCTGATGGAACAGCTCTACCCTTCCAGTCAAAATAATAGTCTGTAGCATGGAGTGTTTAAGAGATATTTATTCTTTTACGTATGATGATCTTTGATGTCACATGACATTGTGGACCTTACAAGGTAAAACCATCTTTGGGTCAAAAGGTTCAAACTGTACTTTCAAAAATCTGCTCTGCCTGCTAAAGAAGAAACTGTGAACAGTGTTGTGGCTAAATATACCCAAATGATTTCCATATAGCTGTTTGATAGAAATGAAACCAGTGCAAATCAAACATTTGTTGAAACCTTTTACAAGAAGTCAAAGACTTCCCAAACTGTAGGTGTAGGTGTGCATAAGGGTCCTGGATGCCAGATCTGCAGTCTGACACTAAAGCGCTTTCATAAATATGAGTTCTGGGGGTATTTCACCATGCCGGATTTCTCCGTAAGAGAAATAAGTTGAGCTGAAAGTTGTCCGATGCGAATGTCCCTTATCTCCTTTTCTATTCGACCAATCTGACTTTAGCAAAATCCTTTAGCTCAGAAAGCCTACCCTGTAAAATACCCCCTGGTTTTCATGGAGTAGCATCTTCCGAATTCCGTACGCTAGTCCAGCGATCCCTCAGTTTCCTTAGCAGCTTCCTTACAGGCTCAGTGTACTGCCTGTTGGCCAGGCCCAGTATTACCGGGATAATAGCCATGCTGCCGATCCCTGTGCAGGACAGGATGGTGTTTAGCGATGAGCTTTCGTTACTGTCACCTTGAAAAAGTGCCACGGACACATGGAGGTAGACAATGTATGGCACCCAGCAGAGGAGAAAGGTCAGGGAGACAGCAGCTACGCACTTAGCATAGCGTAGGTTGAGCTGCTGCTCGTGGTCTGAAGCCTCTTGGCGCTCCACTGCACGGTGGAGCTTGCAGATGTCCCGGAGCTGCTTCCTTGCGATCCACAGCACACGGCCTGTCATCCCTACAGTGCACAGGATAGCTGGAAGAAGTAACCCGTATACCTCCAGGTAGATAAAGGCTTTTGGGAATACTTGTTTGTAGGAGCAACTTTTGTCAATCGGACACGTCCCTGAAGAACAATTACTACTTCCATTTCCACCGGATGAGCCCTCGCTGGTGACATTGCTGCTTTGGAAGCTCTCACTGCTCCAGTCACTCCAGTTGTTCCAGCCAAAGGCGGGAAGGGAAGCGTAGAGCAATGGAGGCATCCAGACAGCCAGCAAGGCAGCCGGGAAGCATCGGTGCACCCAAAACTGACTGTAGTGCAGTGGGCTGACGATGCAAAGGTAGCGCTCATAGTGCACCATGACAAGGTTGAAGAGGAAGGACAGAAAGAGGAAATTGGGGAAGATGTGCATGAGCAGACAAGCTTGAAAGTTCAGCGCACGGTTGAGGCCCATTCGAGGGATGAACGGCAAAGCGATGCCTGTGCAAAGGTCTGCCACAAGCAGGCTCAGGAAGAAGTAGTTGGGGGTGTTGTGGAGCTGGCGGTTGCAGGCAATTCCCACGATGATGATGAGGTTTGCCAGGATGATGGCGGAGGACAGGGGCAGCGTGATGCTGAAGATGAGTTTCTCCTGCTCCATGCTGTCTTGCTGCGCACCTCAGTCTCACCCCATTCACTCTAAGAAGAGTAAGAGATGGCTTGGTTACATAACGTGTCAACAGAATCCTCAGGTTATCTCACCTAAAGCCCAGAGTATACCTATCCAGCATTGCCCAACAAGCTCAAATGTTGGGTTGCGATGGCTTGGCATGACCTGTGTGTGGTTGTTGGGAGTAGGGCTTTATGGTACCGACCGAGCACTTCAATGCTGTCAAAATATTAGGCCTACCTTGAATTAAATCTAGACTATCTAGGGACCTAAGGTGACCTTATGTTGGCATGTTTTAACATATGCACTCCTGACCCAATCCCTAATCTGAGGAACATTGCCACCCACTTCCAGTACCTTCCATAAGGGATGCACCGATACAACCTTTGAATATGGGTCGATACCGATCCGATACCACTGTTGAATTTATAAAACGTATACGTCACCATGCGGGACAGACTAAAGGCTTCGGGACTTAAACAGTCCCTTACTAAGTGTGTAAAACTGAACACCTCCACAAAGCAGACTCTCCCTGGCTCGCTCCATGCTGTTATTCCTGGTTGCAAGTCAAGTCTACCAGCATGGAAGGGCCTAATTATCCGATACGTAATCCATCTGATTTCGGCTGCGTTATCCGATCCTAGTGTCAGATCAGTGCAGCCCTACTTATAATCATTTTTGACTAGTTGACAGGTTCTTATCCAGTTATTTTCCCCATTCACACAGTTCTACAATGTTCTCCTCATTTACATTGTACTAGAATATTCTCCCCCACACTCTTCTAGAACATTCTTTTAGAACATTTGCCCTCACTACAAACTAGTATAGACCTAGTGCTATACTAACACTATTTTAATAATACTCTCACCATTCACACTGTTCTGGAATGTTCTCCCTCATTTGCATTGTTTTACGATGCTCTTTCCCATCCACTCTGTTCTAGAATGTTCTTCCTCTTTCATTGTTCTACATTGCACTCCCCATTGACACTGTTCTGGTATGCCGTCCCCATTCACACTGTTCTAGAAATGTCCGATCCTAGTATCAGATCGGTGCAGCCCTGCTTACAATCATTTTTGGCTAGCTAACAGGTTCTTATCCAGTCACACTGTTCTAGAATGTTACTCATATTTACAATGTTCCGGAATGTTCTTCCTCATTCACGTTGTTCTACGCTGTTCTCCCCAGTGCACACTGTTCTAGACAGTTTGTTTTACATTTATTAATACTCGTCTACAATAGTTTCCCCATTCACACTGTTCTACAACCCTCTTTCCCATTCACACTGTTCTAGAATGTTCTCCCTCTTTCATTGTTCTACATTGCTCTCCCCATTCACACTGTTCTAGAATGCTGTCCCCATTTACACTGTTCTCCTATTCATGCTATTCCATAATGCTCTTCCCATTCATGTTGTTCTAGAACGTTCTCCCTCATTGCACATTACTTCAGAATGTTCTCCTCCCACTTACATTGTTCTAGAACATTTGTCCTCCATTCATACCCCTTCTAGAATGTTCTACATCAATTCACACTCCTCAAGAATTTTTATTTTCTCAGTCACACTGCTCTTCCTGTTCACACTGATGTAGAATGCTCTCCCTCATTCACGCTGTTCTAGAATGTTCTCGCTCTTTGCACATTGGTCTACAATATTCTACTTCTAATGTTCTACTTCCATCTTTACTATTCTACAATATTCTCCCCATTCATACCACTGTAGAATGTTCCCCCTCATTCACATTGTTCTGCAATGCTCTTTTCTGTTCGTGCTGTTCTAGAATGCTTTAATTCATTCATGTTGTTCTACTCTGCTTTCCCTTATTCACAGCGTTCCCTATTTACACTGTTCTACTGTACTCTCCCTGTTCACACAGTTCTAGAATGTTCCCTTTCTTTGCACACCAGTCTAGAATATTTTCACCCGTTTCCACTGTTCTAAAATGTTCTAAAAGCATTCTACAGCATTCTCCCCATTCACACTTCTCTAGAATGTTCCACATCAAGTTGCGCTGTTCAAGAGTATTTATTACTCAGTCACACTGTGATTCCCAGTCATGTTGTTCTAGAATGTTTCCCTCATTTGCACAGTTCTAGAATGTTCTCTCTCATTTGCATTGTTCTGCAATGCTCTTTCCCATCCACCCTGTTCTAGAATGTTCTCCCTCTTTCATTGTTCTACATTGCTCTACTCATTTACGCTGTTCTAGAATGCTGTGCCCATTCACACTGTTCCAGAAAATGTGTCTCCTGTTCATGCTATTCTATAATTGCTTTTCCCATTCATGTTGTTCTACAATGTTCTCCCTCCCACATTATTCAAGAATGTTCTCCTTCCACTCACATTCTTCTAGAACATTTGGCCTCCATTCACACCCGTTCTAGAATGTTCTACATCAATTCACACTGTTCCAGAATATTGATTTCTCAGTCAAGTTGTTCCTCCCATTTACATTGTTATAGAATGTTCTACCTCATCAACACTGTTCTAGAATGTTACATGTGAATTGACACTGTTCAGTAGTATTTATTAATCAGTCACACTGTTCCTCCTATTTACATTGTTCTAGAGTGTTCTCCCTCATTCACACTGTTTTAGAATGTATCTATACCATCGAATCCTGTACCATATAACCATATACAGTACATTCTCCATCAATCTAAAGAACCATTTTACCATGCAAAGAACCATTTAAGCAACACCACTGAACCACCAAACAAAGAACCATTCAATAACCATGTTTTTTGAGAGTGTTGTTCTACTTTCTTGGTGCTATTTCATTCTAGAAGATGACTGACATTTATTTAGCCAGAGCTCTGCATGCTTAAAAACAATGGTTCTTTAAGGGTTCTCCAACAAAGAAAATGGATCTATATACATAAAGAATTCAAAAAAGTGTAGAACCATCAACAGCACATTCTACATCGACCTGAAGAATCTAAAGAACCCTTACATGATGCAAAGGCTCCTTCCTTTGAGGGTTCTTTGCTAAGGAACCCCTGGGGATCCATCTTATTAAGTGTGTGGTGGACTAATACTATGTTCAGGTGATCCTCCTGGGAAACTAAAGTCTTGGAAAGTCTCAAACTCTCCCTGCTCCAGTCATTCCAGTTGTCCCAGCCAAAGGAGGGAAGGTAGGCGTAGAGAAACACATGTAGGTGTTCAGCTAAATAACGGCAGCCTATCTAAAAAAAAGGTTTCTCAAAAAAGAAAAAGTCCTGTATGTGAAACTTGCTGGGCATCGCACATGGTCGGCTGCATTCAGAAGGGCTCTAGAAGCTAAACTGGCAATAACAGCTGCTCAGATACACCGCAGCTAATGAGTAATGTCTACCTACAAGAGCTGTCCACTTAATAGTCCATTTAACACGGGACCCAGGGAAGACTGTTATCATTCAATGAACAGCCTCAGTGTCCACTGCCATTAATCACAGCGCGCTTGTTTGCGCTGGACCCTTGTTGCCGTCCTGTGACAGATGACTAAAATGATTCATTTTCTAAAGTCATATGGAAACTGTGGTCATAGACAGGAGACAGTGTTCAATCATAGCTCCAACAGCACCAATGAAAACTGCTCTACAGTAACAGTCTGGAATCACCTGCCATATTCATAAACATTGTTATTTTACTCAGTAATAACTCATTAAAAAGATATAAACTAGATACTGTATATTTAGATGTGTATGTTTAGGGAACAAGAAGAGTATTGGGTAGCATAGTATCTATCTAGTATCAAGTTCCCTGAGATTTCACCAGCTCTTGTCATATGAGGAATTCAGGATATTTATTTTATCAGAACTCCAGATAATAATTTTGCAAAGTTATTAAGGGTAATACATAGAAATTCAACTTAAACAGCCATTTTAATGCATAAATGGTTCTTTGCATCATTAAATGGTTCTTGCTGGAACTTGTTGTATATAGTTTTTAAAGAAACCTTTAAAAAACATTGCATCAAAAAGTGTTTGACTGTTACGACAGCTTTTCTGGTGGAATAAAGAACTTCATTCTGAAGATTCATTTCATTAGAACTTCATTCTGAAGATTCATTTCATTAGAACTTCATTCTGGATATAAATTTCATCAGGAATTTAATCTATATATTAATTTTATTAGAACTTTAGTCTACTGTATATATGAATTTTATTAAACTTCCTTCTGAATTAAAATTTTACTAAAACTTCATTCTGGATATTAGTTTAATTAGAACATCATCCTGGACATTATTTTTTCTAGAACTTCATTCTAGGCATTAATTTCATTCGAACTTTATTCTGGTTATTAATTTCATTAGAACTTCATACTGGATGTTAATCTTACTAGAACGCCATTCTGGATATTAACTTTATTAGAACTTCATTCTGGATGTCTAATTAGAACATTATTCTGAACAATAATTTCATTAGAACTTTATTCCAGATATTAAATTTTTTTAAAACTTCATTCTGGAGATTATTTGTTTTATAAACTTATTCTGGTTATCAATTTCAATAGAACTTTGTTCTGGACATTAATTTTTTCTAGAACTTCATTCTGGATATAGTTTTTTTTAGAACTTTATTCTGTATATTCATTTTATCAGAACTTCTTTCTGGATATTCGGTGATGCTGTACAGTGCACTTAGGACACAAAGCACTCAACATTGTAATTGCATGTACAGAGTGTTTCTGGTCATTTACTCTGGGTTTTAGCTCTGAACACCGTGTTGATGTTATGACCATCATAAACACAGCACAGTTCCAGGAGGTCAGCCGTGGTTGTAGTTAGAACTGGTGGAAGGCGTATAAGCAGCCCTGAGATGCTCTTGTATAATGCTGCAGTATAGTACACAGTAAGTCTATCATGTACAGCGACACATGATCGTAGAATGCTGTTATTCTAATCCGGCTGATAGTCTAAGACAGTTAAATGACAGTGGTGCAGACTGCAGTAAAGCACTGACCTTGATAAACAAGGAAAATCCCTTTTAAGTGTTTCAAGCCATCTGTCCGTCCAGCTTTCCTCGTTTTCCTTTATTATATGCCCTTCGTCCTCCTGCTGTTCCGCTGTAAGTCCAGACCCCCGAGTCTGGTGAGAGAGGGCCGATCGCAGCAGCTAAAAACTACTGAGCGTGATGCCTCTTAAAGAGACAGTGAGCCCTGTTTGGGGCGTGACTCACTGAAGGAAGTGAAAGTTTAACGTGCTGTACACAGGAAGCCCTGACATACCATACACTCAGCTCTGGGGTTGTAAAAGAGCCTCTGTTTGCTTATAATTCTAATTCCTATTTTGATAAAGTAGGAATAAAAGAGTTGATTATAGATATAGACCAAATTAGAATGCTTTAGTAAACAGGAACACTGGCTGTACTTCTGGGTGGTTTACTCATCCAAAAGCAGCTCATTTTAAGTAGCATTAAATAAACTCATCACCAAACGAACAGCTGCTCCCAGAGGGAAGTGTGGGACTGGAGTGCTGTTGAGAAGGAAGATAAAGGTCACCAGGAATAATAAATGATGATCAATTTAGACTGATATGATCAATATTTATTGATCTATACATACAGAAGTAGTGTCTCTCGGTCCGGGATCGGGATTGGCTAATGCAACATGCCAGACGTCTCAGCATGGAGTTGTAGAGGTTCCTAAGATGGTGCGGTAGGGGTGGAGGTGGGGTGACACCAGGCCTTCTGGACGTGTGACGCGTGACAACAAACCGTTCATCGTTGGTCGTCTCCACCAAGACAAAAGCGGGACTCGTCACTGAAGATGACCCGCTGCCATTCTGAGTCACTCCATGACAGTCTGGTACGACACCATTGCAGTCTTTGGTGACGGTGACGTGGTGTTAAGGACAGTCGTGGTAACGGTCTGTGTACATGTAGTCCTGTGTGGTGCAGCTGTCTGCTAATGGTGCTGGCACTAACAGGATGACTCATGGAGGACATCACTGTTCGCTGAATGTCCACAATCATGCTTGTTGGGTCAGTCAGGTACAGAGATAAGGCCTGTCCTTGCTTACGTCACATGCACGACCGATGCGCGATTCCTTCCGGGTGCAGCTATTTGTGTAAGTATTCCTTTGACGATGAGTGTATTTTGCACCATCATTCTGTCCTTCAGTTTTAACAAGACGTCTGAAAGCGTGCCCTCAACACGATGCTGCCGTCCCCATGCTTCACTGTTAGGGTGTGGAGGAACAGGCACGTTTTAGCTGGAACACTCTGATGCATGCTCCATACATGCTTTGGTGTATGCAGAGGTCCAGTCACACCAACCTCAGCTATTGAACTCTGTAGCACCGTCATAGTGATTGTTGTCCTCTCTGTGGTTTCACTCGCGTTCACGTCACTTCCTCTTGTGGCTGTGGTGCTGAGTTTTGAGGAATGGCCTTGTCTAGGCAGTGCTTGGACTGTTATGATCCACGTCTTCACAGTTGATCCAGCAGTGCTGACTGAGATATTCAGTCGCTTGGGTGTTATTTTGTAGACCTTTCCTGTCTTCTGCATGTCTTTAGCTTTGTCTCTGATCTTCGCTCTTCGATCTTTGTTTTCACAGCTTTGCCCCCATTTGACAGTTCTGGGCTCCAGGCAGGTCAGTCCGCACCCACACTCTGTGATTACACAGCCATGTTGCTGTAACATGTTAAAAATTGGTTTCTTGGTGTTGGTCATGCTGAAATACACATGGACGTCTCTGAACACATCCTCCTCGTCACCCATACTAAGGGCCCACACTAAGACCCCTCACCACCCACGCTAAGACTCCCTATCACCCACACTAAGCCTGCCTATCACCCACACAAAGCCTGCCTATCACCCACACTAAGAGCCCTCACCACCCTCACTAAGACTCCTCTCCACCAATACTAAGGCCCGCCAACCACCCACACTAAGACCCCCCTCACCCATACTAAGGCCCCCCACCACCCACACTAAGCCTTCCAATCACTCGCACAAAGAGCCCTCACCACCCACGCTAAGACTCCTCGTCACCCACACTAAGTCCCCTCATCACCCACACTAAGACTCCTCGTCACCCACACTAAGCCTTGCCACCACCCACATTAAGACTCCCCTCACCCATACTAAGGCCCCCCACCACCCACACTAAGCCTTCCAATCACCCACACTAAGGCCCCCCACCACCCACACTAAGCCTTCCAATCACCCACACTAAGAGCCCTCACCACCCACGCTAAGACTCCTCATCACCCACACTAAGACCCTCCTCACCCATACTAAGGCCCCCCCACCACCCACACTAAGCCTTCCAATCACTCACACTAAGAGCCCTCACCACCCATGCTAAGACTCCTCGTCACCCACACTAAGACCCCTCACCACCCACACTAAGCCTTGCCACCACCCACACTAAGACTCCCCTCACCCATACTAAGGCCCCCCACCACCCACACTAAGCCTTGCCACCACCCACACTAAGACTCCCCTCACCCATACTAAGGCCCCCCACCACCCACACTAAGCCTTGCCACCACCCACACTAAGACTCCCCTCACCCATACTAAGGCCCCCCACCACCCACACTAAG
>CM067480.1:33854891-33957800 GCA_034552555.1 Semaprochilodus insignis
CCCGTACTAAGGCCCCCCACCAGCCACACTAAGATCTTCCAACTTCCACTAAGACCCCCCACCCCTAATAATACCCCTCCCTGTCATGTCAGATGCTGGATTTAGAACTTTACGCTGGTAACAATCTGGATGGTCCATTTATTTCCATAACCAGTCTGAAAGGTGGACTCCTCAGGCCACAGCACACGTTTCCACTGAGCATCAGTCTGTTTCAGACGAGCTGGAGTCCAGAGGGGTCAGCAGTGTTTCGGAACGCTGTTGATATATGACCTACGCTGTCTGTAGTTCAGTTTTAACCTGCATTTGTGGATGCAATGACATGTCACAGCATCGCAGAAGCAGTGTTATCTGAGGGGTCAAAGGTCACAAGGTGACTGTTCAACTTTGTCCATGCTTTTTATGCACACACAAAGCGTCGCCTCTATTGAAAGGGTTTCTAATTATTTCACAACATTCCTAGTCTTAAATTGTCCCTACTCTTTTGGGAATTTCCACCCCACGTTCTGTTCATTACTACTAAGGAAGGCAAGGTGTCCTGAAACCTTTCATGGCCAGCGTACGGCAGCTGTACCAAGAACTTCAGCTCAGGCAAACATGCTTCTTTATGAATCTGGCAGATTTTAGAGGAACGGTGGAAAACCAGGTGTGGGCTAATGTTTGCACTTCCACATTAGCTTCCGTGACTGATCACAGCCATTTAATGAAAGCCTAAAGCAGCTTTCCGAAGGCCAAACGTGCAGGAGAGAACCAGGGGGGCCGTGTTTCCTCAGCCAGGGCAAACATATCCATCAGCTCAGCCTCACCTCCACACTGCCCAGCAGAGCACTACAGGCTCTCAACTCTGTTTAACGTGTTAGACACCATGCGCTTAGCAAAGCGTTAGCAGAAAGAGCCCACTCAGCAAAAATAGCAGGCATTGTCATACGACATGTACACGCTATTCCACGACCTGCGCAGTAAACCGTGTAACACAAACATCTTTTTTCCTAAGGAAGGCAGGCCTTTACGTCATCGCAGTGAGAGTCATTGTGTTTGCTGAAGCTGCTCTTAAGTATGTGAGGCAGGATGGCAGGAACTGGACACTCGGACATGTCATGGCTTCTTCCTCTCAGCGCCAGGGCTTAAACAAACGGGCTGGAGGAAAGAAAACTGGGAAAGAAAGAAAAACGGCCCAAATGATCCACTTCATCCACTCGGTGTCCGATATTCAGGGCACGGCATGATTCCTCTGCAGCGAAGGGCATTAACAAGGAGCTCGTTCCTCGTTTGCTGCTGTAACAGCCTCTGTTCCTCTGGGAATGCTTTAGACTAGGTGTTGGGACATTGCTGTGAGGATTTGATTGCATTCAGCATTCCCAACAGCATTGGTGAGGTCAGGTACTGATGTTGGAGCATTGCTGTGAGGATTTGATTAAACATTAGTGAGGTCAGGTACTAAACATTGCTGTGAGGATTTGATTAAACATTAGTGAGGTTAGGTACTGATGGAACACTGCTGTGAGGTTTTGATTGAGCATTAGTGAGGTCGGGTACTGATGGAACATTGCTGTGAGGTTTTGATTGAGCATTAGTGAGGTCAGGTACTGATGTTGGTACATTGCTGTGAGGTTTTGATTGAGCATTAGTGAGGTCAGGTACTGATGTTGGTACATTGCTGTGAGGTTTTGATTGAGCATTAGTGAGGTCAGGTACTGAGGTACTGGATGGAGCTCCATCACTCCAGAGAATGCAGTTTTACTGGTCCACAGCCCAATCTGGCGGGGTTTGACCCCTCTGTCTGAGGCTTGGCATCGGGCACCGTGGCCAATGTGCTCTGCTCCAGAGCGTCAGTGCTTGGTCAGTGCTTGGTCAGTGCTTTCCTATAGAGATGAAAGCTGTGTGTGTACTATTGGACAGTGTCAGCAATGGGTTACTCATTACAAGGGCTGTCCAAATACCGTGGACATACAGTGTGTACGTACCAGCGATGGTGAATGTGCGAGTGCAATTTTAACTATAGCCTACAACCCACTTAAAGGGCCCATACCTTAAACTTTCCCCCTGAGGTCCACTTATGATGACATATATGAAGTTTCATGTACTAAAATATATGTAAATGAGCTCTGTTCTGATTGGTCACCTCCATCAAAAAGCAGTCCAGGTTGAAACACGCCTTGTAACTTCAGTACAAGTGGGTGGGGCTAAACCAGTTCAGACTTAATGGTGGATATTTATACTCACTGACAAAACAAATACTGCACCAAGAAGGAGTTGTTGGAATGAAATTACTATTTCTATGTGTGAATGTAATTCTACAACAACTCTAGTACACTGCTGGACCGCTTCTAGCCTGGACATGGAGGCATACAGGTTCCGTACGGCATCCTGCGGCACACTTGCTCACAGCTGGGCCTGTAGATCCTGCACACTCGTAGGTTCCCAAAGCTGTCCCATAAATGCTCAGTTGGTGATAAATCTGGTGACCGGGCAGGTCAAGGAAGTGTTGGAATCTGGCGGAGATGTTCCTGGGAAACCCTTGCCATATGTGGACGAGTATTATCCTGCTGAAGAATGCCAGTTGGAAGCCCTGCCGTGGGAGGCCACACATGTGGCCGGAGAGCGTCCTGAACATATCGCTGATCATATATCACTACTAGGGGGTGACCGACTGTCATATGCGATGGGTCACCAGATCATCACACCAGCAGTTGGTGCAGTGTGTCACTCCACAGCTAAGGCAGGATTGAAGCACCACAAGGCCTCCATACTTTAACCCGACCAATTCCGGATCCCAAACAGAATCTGGATTTAAAGATAAAACGGTTCCAGTCCGTAGCAGTCCAGGTTTCTTGTTCACGACACCACTGCACACGAAGGCGACAGTGGCTGGCTGTCAATGGCAGGACACGTAATGTGCGCCGTGAGTGCTGTGTCTGGATAGTGGACAAGGAAACTGTGGGAGCTGCCTATAGATGAGAAACAGAGGACACACAGCACAGCAGCAGGACAGAACTGCCAGGAGAGAACTCAGTTGTACTTGATGGTAGACACTGACTGCACACAAACTACCGCACAACCCAGCACAGAATGACACAAATTCCTGAAAGACACAAAAGTGGTGGAAAATGATTTTAATCTTTGGTAAAGTGGACAATTCGAAGGATGACAGTTCTTAAGGAATAAAGAGTCTTTGGCGTAGGCCCCGTCCTGGGCCCAGGTCTTGAAGTGTTCAGACCCTTGGAGACCCTGCTGCGTATGGACGGCAGGGGCGGAGCCTACTCCCTGGATAACAGGACCCAAACCAAACTGGTGGTGGTGGGGAGGAAGAAGGAGAACGCTGAAACATCGGCACCTGAAAGCAGTGGAACAGGAATGTAGGTTGAAAGACAGGTGGCAGAAAGCGACTGGACGGAGGAATAAATGAATGAGTGACATAGCATAGTCTTCCTGGCAGAACTTGAGACTTTCATAACACTCCATCCTGGCATCCTTGCCACCACCTCTTTTGCCGCTCTCCAGTCGGGCTCCTCTGACAAGCCTTGTCATGCTGCCACCTCCACAGTCCTCGCCACAAGCCTCCTTCCAGGTTGTGGAGGGACCCTTCCTCTCCAGTCCACTGGGGGACGCTATCACACTTCTGACACCAGTGTGGCATCAGTGCAGAAGAAGAAGGCAACACCGGACACACAGTGCTTTATGCAAATGACTCTTTTATTGAACACAGCAGCCGGAGAGAACTACCGGCACTCGCCAAAGGCAGGTCACTGTCAGCCAGTGCGACGCTCCCTGCACGTCATGGGCTGGAGGTTAAAGCCACCGGCCTTGTGCCTAGAGGGTTGCTGGTTTGAGGACACGACTGATGTGCCCTTGAGCAAGGTACCATACCCCTGACAGCTCTCTTGGAGCTATGGATAGGCCTGCCAACCACAAATGGTTTTAAATTCAAAATTTGGTCACATGGGCAGCACAGTGGCTAGCACTGTCATCTCACAGCAAAAATGATCTGGGTTCAGTTCTACGTGGAGCTTGCATTTGCTCCCCGTGTCTGTGCAGGGTTTTCTCTGGGTGCTCCGGTTTCTTCCCGCAGTCCAAAGACAGTCAGGTGAACTGGAGATGCTACATTGCTTGCAACTCCGCGGGTGTTAGTGTGTATGCCTGTGTGTCTGCGCTGTGATGGACAGGAGCTTGTCCAGGGTGTTTCCTGCCTTCCGCCCCAATGAGCAGTGAGCGGCCCCGGGACCTCCCTTGTCCCAGAAGGAAAAGCGGCTCAGAAGACGAATGAATGAACGAATGGACATTGTTCCCTTCAGAAACCTGTTAGTCCAGCAAGTCTTCCACCACTCCATCAACTCCTTTCTAAACCAGGGGTCTCCACATGAGGCCTCTATCTGGAGAAGACCTTTCCTTTTTCTGCTCCACTGAGATTGTAGAAGATGGTAAATAAATAATACCGGAATAAATGGATTCCGGTCTCCAGCAGCTCCTGCTCACTGTCTCTCCCTGTAAAACCTAACAGTACAGTTAAACTGGCTTATTACTAGCTTTCCAGGAACTATAAAATGGGCTTAAATGCTCGGTGCGTGATCTTTAGACACGTTAACAGCACAGACACCAGCACTCACAGCGGGAAACGAGGCCATGTCACGGCCATGTCATAGCAACCGAGTCACTTTACCAGCCGGTTTTCAGCGAGCTGTATCCTGGTGATGAAAAATGCCGGTCATTACTGTAAAACAAGCCATCTCGTTCCAAAATAAAGCGGCACGCCAGAGAGGTGTAGAACTTTACGTAAGGATGTGGCTTCCAGGACCACACGGAAAACAAAAACAAAGACAGCTCGACCCAAAGATTTCCGTATTTTCCCAAACTAGTGTCTGTGCTGCGGCTCATGCTGACCCATGGCCTATAATCACAGCAGGTCAAAGCTGTTCAGCGACCTGCCTCATCTGATTCAGCCTAATTCTTAGCTGGTGAGATGAACTGGACATCATCTCGGGGTCAGTTGTTGGTGTGGAGCTGGACTCTGTGGTGAAGGTGGCGGAGAGGAGTTCACTGCACAAACTGCTCTCCATTATGGATGATGATGGGCACCCACTGCACACCATCATCATGGACAAAAGGAGCAAGTTCAGTGGCAGGCTGCTGTCACAGAGCTGCTCCACAGACAGACTCAGAAGATCCTTTGTCCCGAGAGCCATCAGGCTCTTCAACTCTTCCCAGTGGGGCCGGAAGAGGGAGGAGGACAGATGAGGACTGAATTCTCTTGTTTAATCAGAGGTTTATTAATCTGCACTATTACACTTTACTCTATATACTGTACATCTTAAATCCTGGACACTCTGGACACTCTACTGTATATCCTGTGTATCTGCACTCCTGGACACTCTGGACACTTTACTGTATATACTGTACATCTTAACTCCTGGACACTCTGGACACTCTACTGTATATCCTGTATATCTGCACTCCAGGACACTCTGGACACTTTACTGTATATACTGTATATCTGCACTCCTGGACACTCTGGACACTCTGGACACTCTATTGTATATCCTGTATATCTGCACTCCTGGACACTCTGGACACTTTACTGTATATACTGTATATCTGCACTCCTGGACACTCTGGACACTCTGGACACTCTATTGTATATCCTGTATATCTGCACTCCTGGACACTCTGGACACTTTACTGTATATACTGTATATCTGCACTCCTGGACACTCTGGACACTCTACTGTATATCCTGTATATCTGCACTCCTGGACACTCTGGACACTTTACTGTATATCCTGTATATCTGAACTCCTGGACACTCCACTTTACTTAAATACCAATATATGCACATGTTTATGATGTTAATTCAGTCATTATCTGCTGGTAACTGCGTCCTTCGCACATTCATGCACATTTATTTATCACTAATGTCATTTCTACAGGTCTACAGTTATATTTGTATTTCTTGTATATATTTCTTACCTCCTTGCGAAGTGTGATATATTTATATATTTATCCATAGTGACCTGTACTACATATAGTTTATAGTTAACAGTTAATAATACTGCTGAGCCGGTACCTACCCATTTAGGTTTTCATACTGCACAACCCTGATTTTATTTTGTATTTGTTTTACTGTTTTACTCTGCTGTTTTTGTGTAACTGCTACTGACTGCTACTGCTATCTATCTATCTATCTATCTATCTATCTATCTATCTATCTATCTAAAAGCCTGTGCAGTACATGGACCCTCCGGGATTGCCGAGATAAATAGGAATTCAGCATGATGTGGGAAAAGTTACTGGGGAGTCACTTTGGGAGGGCCACAGTTTTGCGAAAGTTTGGATGCCCCTGATCAATATCTATTTACACTCATCATCTAAGAACAGCCGCACCCAGAAGGAATCAACCAACTGGGTGGGTAGGTTTGACATCGTGAGACATGCCAATGATTCAGGTTTCACGCTTGGCGCACATGTGACGTAAGCAAGGATGGGTTTTATCGCTGTACCTGACTGACTATATAAGGTCGTCCTGTTGCGCGTGCTTTCCATTCTGACTCGTGATGTTGTGTTGGTAGCGTCCTTTGCAAGCGACCTTTACCTCAGAGAAGATTTGGAACGCAATTCGAGCAGTTGGAAGAGTTGGAGAGGGGTCACATCGTAGGTCTCCGGGAAGCGCGATGGTCTCATAGACGTATTGTGCGCCATACTGGTCCTGCAGATACTACCACAGCACACTGTTGGCGGCAGCGGATAGAAGAAGGCATGCACCAGCGACGCGAAGCATCTGGGAGACCTACACAAACCGTGGAGAGAGAGAACTGATGGATTGTCCGACATTCAGTGAGCAGTAATGCTCTCGATGAGCCATCCTGTTAGTGTCAGCACCATTGGCAGACGGCTGCACCATGCAGGACTACATGCACAGGCTTTATCGCTGAACCTGACTGACCTAATAGTCATGACTGCGGACATTCAGCAATTCAGTAGTGATGCCCTCCATGAGTCATCCTGCACCAGGATGCAGGACTACATGCATGCAGACCGTTACGACGACTGTCCTTAACACCACATCACTGTCACCAAAGATTACAATGGTGTCGTACCAGATTGTCATGGAGTGACTCAGAATGGCAGCGGGTCATCTTCAGTTACGAGTCCCGCTTTTGTCTTGGTGGAGACGACCAACGAATCCGTGTGTGGAGGCACCGTGGTCAGCACCAAGATGAAGGGTTTGTTGTCACGTGTCACACGTCCAGAACGCCTGGTGTCACGCCACCTCCACCCCTACCGCACCATCTGCAGGAACTGTGTGAGGATATCGAAGCTGCATGGGATGGATTATCACAGGACACCATTAGGAACCTCCACAGCTCCATGCCGAGATGTCTGGTGTGTTGGGTTAGCAAACACGGCGGCCCGACGTCATACTGAGAGACAGACTTCTGTATGTGTGGCTCAATAAATTCTTCCTTCCCAATAGCACTGCACTCCCACACTTCCTTCTGGGTGCAGCTGTTCCTTTGATCATGAGTGTATATATATGTATGATCAACTTCATTTCTACTGAAGCTCTTGGTATTAAAGGGAAATTCTAAAGAAAAAATAAACTGCTAGCAAGTAAACAATGCCATTCAAAGTTCTAGATAAACTTGCTGAGTCAGAACTGTTCACAGTGGTGGTGGAGGTGACCAGACATCCCCCTCTAAAAGCTCCCTCACAGAAAGTTCCTACATGAGGTGGTTCTGAATACGCTGCCTGATGTCTGAGACGCTGTTTATGATAGTTTGGAGGAGATTTCAACCTTAAACTCCATTCATGGTGGAGGGATACATGCTGCAGGGCGCTGTGAGGTTAAAAAAAATAGTACCCCAAAGAAACGTATTATTTCCAGGTTTTCCAGATTTTTCCATGATCGACATTCCATATAACACTCAGAAGACATGTGTAGGTTCACTGGTGGTTTAGATAGTAAACAAAGTGTCTATATGTGTGTTCTAGACATGGAGAACCCTGGTTCCCGTCACCACCACCACTGTGAAGAACACCTGAACCACCTCACACTAAACCTGCTCTGCTGACTGAACTGAACTTTTGAAAAACAACACTAAGGTCAGGTACTGATGTTGAACATTGCTGTGAGGATTTGACTGAGCATTAGTGAAGTCAGGTACTGATGTTGAACATTGCTGTGATGATTTGACTGAGCATTAGTGAAGTCAGGTACTGATGTTGAACATTGCTGTGAGGATCTGACTGAGTATTAGTGAGGTCAGGTACTGATGTTGAACATTGCTGCGAGGATCTGATTGAGCATTAGTGAGGTCAGGTACTGATGTTGAAACATTGCTGCGAGGATCTGATTGAGCATTAGTGAGGTCAGGTACTGATGTTGGAACATTGCTGTGAGGATTTGATTGAGTGTTAGTGAGTTCAGGTACTGATGCTGGAACATTGCTGCGAGGATCTGATTGAGCATTGGATAATCATTTCCATCATCNTTCATGGTGGAGGGATACATGCTGCAGGGCGCTGTGAGGTTAAAAAAAATAGTACCCCAAAGAAACGTATTATTTCCAGGTTTTCCAGATTTTTCCATCATCGACATTCCATATAACACTCAGAAGACATGTGTAGGTTCACTGGTGGTTTAGATAGTAAACAAAGTGTCTATATGTGTGTTCTAGACATGGAGAACCCTGGTTCCCGTCACCACCACCACTGTGAAGAACACCTGAACCACCTCACACTAAACCTGCTGTGCTGACTGAACTGAACTTTTGAAAAACAACACTAAGGTCAGGTACTGATATTGAACATTGCTGTGAGGATTTGACTGAGTATTAGTGAGGTCAGGTACTGATGTTGAAACATTGCTGCGAGGATCTGATTGAGCATTAGTGAGGTCAGGTACTGATGTTGGAACATTGCTGTGAGGATTTGATTGAGTGTTAGTGAGTTCAGGTACTGATGCTGGAACATTGCTGCGAGGATCTGATTGAGCATTGGATAATCATTTCCATCATCAACTCCATCTCTCCAGAGAACGCAGTTCCGGTGCACCACAGCAGAGAGAAGAAAACCAACTTTTCAGCCCTAAAGACTGAATTATAAAGACTCTTAGATTTAGATTCATTCACTTGTATTGTTGTGTTCTTTAGTATCACAGAGCGTTGTTCGTTCCTGCTTGTAGGATTCCCTAATCCCGACCTTTTGCATCGATTAAAACAATATACACAGGATTTGAATATTGGAAGCTACATATGCATAGCGACATCTGCTGGACGTTATTTTGCAGGACAAATCCATGTAGAGCAAAAAAGAAATATCTAATAATGCACAAGATGACCATCAGCAGACTGAGTAGATCGTAGTTATATATCAATATATAAATATACATGTCAGTGGAGCGCCTGTACTGAATTGAGTTTAAATATTTTAATTCCCTTTATTTAATATTTCGTACATTTGCTCGGCAGAGAACGAGACGCAGGAAGCGGAACCATTTTTTGATGCTCTTTGTTTCTGTTACGCACCATAAGAAGGTTGCACGTATATTTTAGTTTAGTTCAGTATATTTTATTTATTTTAATTTCACACTGAAGTATGAAATATATAAAATGTTAAGACAATGAAGAACATACATTGTATAAAGAAATATGTAGGGAAGAAAACTATAAACAAATAACATTACTGTAAACATCACAAATATGATGCAGTAATGTAAGCGGGACTTTTACCTCTCACTAGGCCGGAAGCGGACTTCATCTGCCGGAAGCTACTGGAGGTCACAGAGTGGGTTTGTTTTTGGTAAATATATCTATGAAATTAACCTTATTGCAGAAATATAACATAGAGACGGGTTAATAGAGATATGTCACTAAACTAAAGTTAAGCTGACTTTAATTCTGCTTTATTTTCAGGGCTGCTAAATAGCGAGTGACGGATTCGTGTCTTATAAACGGTCAGCCGGTCTGCGGCTGTAACTAAGGTCGAGTTTAGCCACAAAAATCGGTTCCTATCATCACTAAAGCATAGACATGATGATGGAAAGGCTTTAAAATGTTTTATTACACAGAAGGAACCTCAATCTGTGGTCCCCAAACCGCTCAGAAGACGGTGAATATTTGAAATAGTCCGGGATGTGGCGGCTCGCACTTCAACCTTCTGATGATTATTGTCCTAATTATTAACCTTTTCATTAGCAGGCGATATTCTCCTGGATAATTAAACTACCTGCTCATTTCTTTTAGTCGTTCAAGTCCGTTAATGTTACACCAGCCGTCTGGTTTTCCCTGCAGTCATTTCCAGCAGCTCTGGTGTCTGTAGTACGTTGGGGTGATTATTTTGTTTCTAGGTATTGAAGTGAAGTTCACACCCATGTTGTTTCAGAACATCCATATTTCATAATGTTTGAATGTCCCGCTGTAAACATGTTTAGTGGTTTCATTCTGCTAACTAACAGAACTGCACTTTGGGTTCCTGTTAAGTCGTATTCATATAATGGATTTTAAATGAGAAGTAAATATGAAAAAACTTTAATGCAAAAATATTCGATCTGGGATTGCAGTTTTGTTCGTATGGCATGCGATGACCAATAATGTGTGAGTGAAATTCGTTATTGATTGGTTGTTATTCCAGTAATGGTTTTTTTTTTTGGCTTGAAATGAACATTTAGGGACATTTTCAGTACAGTTACGTTTGGCTGGCTTTTTAATAAGACTCATACGGACAGTTGACATTGTTTACAGTTGTTTTAAAAGAATTTGTTTCTTTTTTTAATTACTGATTTTAAGTGTTTTCGCTGGTCCACAGTGGGTCCTTCAGTATAGGCCTGAGGACCACCAAAGACTGCTTTTTAGACCACTTATAAAGACAATTTAGAAATCCTGAGCAGGGGAGTTTTAGGTTATAAGGGTTTTAAGTTAAGACATATGGTCACCCTGTCTTCTCTCTGTCTGGATGAACATTGGAACCCATGTCCTTCACAAGTAGGGACCTATCAGCTGTCTCTGATGGGTCCGTGAGAAAACAGACTTAGAACTAATCACACTTAACACTTATTTGTTTTTTTAATTCCATGTAGTTCGTTCTATGTTTGTATGTATTTAGCTAGCTAGCTGGATAACTGGCCAAACAGACCGGTTGTAGATGAGATAAGAGCAGTGTCGTTGTATGTTAATAGTTCAAGTTCAGGTTTATTTGTCATTTGCACAACATGTCAGGACATTTATGCATTGAAATGCTTGTGGTGAGGCTCAGATTGATACTCTACAGCAGGGCAGCATTAATATACATACTAACTAAATATATATGTATATATACAGTGTGTATATGTGTATATGTATGTTGGTGAAAGGCCCACAGCTTGTTCAGGAACCTGATGGCCTGTGGGTAAAAACTGTTCATTAGCCGGTTTGTTCTGGTTTGTTAATAGCTCTCTTACTAAGGAGATTTTGATGCCCAGCTGACTTAACCCGGGTGTTCTTGTCTAAACGATTGTTTGTCAGAGGCGTCCTGCTGAACCCATGGTATCTTTATTTAACCCCTCTGTGAATGCTGAATCTAAATCTAAACCATTTAGTTTAAGGTCAGCCATCTATACAAGACGTTCACTGGACTGTTATATACACATGACTGTAATGTTGTAAGGTACGCTGTATTAATACGGTGTTACTTTCCTCCCTCTGTTCATCTCCTGTTTAAAGCAGAAATGGGTGGGGATCACGGGCACAGCAAGCTGTCCATGCCGGACTACAAAGTATGGAAGTGGGAAGGAACACCACTGGAGGCAACCCAGCAGCGGCTGGCACGAAGGGGGCTGAGGGACCCCTGGGCACGGTAAGGCGGGTTGTGGAGGGGGTACTTTGCTTCTGTGGCTGTTGTCTGTAAAGAACTACATGGATATGATCTGGAGGCAGATTATTTGGTCTTCATTTGAATTTGAGCATGTGGGCATAATTTCACTGTAGTATATTTTGGGCTGATATATTGGCTACCATCGCTCAACACTCACCACATTTACGTGCAGCCTGATAATCTGTTAATAATCTGACTAATAGCTCAATCGGAATAGAATACATCCACATATACACGAAGGACATTCTGAATACAGTTTCTGTCCTGTTGAACGAGGTGGCTAATCCTGTAAATAACCAGTTAAATAATAGAACGCCTGGACCTGATTACATTCCCAATCATAAAGTTCAAAGTACAGTCCATGTGTATTTGCATCATTTACATTTATGGCATTTAGCTGACGCTCTTGTCCAGAGCGACTTACAAGGTTAACTGTGTTATGGGTAGGCCGATGTAGTGTTAGGAGTCTTGCCCAAAGACTCTTATTGGTGTAGCACAGCATAGTCACCCATACCAGGATTCGAATCCCAGTCTCCCACATGGGGTGGTGGCTCCCTGGCGGGTAGTGGTGTTATCCACTGAGCTACGCCAACCATTATAATGGACGTTTACACATGGCAGTAGCCAGAAACTGGTATAAAGAAAGCAAGTTAAGTTTTAAATATACAAGGTTATGCTAAATACATACACGCTTGTGTCAGCAAATTTTGAATACCCCCTTGTATTTACACTCACTGTCCATGTTATCAGCTCCACTGACCATATAGTTTCACTCTGTAGTTGTACAGTTCCAGACTGTAGTCCATCTGTTTCTCTGTATACTGTATTACCCTGTTCTTCAATGGTCAGGACCCCCACAGGACCACCACAGAGCAGGTATTATGTGGGTGGTGGATCATTCTCAGCACTGCAGTGACACTGACGTGGTGGTGGTGTGTTAGTGTGTGTTGTGCTGGTGTGAGTGGATCAGACGCAGCAGTGCTGCTGGACAGCTCAGTGTCACTGCTGGGACTGAGAATCGTCCAACAGCGTCCTGTGGGCAGCGTCCTGTGGGCTCTGATGAAGGACTAGACTGTGCAGCAGCAGATGAGCCATCGTCAACAGTTCAAAACAATATATGACAAAAGTTTAAAACCTTCTGCTGCTTTGCTGGTTGCACTGGTGCTGAAAAGTCAGGCTATGTTCTGTCTATGTGCTGTCTTGAGGGTGCAGTTTGCTCCTTGTGCAGCTCTCTCTCTGATATGGCCAGTCAGTGACACCAGTTCAGCTGGCTCAGTTGGCAAAAGGATGTTGAAAAGGGCCGATTAAAGCCAGTGGCTTGGTGGGTCAGCGCCCTAAGGGTTATAGAGGGGTATAAAGCCCCCAGAACTGCGTTCTTGGGAGTGGTGGAGCTCCTTTCAGTACTTTGGGATGAGCTGGAGTGATCCAGACTTGATCATTCAACATGAAGTACCTGATGCTCTTGTCGCTGAATGCAATCAAATCCTCACAGCAGTTCTTCAACATTTAGTGTAAAGACTCTTCCTAGTAGAGTAGTGGCTGTTTCTGCGGCCTGCAAAGGGGATCATACTCACTAGTAATGCCCTTCCTATCAGAGGACGCACTTGATGAGCAGGTGTCTACAAACTCAGAGTGTGCAGTGATGCATTGAAGGGCCGTTGGGATGCTGGCTGATCCATACTGTCTGCTCGTTTGTATTTTTCAGAAATGAAGCATGGAGGTATACAGGCAGCTTCGGTAACCCTGTCACCTTCAAGGATGTGCTGATGCGTGGGTTTAAAGGTGGATTCATCGCGTTCGCGGTGGCTCTTGCTGTGGAGTACGCTTTCTTCCCTCCGAAGAAATCTGATCACTGAGGTGCAGCATCAACTCCGGGAGCCCAAGCCTGAACGAGCCACACGCTATCGGACTCTTGTTTTGCTTCCAGGCTACTGAGTCGGTTCTTGTCCTTCTATATAACGTTCACCTGTCGTTCTGTGATGGATCTTGACCTTGTATGTTTTAGTGCGATTGTCACTGAATGAATAATAAACATGATACATGCGGGTTTCGTATTGAAGGAAGTGAGTTGACTTGGGTTTCGTGTGGCTGTTATGAGTCGGGGCCTTTGTTAATAGACAAAGGGATATTTGCATGAGCCCTCACTTCGTAACAAGACACCTATTCATTTGGTATGACAACAACAAACCTGGGAAATTTCAGCCAGTTTTCCCAGTTCTCTTCTCAGTCAAGAACTAACGACATGGCTAATTTGGTGACGATAGTGTTGGTGACGATTGCTTAATCATTTGAATATTGTTTTGCACATCTGTGCGATATATATATATATATACAGGGGTTGGACAATGAAACTGAAACACCTGTCATTTTAGTGTGGGAGGTTTCATGGCTAAATTGGACCAGCCTGGTGGCCAATCTTCATTAATTGCACATTGCACCAGTAAGAGCAGAGTGTGAAGGTTCAATTAGCAGGTAAGAGCACAGTTTTACAGTTTTGCTCAAAATATTGGAATGCACACAACATTATGGGTGACATACCAGAGTTCAAAAGAGGACAAATTGTTGGTGCACGTCTGGCTGGCGCATCTGTGACCAAGACAGCAAGTCGTTGTGATGTATCAAGAGCCACGGTATCCAGGGTAATGTCAGCATACCACCAAGAAGGACGTTTTCCTCCACCAGCATCACGTAGTGACCTGGCCACTATCCTGCAAGAAGAATGGCTTAAAATCCCTCTGACCACTGTGCAGGACTTGTATATGTCATTCCCAAGACGAACTGACGCTGTATTGGCCGCAAAAGGAGGAGGAGGCCCTACACCATACTAATAAATGATTGTGTCCTAAAACCAGGTGTTTCAGTTTCATTGTCCAACCCCTGTATATATGAATAGATAATTTCTGTTTCCATACTTCATTTAAAAGCAGTAGGAGGGCAAACGTACCGCTCGCCCCATAGCTGGGTTTAAACGTGACCGGTGGGATTGACTTTTAAACTGATGCGAAGTACAAATCAGTCAAAAATGAGCTTTCCATACTACAGGCATGAAAGTATGAACACTGGCACATTTACACTCATCAAAAACCTAGTTGCACTAATAGCTGCACCCAGAAGGAATTAACCAACAGGATTGAAACTTGGTGGGTAGGTTTGACATCATGAGACATACCAATGATCCCAGTTTCACGCTCGCTGTACCTGACTGACCCAACAGCCACGATTGCAGTGATGCCCTCCATGAGTCATCCTGTCCTGCAGACGGCTGCACCATGCAGGACTACACGCACGCAGACCTTTACGACATCTGTCCTTAACACCAAAGACTGCAATGGTGTCGTGCCAGACTGTCATGGAGTGACTCAGAACGGCAGCGGGTCATCTTCAGTGACGAGTCCCGCTTTTGTCTTGGTGGAGACGACCAACGAATCCGTGTGTGGAGTGCTCGGCGCCAAGTTGAACGGCTTGCTGTCACGCGTTACACGTCCAGAAGTCGCGGTGTCACTCCACCTCCACCCCTACCGCACCATCTGCAGGTACTGTGTGAGGATGTTCAAGCTGCATGGGATGGATTATCACAGGACACCATTAGGAACCTCTACAGCTCCATGATGCCGAGACGTCTGGCGTGTTGGGTTAGCAAACACGGCGGCCCGACGCCATACTGAGAGACAGACTTCTGTATGTGTAGCTCAATAAATATTGATCATATCAGTCTAAATTGATCATCATTTATTGATCCTGGTAACCTTTATCTTCCTTCCCAACAGACCTGCAATCCCACACAACTGTCTGATGACGGGGAAAGTTTCATTATTGCTGAGTAGTATTGCTTTCCTTTCCTTTGCTGTTTTTACACGGGCGCTTTCTCTATTTGAATGTCGTCTATTTAACGTTTGCATCAAAATGAGTAATTTCACATGTTCGGTCTCGCAGCTTATCCGCTTCTATATTGGGAAAGGAGGTTACAAAAAAAAAAAAAAAACTGAGGAAATGAAAGTAAAGCAGAAGTGTGTAGTATACGTGGGGGAATTTCCTTCCTGTGATTCTCTTACGTACTGCGTTTCCACTGCGCTTTCCTCAGTCATTGACTCAACCCATTTACTCGTCTGAGCTCATTCACTCCTCCGAGCACTCTGGCTGAAGGTAAGGAGCTCTGTTTATCTCCTACAGGGGACTTTATTTAATAGGTTACTGAGAGAATAGACGAGTGTATTGTGGAATGATGGATGTGATTGCAGTGCAGCTCAGTGAGATCGATGAAGCTCAGGGCCGGAAAATTCCAGCTTGTTTAGTGTTATGGTGATAAACGACATCTTTTCTGAGCCTGAGATACGCTGTGTGCTTCACCACAGAGAGCCTGATTATCCCTGTGTGACTGTGTTTGAAACAGTCATTCATTATGTTTGTCATGTCAGGTGTCATCGTGTATTGTGGACATGTCTTGATGAATGGTGATATTATATTTTAGCCCTGTCCCCCGCTGCTCACGCAGGTCTGCTATGCTGTGGTGTTATGCTGTATACAGGTCTGATATGCCTTAGTAAGATAAAGGTCTGCTGTATATGGTTGTGGTATGATGTGGTTGAGGTCTGAATGACTCCAGCAGTATGTTGTAGTACACTGAAGCTGAACGGCTACTGAAAAAGCAGAACTGAGTCACGGGGTGTGAGACGTGGAGGCATTGTAAACTTTGGGAATAGAAGCTTTCCCACTGACGCGGGTATGCAAAAATGTACAACCCCCCAATAAAGTCAGTTTACATGTCTGAATGGAAATAAGCTAAAACTTCCTGTACAGGGAACATAAATAATACCACCTTGGTCTGTAAGTTTTAGGGCTTTTCAGAGGAAAATAAGTAAAACACTATATATATATATATATATATATATATATATATATATATATATATATATATATATA
This sequence comes from Semaprochilodus insignis, assembly GCA_034552555.1. Classification (NCBI taxonomy): domain Eukaryota; kingdom Metazoa; phylum Chordata; class Actinopteri; order Characiformes; family Prochilodontidae; genus Semaprochilodus; species Semaprochilodus insignis. Next base: position 33,871,650 of record CM067480.1, read on the forward strand.
CACAATGATGAGGCTATAAATATCTGTGGGGTGTGTGACGAGATTTATAGATTGAAAAGATTCTTAATCTTAATAAACTGATGTCAGGCCACCCTTTACAGCTATAACAGCTCCAACTCTTCTGGGAAGGCTTTCCACAAGGTTTAGGAATGTGTTTATGGGAATTTCTGACCATTCTTCCAGAAGCACATTTGTGATGTCAGACACTGATGTTGGACGAGAAGGCCTGGCTCTCAGTCTCCGCTCTAATTCATCCCAAAGGTGTTCTATCGGGCTGAGGTCAGGACTCTGTGCAGGCCAGTCAAGTTCTTCCACACCAAACTCGCTCATCCATGTCTTTATGGACCTTGCTTTGTGCACTGGTGTGCAGTCATGTTGGAACAGGAAGGGGCCGTCCCCAAACTGTCCCCACAAAGTTGGGAGCATGAAATGGTCCAGGGTCTCTTGGTCTGCTGAAGCATTTAGAGTTCCTTTCACTGGAACTAAGGGTCCGAGCCCAACTCCTGAACAACACCCCCATACCATAATCCCCCCTCCACCAAACTTTACACTCGGCACACTGCAGTCAGACAAGTACCGTTCTCTTGGCAACCGCCAAACCCAGACTCGTCCATCGGCTTGCCATATGTTGCACATATGTTGCACAGGGGGCATCCTATCACGGTACCACACTGGAATTCACTGAGCTCCTGAGAGCGACCCATTCTCTCACTAATGTCTGTAGAAGGAGTCTACATGCCTGGGTGCTTGGTTTTATACACCTATGGCCATGGAAGTGATTGGAACACCTGAATGATTTGGATGGATGAGTGAATACTTTTGGCAATATAGTGTATATATACATATATATTCTCTCTATATATATACCCTCCCAATTTCCTCCAGGAGATTACTGGAAAGAGTGGGTTATTACTAGTTACCCAAACTGAACACAGAACAGGAGATCATGAGTAAGACCTCAGTTAATGGGTGGAAGACCTACCAAGTTAGAACAGAGTATCTCCAGAAGAAGAACTGCTGAACTGAACACTTTGTTGTCATAGAAACTTCAGTGCTGTTACGGTGAGTGAGTTTGAGTTTAGTCAACATGGACCCCCCAAAATACCAGGGGGTATTTCACACACCAGTTCCAGGTATGTGTATCATATATGTTAATATGTTGGGGTGTGGGATTGTTTATGTGTGAGGGGGGAGCCTGAGGCCTGTAGGAGCGAGAAGCCTGTGACTAACAGTGACCTCCCCCGAGAGTTCTGTGGTGTATGTAAATACAGCTGTTCTGCTGCAGTTTCGGTAAAACAGTTGTTCTCAGATCATCGTCATTGCTGTCACCTGTCACCCCACTGCTCCGCTCCCACTGGCTTCCTGTAGCTGCCCACGTCAGATTTAACGCTCTGATGCCTACAAAGCCAGTAATGCACCAGCCCCTCCCTACCTTATGGCAATGGTTAAGAGTCGGTCTGCACCTCAAGACCTTCAAGCTTCAAACACCTTGACTTGACCCACCGTCCTGCAAGATACATGGAAGACAAGTGTCCAGACTCTTCTCTGTCCTGGAGCCCAGATGATGGAATGAACTTCCACTGGCTGTCCGAACAGCAGACTCTCTCTGACGACCATCTCTTTGTGAAGCACTTATGTGAGCATAATAGATGTGTATATATTGAAACGCTTTCAACGTTTTTGTACCTACACTGCCAGAAGTATTCACTCACTCATCCAAATCATTGAATCCAGGTGTTCCAATCACTTCCATGGTCACAGGTGTATAAAACCAAACACCTAGTCATGCAGACTGCTCCTACAGACATTAGTGAGAGAATGGGTCGCTCTCAGGAGCTCAGTGAATTCCAGCGTGGTAGCGTGATAGGATGCCACCGGTGCAACAAGTCCAGTCGTGAAATTTCCTCACTACTAAATATTCCACAGTCGACTGTCAGTGGGATTATAACAAAGTGGGAGTGATTGGGAATGACAGCAACTCAGCCACAAAGTGGTAGGACAAGTACAATGACAGAGCGGGGTCAGCGGATGCTGAGGCACATAGTCCGCAGAGGTCACCAACTTTCTGCAGAGTCAATCACTACAGACCTCCAAACTTCATGTGGCCTTCAGACGAGCTCAAGAACAGTGTGTAGAGAGCTTCATGGAATGGGTTTCCATGGCCGAGCAGCTGCAAAAAAACGTGGAATGCAGTGCTGTAAAGCGCCGCCACTGGACTCTAGAGCAGCAGAGACGTGTTCTCTGGAGTGACCAATCGTGCTTCTCCATCCGGCAATTTTTTGGACGAGTCTGGGTTTGGCGGTCGCCAGGAGAACGGTACTTGTCTGACTGCACTGTGCCGAGTGTAAAGTTTGGTGGAGGTGGGATTATGGTGTGGGGGTGTTCAGGAGTTGGGCTCGGACCCTTAGTTCCAGTGAAAGGAACTCTTAAGGCTTCAGCAGACCGAGAGACTCTGGACAGTTTCATGATCCCAACTTTGTGGGGACAGTTTGGGGACGGCCCCTTCCTGTTCCAACATGACTGCACAGTAGTGCACAAAGCAAGGTCCATAAAGACATGGATGAGGGAGTTTGGTGTAGAAGAACTGGACTGGCCTGCACAGAGTCCTGACCTCAACCCGAGCAGAGACAGGCCTTCTCGTCCAACGTCAGTGTCTGATTATTGTTTTGTGTGCTACATTCTAGTGTAAAATGTCTGTATTACAAATGTTAGAATTATAAGTACATTTGACCTCAGTAGTACTTTAGTGTACTTAATGGAAGTATTGTAATGTACTAGAAATGTACTTTACTATGTACTTAAGTATCTCTAAATGAATCTCAGTGGGGTCTCAAAATAGTACAGTTCAATACAGTTAGTTCTAGTTAAGTATATATTTACTACCGCTATTGATTATATTTAGCATACTAAGTACAGATTTAGTATATGAAAATAGCACATTCAGTACTTTAATCAGCAGTTCAGGGAAGTACACTAAGTATATTTCAGTAGTATACTAAGTATACTTAAATTAGGTGTTTCGGTGTACTTGTTTTCCTCCTGGGAAGCAACAACACGATATGGAGATATTAATTACAGTTAAATGTAATTATATTAAATTAGATAAACGGTTTATAGAAGGCAAATAAGAGCTAAATTAAAATTTTAAAATTTCAGATTTTTTTAAACAGGTGTACTGCCTGGGGGAGCTTAGTTGGAAGTACGATAACGGAAAAGGGGCTGGAAGGTGAACAAAGACGTTCAGTGAGTTTTACAGGCGCTTAAAATCCATATAGAGCTTTAACAAGGAAATAAAGACCCCACAACTGCACTTCTACTGACGGTGTTCCAGTGGCTTATTGAGTCAGCGTGATGAACATACCAGACATGTCCAAACTTTACCGAGCTTTGGCCTTATAGGCTTTTGTTCCTGTAAACTTCCCTCTTTAGCTTCCTTTCTATGCTTATCTCACTCATCCAGAATGATTTCCGTCTTTTAGGAATTCCAGAAGTTTGCCAAAGCATGTCAGCGTCCACACAGCTCTCACAGACCATCAACCGAATCGTGGAGGAGTTGAGTCCGGAGGAGTGTAAGCGCCTGGCCTACCTGTGCGGAGCTCTGCACACCGACCGACCTGCTTCAAATGTCAGAGAGATGCTGCAGTCCCTGCTGGGCCAGGTGAAGACGGAGCAGGCGTTCTTAATGGAGCTGATGTTGAGGATGAGGCGCTACGATCTACTGAAGTGCGTTCTGGGCACCACTAAGACCGAAGCAGAGGGGCTTCTGAGGAACGGCCACTGCCTGTCAGAATACAGGTGAGCATGCCTGCAGGACCGTCCACCTGAAATCAGAACTGACCCTTTTAGAAAACCTCAAGTTTGTTGTCATACTGAGAGCAAATGATCATATGACATCTTTGAAAAGACAAAATTCTGGTTTTCTTTGATCTCCCAGGGATCTTCTCAAGTTGGATCATCTTAAATCCAGTCAATACTTCACATATTTCTCATTTTTGGAAGGCTATTTAGCATATTTTTGCTAACTTTCAAGGATTTTTTTCAGGAAATATAATCAGTCAATCAGTCAACCAATCAGTCAACCAATCAGTCAACCAATCAGTCAACCAATCAGTCAACCAATCAGTCAATCAATCAGTCAATCAATCTTTATTTTCAGTGAGAAGTATATTGAGGTTGACCAATGTATATCAGTGTAGCCAATCATTTACATCTTAAAATGATCGAAAAAAGAATTTAAAATAGCCTTCCAGCATTTTAATATGGTTAAATTAAAAATTAAAAACTTAAAATAAAAACAGTATAAATTAAGCAAATAATTGTTTATTAAAAATAAATAATTAACTAAGAAACAAAACACATTGTGTCAACTGTGAAGGTCGCCTAAGCCATTTTCCACCTTGTGCTCGGTGTGTTTGTGCTTTAAGGGTCCTGATGGCTGAGCTGAGTGAGGATGTGGGCTCGGGGGATTTGGAGTCTCTGGTGTTTCTCCTGAGGGGAACTTTACCGAAGGAGAAGCTGGAGAAGTTTGAGGTACAAATAGCAACAGCAGTTTTAAATGCAGGGAGAACATCAGCAGCTGACGTTCACGGAAATCACCTACAATCACCCATATTTACCCATAACCACCCAAAACCACCCATAGTCACACACACTCACCCAAAATCACCTATACTCACCCATACTCACCCATAATCCACCCTTACTCACCCATATCCACCCTTACTCACCCATATCCACCCATACTCACCCATATCCACCCTTACTCACCCATATCCACCCATACTCACCCATATCCACCCATACTCACCCATACTTACCCATAATCCACCCTTACTCACCCATATCCACCCTTACTCACCCATATCCACCCATACTCACCCATATCCACCCATACTCACCCATACTTACCCCAAATCAATCACACTCACCCAGAATCACCCCAGATCAACCATACTCACCCATAATCACCCAAAATCACCTATAATCACCCATATTTAGCCCAAATCATACCCATGTATTACCCTGTTAATGATCTCTGCATGAGTACTAATCTGGAGTTATGCAGTAGAACACATGACGTTAAAAAAGGGAGAAGCCGTTTAGAAACACTGCAGTCATGTTTACTGTAAGAAGTGAATGTAGGCCGTGACCCGTTATGCAAATATCATCAAATTCCCCTTTTTGGTTATATTAGCCTATTAGCCTCTGAGTAAATGTCAGGCGCCTACGTACAAGCAGCAAACATTGACTCAAACATTCTAGTGATGTAAAGAACAATATTTGGAGAATAACTAAACACAAAAAAGGTTTGTTATTATTTCCAGCTGTTAAAATCGATGTTGTTTTGTCTGTATTCTGCTACTGAGTAAACAGCTCTTTCTTACATCTAGGCCATTTTCCTTTCTGCAGTGCTTCCTGGATATTGTGGTTGAGCTGGAGAGGCTGGACCAGATCTCCAGCAGCAGGATGGATGTGATGGAACAGTATCTGAGAGCCATCCACAGAGTAGACCTCGCCAAGAAGCTCAGTCAGTACCAGAGCAGAGGTGGGAACGCTTTTACACTGGGTTTATAAAGGGAACCAAAAGGGACCACCCTTACAAAATGGACAAGGTTTTGGTCGCGGTCAAGTCATAAGGGGAATGCACTGGACCGTTTACCAAAAATGTCCAATTCACTGTCCAATTCACATGATACTAACAGGCTAGGAGGATGAAGCTCCAACGCAACTGCTGCTTTAGCTCAACGCGCTTTGAGGAGAACACTAAACACTAACATCAGTTAATAGATGCTTAAGTTGGCTAGTATTGCACTGAGTGATGGGTGGCAAAGGAGGGCCATCCCAGTTCTAGCCAGGATAACTGTCCCTCAGTAACGCCTTCCGGTTTTGTCAGATGCTATACTACACCTCTCTGCTCCCTACATAGTGCACTACACCTCTCTGCTCCCTACATAATGCACTACACCAGCTGCTTACCTACTTAGTATACTACACCTCTCTGCTCCCTACATAGTGCACTACACCTCCCTGCTCCCTATATAGTGCACTGCACCTCTCTGTTGCCTACATACTGCACTACACCACCCTGCTCCATACATAGTATACTACACTTCCCTCCTTCCTACATAGTGCACCACACCTCTCTGCTCCCTACAAAGTGCACTACACCTCCCTGCTGTCTACACTGTGCACTATACCTCCCTGTTCCCAACACAGTGCACTATATCTCCCTGCTTCCATGTAGTGCACTACATCTCCCTGCTCCCTACATAGTGCACTACACCTCTATATTCCCAACACAGTGAACTATACCTCCCTGCTCCCTACAAAATGCACTACACCTTGTTGCTTTCCACACAATGCACTACACCTCCCTGCTCCCTACACAGTGCACTACACCTCCCTACTCCCTACATACTGCACTATATAGGAATTTAAATACTGGCTCCTGAAACTCTGTCTGGGTTGTGCCATGCCTCCTTACCTTTGAACCTCCTTACCTTTGATAAATCTCAGTACTGCAGGGCCATTCATGGCGTATTGCATTAATATACTCGGTGGAGCTGCTGTGAGCTGGTCATAGATGTTCACAGCTCAGCCAATCAGGTTTTAGGACCAGATCTGTCTGTTTTGTAATTGTGTTTTTAGCTGTTTATTTAGCTGCATTTCCCACCACTCATTTCCCAGGACTCATTCAAAGGGACTGTCCTGCATGTTTGAGTCATTCCTTAGCGAAATGGGAGAAACCTGAAGTGGCCTGGCACCCCATAAAGTGCCTCTGCCTGTACAGTGAGCTCTGTTTTGGGCTGGTGTAGAAGTTTTTATACTGTAGTAAGTTCCCACCTGCAATTAACTCAAAATGTCTCATTACGTTCTCATTTCCTGATTGCGTCTGGCAGTGTGGAGCTAGACAAACTGAAGGTCCACTCAGTTACCTTTCATTTATGTTAAATATGGGACGTTCATCCTAAACACTGTAATCTAGACGTGTGGATTTCCTCTCCTCTGGATTTTGGAACGGGTTACTTGAAGTTGGTGCGCATGATGACTCAGATCACTTAGATCACAGCCGTCATACTGGAAAAGTCACAGTTATTGATTTGCTCAGGTGCAAAACTCGTGAGGTGGCTTAGCGAAGCATGTCCGAAACGAGTAGATTAGATTAGGAGTGTTTGACTGCTGTCTGTGTATTTCATCATGGGTTTCACTTCCTTCTGCTTTCTGCTGTATAGAAGTGAATGAGAGGTTCATTAGAAATCAGGTCTTATTTCCTCTTTCGCTCTGTCATAGTGAATTCCCAACTTTCCAATGAAGTACAGAGTGTGGGAAGTACGGAGTGTACTTTCAGAGCATGCAGTTGAATTCAAATGACATGTTTTGTTGAACATCCTCTACAGTGAAAGCACCAACATATGGGGTGGTATATGGTAACTTTTGCATACGCCTATATGTAGGTCTATTCTGCTCACTTGTCCAAAGAGCAGTTTATACACTCACCATCAAAAAGAACAGCTGCACCCAGAAGGAGGTGTGGGATTGCAGTGGTGTTGGGAAGGAAGATAAAGGTGACCAGGATCAATAAATGATGATAAATTTAGACTGATATGATCAATATTTATTGAGCTACACATACAGAAGTCTGTCTCTCAGTATGGCGTCGGGCCGCCGTGTTTGCTAACCCAACATGTCAGATGTCTCGGCATGGAGCTGTAGAGGTTCCTAATGGTGTCCTGTGATAATCCATCCCATGCTGCTTGAATATCCTCACACAGCTCCTGCAGATGGTGTGGTAGGGGTGGAGGTGGAGTGACACCAGGCCTTCTGGACGTGTGACGTGTGACAACAAACCGTTCCTTTTGGTGCTGACCACGGTGCCTCCACACACGGATTCGTTGGTCGTCTCCACCAAGACAAAAGCGGGACTCGTGGCTGAAGATGACCCGCCGCCATTCTGAGTCACTCCATGACAGTCTGGCACGACACCATTGCAGTCTTTGGTGACGGTGACGTGGTGTTAAGGACAGTCGTCGTAACGGTCTGCGTGCATGTAGTCCTGCGTGGTGCAGCCGTCTGCCAATGGTGCTGCACTAACAGGATGACTCATGGAGGCCGCACTGCTCGCTGAATGTCCCCAGTCGTGGCTGTTGGGTCAGTCAGGTACAGCGATACAGCACGTCACATGCGCGGCCGAGTGTGAAACTTGAATCATTCGCACAATGCCAAACCTACCCACCAAGTCTCATTCCTGTCGGTTGATTCAGCTATTAGTGCAACTGTTCTTTTGATGATGAGTGTATTTCGCTCTTTCAGGCTGCCAGTGAACGATACCTGTTGACACTGATACAATCGGTAGTTCATAAAATGTCTGAATGTCCATAAACAAGCGAGTCTCTGTGTTACAGCTGAGAGACCAGAACAAAGATCTGCACTGATAAAGACCAAAGTGGACTGGCGGCTCTGCAGGGCAGCATCAGTGAGTGAACCCAGTGTTTATGTTTGGATGCTGATTATTAAGAATCGCAGGATTAGAGCAGAGAGAGTAACGAATGCTCTGTCCTTTCCACCTCCAGCCCAAAGCCTCATCTGGAACTCCACCCACCTCCTGCAGTACCAGTCAGGTTCTTTCCAGACCATGTGGTGAGTTTCCGGAGAACAAGCCTCTCTGATAGGGCACAGTCTAATACAAGAACCAACATGTTGTAAGAGGATGCAGTCATTATGTTGCTATTGCTGAATGGGACTCTATAAGAGGAATGAGGGATGAATAAACAACACATAGAGGAGTGCGGGTTAGTAGGTGTGTGGATTAGAGTTTGGGCATCTGCCCTGATTGAGTACATGCAGTTTGGTGGCTGTAGGTTAAAGGAAACACTAGGGTTTGAATGGGGCTGTGTCCACTCACTGTCCACTCTATTAGACACTCCTACCTTGCTGGTCCACCTTGTAGATGTACAGTCAGAGACAATAGCTCATCTGCTGCTGCACAGTGCAGTGTTGGTCATCCTCTAGTCCTTCATCAGTGGACACAGGGTGCTGCCCACAGTACGCTGTTGGTCTGGATACTTCTGGTTGGTAGTTGATTCTCAGTCCAGCAGTGACACTGAGGTGTCCAGCAGCACTGCTGTGTCTGATCCACTCACACCAGCACAACACATGGTGGCACCACGTCAGTGTCACTGCAGTGCTGAGAATGATCCACCACCCACATAATACCTGCTCTGTGGTGGTCCTGTGGGGGTCCTGACCATTGAAGAACAGGGTAATACAGTATATATACATGTATATGTATAAAGTCCTTCATATGTGTCTTTTGATGGTTTTATTGATGAAATTTCTCTTTGGTTTCCAGCGAGTGCTGCGGTTCTACAGAGACCCCCAAACAGAACACAAACTGAGGTAATGAAGGCTCTTATCTAGAACTGAACAATGTAAAGACTGCTTCTTAGGCATGAATCACTTTTCAGGTCATTTTGATTCCTGGATATGATCACTTGCTGATGTGTTGTGATTGTTCCAGTGTATCTGCTGTGGATAGAGATCTCTACTGTACCCCAGTGCACCTCCCCTCACTCTGCTTTACCTTCCTTTAACCTACAGAGACGTGAGGACGTGTACAGGATGCAGAGAGATCCTCGAGGGATGTGTGTGATCATAGACTGTATCGGGACTGAAGGAGGTGAGTGACAGGTCCTCAAGTTTAGTTCACTCATAAAAGCTGTGATGTAAGCTGCTTGAAACCTTTACAGTAAATTGACCCACCTGTTACCATGTACAGTGGACGTGTGTGTTTGTCGTGAACTTCTAGAATCTTCTCTGCTTTTCTCAGAATAAAGGTGTTGGGTTAGAGAATGATGGTGTTTGGTGAAGAATGGTGGTGATTGGTTAGAAGATTACGGTGTTTGGTAGAATTATAGTGCTTGAAGGACAGAGATGTTGTTTACTGAAGAATCTTTTTTGGTGGAGAACGATGTGTGTGGTTGGTGTAGCTCAGCGGATAACGCCACTACCCGCCAAGGAGCCACCACCACGTGTGGGAGACTGGGATTCGAAACCTGGTCTGGGTGTCCTTGGGCGAGACTCCTAACACTACATTGGCCTACCTGTAATATGATTAACCTTGTAAGTCGCTCTGGATAAGAGTGTCAGCTAAACGCCATAAATGTAAATGATTTTAGAGAATGATGTTTGGTTAGAGAATGATGTTTGGTTAGAGAATGATGTTTGGTTAGAGAGTGATGGTGTTTGCTGGAGAGTAACGGTGTTTGGGGAAGAATTAAGATGTATGGTTAGGGGATGATGTTTGGTGCAGAATGCTGGTGTTTGGTGGAGAATGATGTTTGGTGAATAATGATGGTTTTTGTTGGTGAATGCTGGTGTGTGGTGAAGAATTATGGTGTTCGTTGGTGAACGCTGGTGTGTGGTGAAGAATGAAGATGTTTGGTGAAGAATGCTGGTGTGTGGTGAAGAATTATGGTGTTCGTTGGTGAACGCTGGTGTGTGGTGAAGAATGAAGGTGTTTGGTGGAGAATGCTGGTGTGTGGTGAAGAATTATGGTGTTCGTTGGTGAACGCTGGTGTGTGGTGAACAATGAAGGTGTTTGGTGGAGAATGAAAGTGTTTAGTTAGGGAATGATGTTTGGTGGAGAATGCTGGTGTTTGGTGGAGAATGCTGGTGTTTGGTGGAGAATGCTGGTGTTTGGTGGAGAATGATGTTTGGTGAATAATGATGTTTTTGTTGGTGAACGCTGATGTGTGGTGAAGAATGAAGGTGTTTGGTGGAGAATGCTGGTGTGTGGTGAAGAATGAAGGTGTTTGGTGGAGAATGAAAGTGTTTGGTTAGGGAATGATGTGTGGTGGAGAATGCTGGTGTTTGGTGGAGAATGCTGGTGTTTGGTGGAGAATGATGTTTGGTGAATAATGATGTTTTTGTTGGTGAACGCTGATGTGTGGTGAAGAATGAAGGTGTTTGGTGGAGAATGCTGGTGTGTGGTGAAGAATGAAGGTGTTTGGTGGAGAATGAAAGTGTTTGGTTAGGGAATGATGTGTGGTGGAGAATGCTGGTGTTTGGTGGAGAATGCTGGTGTTTGGTTAAGAATGATAGTGTTTGGTGAAGAATGATGGTGTTTGTTCGAGAATGAAAGTGTTTGGTTAGAGAATGGTGTTTGGTGGAGAATGCTGGAGTTTGGTGGAGAGTGTTGGTGTTTGGTGGAGAATGCTGGAGTTTGGTGGAGAGTGTTGGTGTTTAGTGGATAGTGCTGAAGCATCTTTCTGTTTCACTGAGGAAACATTAAAAAATGAAACTGTGTATAAATAATTGTTTTGTATTCATTGACCCTGAAGGTGCCACTCTAAAAGTTGCCCTCGTTTTTCCGTCTCTACAGCTGTTCTGGGGCAGATGTTTGAAGGCCTTCACTTCCGCGTTAATCTGCACGTTCTGCTGAGTGTCCATGACATGCTGTCCACTCTGCAGAACGTCTCCAAACAGAGGGAGCACTATGAGGCAGATGCATTCATCTGCTGTATCATCAGCCGGAGCTTTTCTTCTAACTTGCTTGGGATTGACCCCCATGGTCCAGGGTTGAGCTTGGAGTATGTCCGGCAACTTTTCACCCCGGGCTTTTGTCCTGGTCTGGGCGGAAAACCCAAACTCTTCTTCATCCAGAGCTATGAAGCGTCAAGCCATCAGCGGTTCGCAGACTATGCTGGGTTTTGGGGTTACGGATCTGGAGAGCTGGAGACAGACGGTCCCAAGCCTATCCCCTACAGGACAGAGGGGGTTCCAGCAGATGCAGATGTGTTTTGGAGCCACTGCTGGACAAAGGAGCAACAGCTGGAATTGGTCAACCACCGTTCAGTCTACCTACAGGCACTGAGGGAAGCCTTACAGGAGAGTCAGAGAAGGTACCTAACAGCTACAGCATATTCATGCACACTTTCCTAAAACAACCTTGCGACCCTGAATAAGTCAATTCGTATGCGTACACGTCTTAAAGGAGTGGCTCAACCAGACATGCTAACCTAGCAGTCTCACAAGCCAAACACCTGTCTATTGTCAGGGAGTCTGGTGGGTTTCGTCCCCTCACTTGGCCATGTTTCATCAAGCCCACCCATAGGAAACACATCAGGCTTTGCCTACAGCAGAAAGCAAATGCTTCAAAGGACACATTTAGCGATACAATGCCGCAAACTTCAAAATTGGTTTCAATTCAGCAGCTACAGCCGCACACAGGGTGACCACATGTTCCCGTTTTCCGGAACAGTCCCCGATTTTAACTGAGAGTTAGGAACAGATCAGAAAGCCCTAAGAAAGGCCGGCAGCAGAGCAGACAGGTGGATGCCTCGCATTGTGCTTGTTTTGGCCAACAGAGGGCGCTGCTTAGATTGCCCACTTTCATTACCCCAAAAAGGAGGACATCATGGGGGGGGCGGTGACATTCGTGAGTCAGATGGGAGCTTACTAACTGACTAGCATTTAGAGGGCTGACCTGAGGTTAGCCGGTAGGCGAGTGATGCCACATGACCTTGTTAAACCAATGAAATGCAAGGTATTTCTTTTGGCATGGATGTGGCACACATAATATTGTTAGTGAGTGAATTTTAAATGGTCCATCCCGAAACGAGGACTAATAGGCATCTATTTAGGCGTTGCGTCGGACGGAGGACTGGGAGTTGAAAAAACGGACTGTCCGGCCTAAAACCGGACGTGGGGCCACCCTACCGCTGTTGCTACTGCCTGCTGACCGCTTCTACCACTTGCTGGTCTAGTTTTAGGGAATACTGTTGTGTGAAACTCCAACAGAAGCTAGCTAGCGTTCACTGAGTCCATAACGTCACCACAAACGTCTTTCCTAGACAATAGGTAACCCAGGGTTCAAATCAGGGATGGATACGGGACTTGAACTACCAGATGATGGTAGGATCTGATTTGGACAGACATAAAGTCTGCTTGAATGAAGTTCCACGCCATGTACTAATAGTCACTTGTTCCGGTCCATATATGACCTATGGTGTATGTTGATAGCAGCGTCACTATCTCTCCAAAACCAGAGCCCAGAGGTGTGTTTTGGGTCCGGCTGTTGGGCTACAGCCACGAGCCGTTTTACTGTAGCCACGGGTCTTTATTAAGTCCGTTCTCTGTAAAGGATTCCCATTCAGTTTACCTTCAGTTACCCATGACAAAGTTTCCTCAGTCCTCGCCACCACCTGGCTCCTCAGTCCTGGGGTTCTGTCTAGCTCCAGGCAGAAGCCACCCAAAACTCCAGTCCAAGTTCTCAGAGTTTGCTCCGAGCCCAATCAGTGTTCCATTCACACTGCCACCAAATGTTGAAGAGATGGTGCAAACTCACAAACGTTCGCTTAGAAAACCAACAAGGTAAAGTGACACCAGCGAAGAGGAAGTGGTAAACATTGTGCCTTAAAGGCGAAGGGTCTTTTGTTGAACAGCAGTGAGAACCTGCACTCAGCAATGCTGATCTGGCTGAGATAGGAGGCGAGTCACTTCCCACCATACAAGCCTCCCTCATGGTATACACTAAAACTGACCCAACTACTCCACAGCCCAGCACAGAACAACACAATAACAGATCTTACTGTAACTCAGACGCTGCCACCCACTTACACATGTAAGGTGACTCATTTCTGCCTGGGAAGTTTAGTCTGTGGTCCATTGAGGTCAGGTAAAACATCCACTTCCGGCACCTAATGCGCGGCTGTGTTTAAAGCCACGCCCACTTTCCGGTTGTACATGTAAAAAAGAGTTTCCAGCTAGAAATGACTCGCTCTAAAAATGTTCAGAACCTTCTGAAGTGCAGTGTTCCATTAACATTTTCAGTGGTACGTTTTCTTTGGTTCCCGGTGGGAGAACGTTCTCTATAAACATTCTGTCCTCTCAGGTCTCAGTAACATCCATCAAACGTCTTCCAAATGTTGCGCTGGGAATGTTCCTCTTTTGTTATCATGTAATATAGTGTGTGGCCCTGAGAACATCCTCAGAACATTCTCAGAACATCATCAGAACATCCTAGGAATATCCTAAGAATATTAAAGATAATAATAATTTAATGCATTTATGTAGCTCAGATTGCTTTACAACAGTTTATACATATTCAAAACACTTCATCACAAAACAAGAAGATCCGTATTTAATTCTGTTTAAACATAAATGACAAAATGTTTAATAATTCATAAAGTAATTAGATTAGATTAGATTCAACTTTATTGTCATTGTGCAGAGTGCAGGTACAGAGCCAATGAAATGGAGTTAGCATCTAACCAGAAGTGCAGTATAGTATAGTATAGTATAGTATAGTATAGTTTAGGATAGTATAGTTTAGGATAGTACAGGATAGTATAGTTTAGGATAGGATAGTGTAGTGTAGTTTAGGATAGTATAGTTTAGGATAGTACAGTATAGTATAGTTAAGGATAGTATAGTGTAGTTTAGGATAGTATAGTATAGTGTAGTTTAGGATAGTATAGTTTAGGATAGTACAGTATAGTTTAGTATAGTAGAGTATAGTATAGTTTAGGATAGTATAGTATAGTACAGTATAGTTTAGGATAGTATAGTATAGTTTAGGATAGTATAGTATAGTACAGTATGGTATAGGATAGTGTAATAAAGTACAGTATTATTTACATATAAAATGCAGGAAAGAAACCAGGGCAAGTGATGTACAGATGTACGACATGTACAGTTATGGATAGTGTAGAAAAATACAGATGTTAATATAAATATATTATATATATGTACAGAGTGAGCGGAGAGAATACAGTGGAGGTTGTATGTACTGTCACAACTACATATGTACTATGTAATATGTTTTATATATTCTATTCTACTTAGTAATTATTAATATTTAATAGTAAATATTAAGTAAAATAGAAATAATAAAAATAGAACAGTAAAAACACAAAGGAAGAAGTATGAGTAAAGAATCTATTATGGATCATAAATGAGTAATTTTTTTTTATTATCGTTTCTGTTTTTTTGCAGGAGGATTAATTTGATGGACGTCCACATGGAAGTGAACCGAGCGGTGTACGATCACAACCACAGAAACCCACGGTCGTCATATCAAGTGGACCTCAGACACACCCTGCGGAAAAATCTCTACTTTTCATGAAATTCATGACTGGATATTATATATATATATATATTCTCAGTACATATTTATGTGTATGTGAACATGAACAGATTCAAATTGAATTACCTTATGATAACTGTATTAATTTATTATTCAGCATTAACTTAAAGCACTGCAATAAAACAATCTTACAAACAGATGCACCTCCAGTCTGATTTCCAGGTGGCCTTGTTGTAGTGTCTTATCTCCACATGAGGGCGCTGTTGAGCTAACAATTAACACCACACTGCTGCTGTACAATTAGTATTCACCAGGAAGATCGTTAATATGAGTGTACGTGTTTCCATATTAGGGTACATTTGTACTAAATGGGAATTACACTGTTCAAAACCGTTTACATGATTAAACGGCTCGGATGTAAATCAGAGTGGTTTGGTGTGAAACGCTCCATTCCGGAGAAGCTTATCGAGGCAGAACTGTTCACAGTGGTGGTGAAGGTAACCAGACGTCCCCCTCTAAAAGCTCCCCCACAGAAAGTTCCTACATGAGGTGGTTCTGAATACACTGCCTGCTGTCTGAGATGCTGTTTATGATCATTTGGAGAAGATTTCAGCCTTAAACTCTATTCACAGTGGAGGGATACATGCTGCAGGGTGCTGTGAGGCAAAAAATAGTCCCCCAGAGAAAACATATTAATTTCAGGTTTTCGGGATTTTCCCACCATCAACATTCCATATAACACTCAGAAGACATGTGTAGGTTCACCGGTGGTTCTAGATAGGAACTAAAAGGTCTATATGTGTGTTGTAGACATGGAGAACCCTGGTTCTCATGTGAGTATGCACACTTTTTAAAAGGGTGGACTTCATTGTAAAGGTGCTAACATGTCAGGCTCTTAGGAAGCATGTCTAACCAGGATTACCCCAGTCAAACAAGGCAATGTATATGAGGGTTACTTTAAAGGCTAATATGTCAGATTCTTAGGTAGCGTGTCCAGCCAGTATTACAAAATGTGGACAAATTTATTCAACAGTGAAACAAGGTGTTCATTCAGTTCATTTGAATGGCAGGGGAATTCCACCAAAATTTCAGACTCTGTAAACACTCTGTTAACTCATTGAGAGTGGGTTTGGTGTGAGATGGTTCAGAGGCTGTTTACAGTGGTGGTGGTGGGAAGCAGGGGTCACCTTGTCTAAACCACCAGTGAAGCTACACATGCCTTCTGGGTCCATATAGCTTTGCCTACATCACCCTGCATGCACCTCTACACACTGTAGTAAAACAGCATCTCAGGTAGCGTATTCATATTCATCTCATGTAGTAACTTTCTGTGGGGGAGCTTTTAGAGGTGGACGTCTGGTTCCATTCATCACCACTGTTCTGACTTTTACAGCAATGGTGAATCTTAATCATTTAATAATTAGTAATTAATTATATAGATTTTTTTAATATGGTGGGGTTGCCCTTTTCCAGCCATTTCACACCACTCTGAATGACTTTGTCAGCACCCTAACCACTTAACTAAGCAGAATTTTGTAATTAGGTGGAGTTGCCCTTTAAAATAAAGAGCTAGCTACCTTCATTAGCTGTATTGAAGATTCCCGGTAGCACGTGCATCTAGTGAGAGAGATTAAGGTTAATTGATCTGAGGTCATTTGCATGATGCTGAATATTGCTATGTCGGTGAAAGGCTCTTAACAGCTGTGCGCAATTCCCCCTGCATAATGTAGGATCAATGAAGAGTGCTTGTGGAGTATGCAGCGCGAGCCAATCCCGGCGCAGGAGGCGGGGCTTGCCGGAATACAGGTGCGTAAAACAACAGCCCAATCCCAACGCCTGACCACGGACACTATTAGCCAATCCTGGAGGAGATAGGCGTGGTTTGTCCGAATACAGGTGTGGGGATGGAAACGCCAATCCTGGCGCAGGGGGCGGAGTTAGAGCCAGCCAATCTCAGCGCTGCAGGGCGTTGCTTGTCGGAATACGGGTGGGAAAAAAACAGCACGTTCATCGCAGGGATCTGCTGCTGCTGCAATGGCGGAGTGGAGGAGTTGAGCGAGTTTACCTCCGTTGATTTTCCCATATCTGTCCGGAGGAATTCCCATGCTGAGAATAAGGAGCTGGAAGAGAGAGGACCCACATCTGTCCGTGCGTTTTCTCTTTGTTTGGCTGCTCCGGCTGGTCGAACAGCAGCCTATGCAAGACTTGCGCGCACACATCTGTATGGGAGAGCGAAGCAGCACCACCCTTCCTTCTCTCGCCCTGCTGAGCTGAGCCCTGCCGGGGAAGGGACCCCTCCTTCGTCCCCTTTGGCTGGTCTGGATCTCCAGCTGCGGTTCCAAGCGAGAATGGCTGAGCGCAGCTCTACCGGCTTGATGATGATGATGATGGTGGAGCCTTCGCCTGCCCTGGCTTTGACACTGCCGGCTGAGGTGCGGGAGAAGCTGGCGGAGCTGGAGCTGGAGCTTTCTGAAGGTAAGCAGGAGATGGATTGGACCTCCGTGCTGTGCTGCGTGGTGGGATCTCCAGGCTGCTGCGTGGTTGATCCATCCAGCGTTGTTCTTCTGCATGAGTGCTTTGAGTAGGGTGGGTGGCAACACGGGGCTGTGGTTCAGCATTGGTTCCTGAACACTTCCAGTTATGCACAATCATGCTTCAGAGAGCCATTCCTTTGGTGAAGCTGAGGTTGGACACTTGGCTTGGTCTCATTCATTGTGAAGGCTTTGAGTCATGCACAAGTGTTGCTTGCCTGCAGTCTGGCTTCAAATTCCCTTGAAAGCTTCCTTGCTTGTGCACCTTCTGGTGTTGGTGGTGGTGGTGTCCTGTACCCTGTTGGCCTGATCATGGAGATATCAGGGTGGGTTTAAAGTGAGCCGGCTAAGTGTTAATGCAGGTAGGCTGAGTGGTTGTGTGCCAGCAGGAACAGAGCCGCCCCCATCCCGCTCTTCCTTTCTGTTTATGGAGGACTTGCTGCAGTGTCCCGTGCTGACTTTGTGGCTCCCATCAGGAGTGCAGTCTACCATAAAGAGCATTAGTCTGGCTCCCTGGGTGCTGGGTTATGTCATATGGATGTTAAGTCACTGTACTGAACACGTCAAGGCTACTTGAACTGCAAGTTTGTGGGCTGGAATGAAGAATGTGGTGTTGAGTGTTTTACCGGCATGTCGAGGTGCGTGCTTACAGGTTATTAGATGATGATGACACTAACAACAGAACCATCAGCAGATGCCACAGATACATGTAGAACATAGATCGCAGTGTTCTGCGCTGCTGCTGTTTGGCTATGTAAATGCTCAGACTAGTACAACTGCACTGGGATTTGCATGATCTGCTGGAGCCTGTGGGATCGCTGGGATGAGCTGCAGTGTATCCTTTCTGTTTTCTTCTGAATCTGCCCTGATAAGGCAGAGTTTCCCCCTCAGCAGCGGTTCAGCTGGTGGGGTTGGTTACGCTTGTTTGAGGTTGGCTGACGTGTGTTGAGGGTGGTTGAGGTTTAGTGGGGTTGTTTTGGGTTTGTTGAGGTTTGAGATTTGTCGAGGTTGGTTGACATTTCTTGAGATTGGCTGAGGTTGGTTGAGGTTAGGAGAAGTTTGTTGGGGGTGGTTGGGATATGATTGGTTTTATTGAGGTTGGCCTGGGGTTTGTTGGCAATGATATGTGGTTATTAGGGTTGGTTGAGGTATTTTGGAGTTGTTTGGGTGTGTTTAGGTTTAAGGTTTTGAGGGTTGTTTGGGGTTTGGTGAGGTTTGCTGGGGTTAGTTGGAATATGTTTGGGTCTTACTGAGGTTGGTCTGGGGTTTGTTGGTGATGATGAGGTTATTGGAGTTGGTTGAGGTTTATTGGGGGTAGTTTGAGTGTGTTTAGGTTTAAGGTTTTGAGGGTTGGTTGAGGTTTGCTGGGGTTTATTGGTATATGATTAGTTTTATTGATGTTGGTCTGGGGTTTGTTGGTGATGATGAGGTTATTGGAGTTGGTTGAGGTTTATTGGGGGTAGTTTGAGTGTGTTTAGGTTTAAGGTTTTGAGGGTTGGTTGAGGTTTGCTGGGGTTTATTGGTATATGATTAGTTTTATTGATGTTGGTCTGGGGTTTGTTGGTGATGATGAGGTTATTGGAGTTGGTTGAGGTTTATTGGGGGTAGTTTGAGTGTGTTTAGGTTTAAGGTTTTGAGGGTTGGTTGAGGTTTGCTGGGGTTTATTGGTATATGATTAGTTTTATTGATGTTGGTCTGGGGTTTGTTGGTGATGATGAGGTTATTGGAGTTGGTTGAGGTTTATTGGGGGTAGTTTGAGTGTGTTTAGGTTTAAGGTTTTGAGGGTTGGTTGAGGTTTGCTGGGGTTTATTGGTATATGATTAGTTTTATTGATGTTGGTCTGGGGTTTGTTGGTGATGATGAGGTTATTGGAGTTGGTTGAGGTTTATTGGGGGTAGTTTGAGTGTGTTTAGGTTTAAGGTTTTGAGGGTTGGTTGAGGTTTGCTGGGGTTTATTGGTATATGATTAGTTTTATTGATGTTGGTCTGGGGTTTGTTGGTGATGATGAGGTTATTGGAGTTGGTTGAGGTTTATTGGGGGTAGTTTGAGTGTGTTTAGGTTTAAGGTTTTGAGGGTTGGTTGAGGTTTGCTGGGGTTTATTGGTATATGATTAGTTTTATTGATGTTGGTCTGGGGTTTGTTGGTGATGATGAGGTTATTGGAGTTGGTTGAGGTTTATTGGGGGTAGTTTGAGTGTGTTTAGGTTTAAGGTTTTGAGGGTTGGTTGAGGTTTGCTGGGGTTTATTGGTATATGATTAGTTTTATTGATGTTGGTCTGGGGTTTGTTGGTGATGATGAGGTTATTGGAGTTGGTTGAGGTTTATTGGGGGTAGTTTGAGTGTGTTTAGGTTTAAGGTTTTGAGGGTTGGTTGAGGTTTGCTGGGGTTTATTGGTATATGATTAGTTTTATTGATGTTGGTCTGGGGTTTGTTGGTGATGATGAGGTTATTGGAGTTGGTTGAGGTTTATTGGGGGTAGTTTGAGTGTGTTTAGGTTTAAGGTTTTGAGGGTTGGTTGAGGTTTGCTGGGGTTTATTGGTATATGATTAGTTTTATTGATGTTGGTCTGGGGTTTGTTGGTGATGATGAGGTTATTGGAGTTGGTTGAGGTTTATTGGGGGTAGTTTGAGTGTGTTTAGGTTTAAGGTTTTGAGGGTTGGTTGAGGTTTGCTGGGGTTTATTGGTATATGATTAGTTTTATTGATGTTGGTCTGGGGTTTGTTGGTGATGATGAGGTTATTGGAGTTGGTTGAGGTTTATTGGGGGTAGTTTGAGTGTGTTTAGGTTTAAGGTTTTGAGGGTTGGTTGAGGTTTGCTGGGGTTTATTGGTATATGATTAGTTTTATTGATGTTGGTCTGGGGTTTGTTGGTGATGATGAGGTTATTGGAGTTGGTTGAGGTTTATTGGGGGTAGTTTGAGTGTGTTTAGGTTTAAGGTTTTGAGGGTTGGTTGAGGTTTGCTGGGGTTTATTGGTATATGATTAGTTTTATTGATGTTGGTCTGGGGTTTGTTG
This sequence comes from Semaprochilodus insignis, assembly GCA_034552555.1. Lineage (NCBI taxonomy): Eukaryota > Metazoa > Chordata > Actinopteri > Characiformes > Prochilodontidae > Semaprochilodus > Semaprochilodus insignis. The sequence goes on from CM067480.1 coordinate 33,892,279, forward strand.
GTGATGATGAGGTTATTGGAGTTGGTTGAGGTTTATTGGGGGTAGTTTGAGTGTGTTTAGGTTTAAGGTTTTGAGGGTTGGTTGAGGTTTGCTGGGGTTTATTGGTATATGATTAGTTTTATTGATGTTGGTCTGGGGTTTGTTGGTGATGATGAGGTTATTGGAGTTGGTTGAGGTTTATTGGGGGTAGTTTGAGTGTGTTTAGGTTTAAGGTTTTGAGGGTTGGTTGAGGTTTGCTGGGGTTTATTGGTATATGATTAGTTTTATTGATGTTGGTCTGGGGTTTGTTGGTGATGATGAGGTTATTGGAGTTGGTTGAGGTTTATTGGGGGTAGTTTGAGTGTGTTTAGGTTTAAGGTTTTGAGGGTTGGTTGAGGTTTGCTGGGGTTTATTGGTATATGATTAGTTTTATTGATGTTGGTCTGGGGTTTGTTGGTGATGATGAGGTTATTGGAGTTGGTTGAGGTTTATTGGGGGTAGTTTGAGTGTGTTTAGGTTTAAGGTTTTGAGGGTTGGTTGAGGTTTGCTGGGGTTTATTGGTATATGATTAGTTTTATTGATGTTGGTCTGGGGTTTGTTGGTGATGATGAGGTTATTGGAGTTGGTTGAGGTTTATTGGGGGTAGTTTGAGTGTGTTTAGGTTTAAGGTTTTGAGGGTTGGTTGAGGTTTGCTGGGGTTTATTGGTATATGATTAGTTTTATTGATGTTGGTCTGGGGTTTGTTGGTGATGATGAGGTTATTGGAGTTGGTTGAGGTTTATTGGGGGTAGTTTGAGTGTGTTTAGGTTTAAGGTTTTGAGGGTTGGTTGAGGTTTGCTGGGGTTTATTGGTATATGATTAGTTTTATTGATGTTGGTCTGGGGTTTGTTGGTGATGATGAGGTTATTGGAGTTGGTTGAGGTTTATTGGGGGTAGTTTGAGTGTGTTTAGGTTTAAGGTTTTGAGGGTTGGTTGAGGTTTGCTGGGGTTTATTGGTATATGATTAGTTTTATTGATGTTGGTCTGGGGTTTGTTGGTGATGATGAGGTTATTGGAGTTGGTTGAGGTTTATTGGGGGTAGTTTGAGTGTGTTTAGGTTTAAGGTTTTGAGGGTTGGTTGAGGTTTGCTGGGGTTTATTGGTATATGATTAGTTTTATTGATGTTGGTCTGGGGTTTGTTGGTGATGATGAGGTTATTGGAGTTGGTTGAGGTTTATTGGGGGTAGTTTGAGTGTGTTTAGGTTTAAGGTTTTGAGGGTTGGTTGAGGTTTGCTGGGGTTTATTGGTATATGATTAGTTTTATTGATGTTGGTCTGGGGTTTGTTGGTGATGATGAGGTTATTGGAGTTGGTTGAGGTTTATTGGGGGTAGTTTGAGTGTGTTTAGGTTTAAGGTTTTGAGGGTTGGTTGAGGTTTGCTGGGGTTTATTGGTATATGATTAGTTTTATTGATGTTGGTCTGGGGTTTGTTGGTGATGATGAGGTTATTGGAGTTGGTTGAGGTTTATTGGGGGTAGTTTGAGTGTGTTTAGGTTTAAGGTTTTGAGGGTTGGTTGAGGTTTGCTGGGGTTTATTGGTATATGATTAGTTTTATTGATGTTGGTCTGGGGTTTGTTGGTGATGATGAGGTTATTGGAGTTGGTTGAGGTTTATTGGGGGTAGTTTGAGTGTGTTTAGGTTTAAGGTTTTGAGGGTTGGTTGAGGTTTGCTGGGGTTTATTGGTATATGATTAGTTTTATTGATGTTGGTCTGGGGTTTGTTGGTGATGATGAGGTTATTGGAGTTGGTTGAGGTTTATTGGGGGTAGTTTGAGTGTGTTTAGGTTTAAGGTTTTGAGGGTTGGTTGAGGTTTGCTGGGGTTTATTGGTATATGATTAGTTTTATTGATGTTGGTCTGGGGTTTGTTGGTGATGATGAGGTTATTGGAGTTGGTTGAGGTTTATTGGGGGTAGTTTGAGTGTGTTTAGGTTTAAGGTTTTGAGGGTTGGTTGAGGTTTGCTGGGGTTTATTGGTATATGATTAGTTTTATTGATGTTGGTCTGGGGTTTGTTGGTGATGATGAGGTTATTGGAGTTGGTTGAGGTTTATTGGGGGTAGTTTGAGTGTGTTTAGGTTTAAGGTTTTGAGGGTTGGTTGAGGTTTGCTGGGGTTTATTGGTATATGATTAGTTTTATTGATGTTGGTCTGGGGTTTGTTGGTGATGATGAGGTTATTGGAGTTGGTTGAGGTTTATTGGGGGTAGTTTGAGTGTGTTTAGGTTTAAGGTTTTGAGGGTTGGTTGAGGTTTGCTGGGGTTTATTGGTATATGATTAGTTTTATTGATGTTGGTCTGGGGTTTGTTGGTGATGATGAGGTTATTGGAGTTGGTTGAGGTTTATTGGGGGTAGTTTGAGTGTGTTTAGGTTTAAGGTTTTGAGGGTTGGTTGAGGTTTGCTGGGGTTTATTGGTATATGATTAGTTTTATTGATGTTGGTCTGGGGTTTGTTGGTGATGATGAGGTTATTGGAGTTGGTTGAGGTTTATTGGGGGTAGTTTGAGTGTGTTTAGGTTTAAGGTTTTGAGGGTTGGTTGAGGTTTGCTGGGGTTTATTGGTATATGATTAGTTTTATTGATGTTGGTCTGGGGTTTGTTGGTGATGATGAGGTTATTGGAGTTGGTTGAGGTTTATTGGGGGTAGTTTGAGTGTGTTTAGGTTTAAGGTTTTGAGGGTTGGTTGAGGTTTGCTGGGGTTTATTGGTATATGATTAGTTTTATTGATGTTGGTCTGGGGTTTGTTGGTGATGATGAGGTTATTGGAGTTGGTTGAGGTTTATTGGGGGTAGTTTGAGTGTGTTTAGGTTTAAGGTTTTGAGGGTTGGTTGAGGTTTGCTGGGGTTTATTGGTATATGATTAGTTTTATTGATGTTGGTCTGGGGTTTGTTGGTGATGATGAGGTTATTGGAGTTGGTTGAGGTTTATTGGGGGTAGTTTGAGTGTGTTTAGGTTTAAGGTTTTGAGGGTTGGTTGAGGTTTGCTGGGGTTTATTGGTATATGATTAGTTTTATTGATGTTGGTCTGGGGTTTGTTGGTGATGATGAGGTTATTGGAGTTGGTTGAGGTTTATTGGGGGTAGTTTGAGTGTGTTTAGGTTTAAGGTTTTGAGGGTTGGTTGAGGTTTGCTGGGGTTTATTGGTATATGATTAGTTTTATTGATGTTGGTCTGGGGTTTGTTGGTGATGATGAGGTTATTGGAGTTGGTTGAGGTTTATTGGGGGTAGTTTGAGTGTGTTTAGGTTTAAGGTTTTGAGGGTTGGTTGAGGTTTGCTGGGGTTTATTGGTATATGATTAGTTTTATTGATGTTGGTCTGGGGTTTGTTGGTGATGATGAGGTTATTGGAGTTGGTTGAGGTTTATTGGGGGTAGTTTGAGTGTGTTTAGGTTTAAGGTTTTGAGGGTTGGTTGAGGTTTGCTGGGGTTTATTGGTATATGATTAGTTTTATTGATGTTGGTCTGGGGTTTGTTGGTGATGATGAGGTTATTGGAGTTGGTTGAGGTTTATTGGGGGTAGTTTGAGTGTGTTTAGGTTTAAGGTTTTGAGGGTTGGTTGAGGTTTGCTGGGGTTTATTGGTATATGATTAGTTTTATTGATGTTGGTCTGGGGTTTGTTGGTGATGATGAGGTTATTGGAGTTGGTTGAGGTTTATTGGGGGTAGTTTGAGTGTGTTTAGGTTTAAGGTTTTGAGGGTTGGTTGAGGTTTGCTGGGGTTTATTGGTATATGATTAGTTTTATTGATGTTGGTCTGGGGTTTGTTGGTGATGATGAGGTTATTGGAGTTGGTTGAGGTTTATTGGGGGTAGTTTGAGTGTGTTTAGGTTTAAGGTTTTGAGGGTTGGTTGAGGTTTGCTGGGGTTTATTGGTATATGATTAGTTTTATTGATGTTGGTCTGGGGTTTGTTGGTGATGATGAGGTTATTGGAGTTGGTTGAGGTTTATTGGGGGTAGTTTGAGTGTGTTTAGGTTTAAGGTTTTGAGGGTTGGTTGAGGTTTGCTGGGGTTTATTGGTATATGATTAGTTTTATTGATGTTGGTCTGGGGTTTGTTGGTGATGATGAGGTTATTGGAGTTGGTTGAGGTTTATTGGGGGTAGTTTGAGTGTGTTTAGGTTTAAGGTTTTGAGGGTTGGTTGAGGTTTGCTGGGGTTTATTGGTATATGATTAGTTTTATTGATGTTGGTCTGGGGTTTGTTGGTGATGATGAGGTTATTGGAGTTGGTTGAGGTTTATTGGGGGTAGTTTGAGTGTGTTTAGGTTTAAGGTTTTGAGGGTTGGTTGAGGTTTGCTGGGGTTTATTGGTATATGATTAGTTTTATTGATGTTGGTCTGGGGTTTGTTGGTGATGATGAGGTTATTGGAGTTGGTTGAGGTTTATTGGGGGTAGTTTGAGTGTGTTTAGGTTTAAGGTTTTGAGGGTTGGTTGAGGTTTGCTGGGGTTTATTGGTATATGATTAGTTTTATTGATGTTGGTCTGGGGTTTGTTGGTGATGATGAGGTTATTGGAGTTGGTTGAGGTTTATTGGGGGTAGTTTGAGTGTGTTTAGGTTTAAGGTTTTGAGGGTTGGTTGAGGTTTGCTGGGGTTTATTGGTATATGATTAGTTTTATTGATGTTGGTCTGGGGTTTGTTGGTGATGATGAGGTTATTGGAGTTGGTTGAGGTTTATTGGGGGTAGTTTGAGTGTGTTTAGGTTTAAGGTTTTGAGGGTTGGTTGAGGTTTGCTGGGGTTTATTGGTATATGATTAGTTTTATTGATGTTGGTCTGGGGTTTGTTGGTGATGATGAGGTTATTGGAGTTGGTTGAGGTTTATTGGGGGTAGTTTGAGTGTGTTTAGGTTTAAGGTTTTGAGGGTTGGTTGAGGTTTGCTGGGGTTTATTGGTATATGATTAGTTTTATTGATGTTGGTCTGGGGTTTGTTGGTGATGATGAGGTTATTGGAGTTGGTTGAGGTTTATTGGGGGTAGTTTGAGTGTGTTTAGGTTTAAGGTTTTGAGGGTTGGTTGAGGTTTGCTGGGGTTTATTGGTATATGATTAGTTTTATTGATGTTGGTCTGGGGTTTGTTGGTGATGATGAGGTTATTGGAGTTGGTTGAGGTTTATTGGGGGTAGTTTGAGTGTGTTTAGGTTTAAGGTTTTGAGGGTTGGTTGAGGTTTGCTGGGGTTTATTGGTATATGATTAGTTTTATTGATGTTGGTCTGGGGTTTGTTGGTGATGATGAGGTTATTGGAGTTGGTTGAGGTTTATTGGGGGTAGTTTGAGTGTGTTTAGGTTTAAGGTTTTGAGGGTTGGTTGAGGTTTGCTGGGGTTTATTGGTATATGATTAGTTTTATTGATGTTGGTCTGGGGTTTGTTGGTGATGATGAGGTTATTGGAGTTGGTTGAGGTTTATTGGGGGTAGTTTGAGTGTGTTTAGGTTTAAGGTTTTGAGGGTTGGTTGAGGTTTGCTGGGGTTTATTGGTATATGATTAGTTTTATTGATGTTGGTCTGGGGTTTGTTGGTGATGATGAGGTTATTGGAGTTGGTTGAGGTTTATTGGGGGTAGTTTGAGTGTGTTTAGGTTTAAGGTTTTGAGGGTTGGTTGAGGTTTGCTGGGGTTTATTGGTATATGATTAGTTTTATTGATGTTGGTCTGGGGTTTGTTGGTGATGATGAGGTTATTGGAGTTGGTTGAGGTTTATTGGGGGTAGTTTGAGTGTGTTTAGGTTTAAGGTTTTGAGGGTTGGTTGAGGTTTGCTGGGGTTTATTGGTATATGATTAGTTTTATTGATGTTGGTCTGGGGTTTGTTGGTGATGATGAGGTTATTGGAGTTGGTTGAGGTTTATTGGGGGTAGTTTGAGTGTGTTTAGGTTTAAGGTTTTGAGGGTTGGTTGAGGTTTGCTGGGGTTTATTGGTATATGATTAGTTTTATTGATGTTGGTCTGGGGTTTGTTGGTGATGATGAGGTTATTGGAGTTGGTTGAGGTTTATTGGGGGTAGTTTGAGTGTGTTTAGGTTTAAGGTTTTGAGGGTTGGTTGAGGTTTGCTGGGGTTTATTGGTATATGATTAGTTTTATTGATGTTGGTCTGGGGTTTGTTGGTGATGATGAGGTTATTGGAGTTGGTTGAGGTTTATTGGGGGTAGTTTGAGTGTGTTTAGGTTTAAGGTTTTGAGGGTTGGTTGAGGTTTGCTGGGGTTTATTGGTATATGATTAGTTTTATTGATGTTGGTCTGGGGTTTGTTGGTGATGATGAGGTTATTGGAGTTGGTTGAGGTTTATTGGGGGTAGTTTGAGTGTGTTTAGGTTTAAGGTTTTGAGGGTTGGTTGAGGTTTGCTGGGGTTTATTGGTATATGATTAGTTTTATTGATGTTGGTCTGGGGTTTGTTGGTGATGATGAGGTTATTGGAGTTGGTTGAGGTTTATTGGGGGTAGTTTGAGTGTGTTTAGGTTTAAGGTTTTGAGGGTTGGTTGAGGTTTGCTGGGGTTTATTGGTATATGATTAGTTTTATTGATGTTGGTCTGGGGTTTGTTGGTGATGATGAGGTTATTGGAGTTGGTTGAGGTTTATTGGGGGTAGTTTGAGTGTGTTTAGGTTTAAGGTTTTGAGGGTTGGTTGAGGTTTGCTGGGGTTTATTGGTATATGATTAGTTTTATTGATGTTGGTCTGGGGTTTGTTGGTGATGATGAGGTTATTGGAGTTGGTTGAGGTTTATTGGGGGTAGTTTGAGTGTGTTTAGGTTTAAGGTTTTGAGGGTTGGTTGAGGTTTGCTGGGGTTTATTGGTATATGATTAGTTTTATTGATGTTGGTCTGGGGTTTGTTGGTGATGATGAGGTTATTGGAGTTGGTTGAGGTTTATTGGGGGTAGTTTGAGTGTGTTTAGGTTTAAGGTTTTGAGGGTTGGTTGAGGTTTGCTGGGGTTTATTGGTATATGATTAGTTTTATTGATGTTGGTCTGGGGTTTGTTGGTGATGATGAGGTTATTGGAGTTGGTTGAGGTTTATTGGGGGTAGTTTGAGTGTGTTTAGGTTTAAGGTTTTGAGGGTTGGTTGAGGTTTGCTGGGGTTTATTGGTATATGATTAGTTTTATTGATGTTGGTCTGGGGTTTGTTGGTGATGATGAGGTTATTGGAGTTGGTTGAGGTTTATTGGGGGTAGTTTGAGTGTGTTTAGGTTTAAGGTTTTGAGGGTTGGTTGAGGTTTGCTGGGGTTTATTGGTATATGATTAGTTTTATTGATGTTGGTCTGGGGTTTGTTGGTGATGATGAGGTTATTGGAGTTGGTTGAGGTTTATTGGGGGTAGTTTGAGTGTGTTTAGGTTTAAGGTTTTGAGGGTTGGTTGAGGTTTGCTGGGGTTTATTGGTATATGATTAGTTTTATTGATGTTGGTCTGGGGTTTGTTGGTGATGATGAGGTTATTGGAGTTGGTTGAGGTTTATTGGGGGTAGTTTGAGTGTGTTTAGGTTTAAGGTTTTGAGGGTTGGTTGAGGTTTGCTGGGGTTTATTGGTATATGATTAGTTTTATTGATGTTGGTCTGGGGTTTGTTGGTGATGATGAGGTTATTGGAGTTGGTTGAGGTTTATTGGGGGTAGTTTGAGTGTGTTTAGGTTTAAGGTTTTGAGGGTTGGTTGAGGTTTGCTGGGGTTTATTGGTATATGATTAGTTTTATTGATGTTGGTCTGGGGTTTGTTGGTGATGATGAGGTTATTGGAGTTGGTTGAGGTTTATTGGGGGTAGTTTGAGTGTGTTTAGGTTTAAGGTTTTGAGGGTTGGTTGAGGTTTGCTGGGGTTTATTGGTATATGATTAGTTTTATTGATGTTGGTCTGGGGTTTGTTGGTGATGATGAGGTTATTGGAGTTGGTTGAGGTTTATTGGGGGTAGTTTGAGTGTGTTTAGGTTTAAGGTTTTGAGGGTTGGTTGAGGTTTGCTGGGGTTTATTGGTATATGATTAGTTTTATTGATGTTGGTCTGGGGTTTGTTGGTGATGATGAGGTTATTGGAGTTGGTTGAGGTTTATTGGGGGTAGTTTGAGTGTGTTTAGGTTTAAGGTTTTGAGGGTTGGTTGAGGTTTGCTGGGGTTTATTGGTATATGATTAGTTTTATTGATGTTGGTCTGGGGTTTGTTGGTGATGATGAGGTTATTGGAGTTGGTTGAGGTTTATTGGGGGTAGTTTGAGTGTGTTTAGGTTTAAGGTTTTGAGGGTTGGTTGAGGTTTGCTGGGGTTTATTGGTATATGATTAGTTTTATTGATGTTGGTCTGGGGTTTGTTGGTGATGATGAGGTTATTGGAGTTGGTTGAGGTTTATTGGGGGTAGTTTGAGTGTGTTTAGGTTTAAGGTTTTGAGGGTTGGTTGAGGTTTGCTGGGGTTTATTGGTATATGATTAGTTTTATTGATGTTGGTCTGGGGTTTGTTGGTGATGATGAGGTTATTGGAGTTGGTTGAGGTTTATTGGGGGTAGTTTGAGTGTGTTTAGGTTTAAGGTTTTGAGGGTTGGTTGAGGTTTGCTGGGGTTTATTGGTATATGATTAGTTTTATTGATGTTGGTCTGGGGTTTGTTGGTGATGATGAGGTTATTGGAGTTGGTTGAGGTTTATTGGGGGTAGTTTGAGTGTGTTTAGGTTTAAGGTTTTGAGGGTTGGTTGAGGTTTGCTGGGGTTTATTGGTATATGATTAGTTTTATTGATGTTGGTCTGGGGTTTGTTGGTGATGATGAGGTTATTGGAGTTGGTTGAGGTTTATTGGGGGTAGTTTGAGTGTGTTTAGGTTTAAGGTTTTGAGGGTTGGTTGAGGTTTGCTGGGGTTTATTGGTATATGATTAGTTTTATTGATGTTGGTCTGGGGTTTGTTGGTGATGATGAGGTTATTGGAGTTGGTTGAGGTTTATTGGGGGTAGTTTGAGTGTGTTTAGGTTTAAGGTTTTGAGGGTTGGTTGAGGTTTGCTGGGGTTTATTGGTATATGATTAGTTTTATTGATGTTGGTCTGGGGTTTGTTGGTGATGATGAGGTTATTGGAGTTGGTTGAGGTTTATTGGGGGTAGTTTGAGTGTGTTTAGGTTTAAGGTTTTGAGGGTTGGTTGAGGTTTGCTGGGGTTTATTGGTATATGATTAGTTTTATTGATGTTGGTCTGGGGTTTGTTGGTGATGATGAGGTTATTGGAGTTGGTTGAGGTTTATTGGGGGTAGTTTGAGTGTGTTTAGGTTTAAGGTTTTGAGGGTTGGTTGAGGTTTGCTGGGGTTTATTGGTATATGATTAGTTTTATTGATGTTGGTCTGGGGTTTGTTGGTGATGATGAGGTTATTGGAGTTGGTTGAGGTTTATTGGGGGTAGTTTGAGTGTGTTTAGGTTTAAGGTTTTGAGGGTTGGTTGAGGTTTGCTGGGGTTTATTGGTATATGATTAGTTTTATTGATGTTGGTCTGGGGTTTGTTGGTGATGATGAGGTTATTGGAGTTGGTTGAGGTTTATTGGGGGTAGTTTGAGTGTGTTTAGGTTTAAGGTTTTGAGGGTTGGTTGAGGTTTGCTGGGGTTTATTGGTATATGATTAGTTTTATTGATGTTGGTCTGGGGTTTGTTGGTGATGATGAGGTTATTGGAGTTGGTTGAGGTTTATTGGGGGTAGTTTGAGTGTGTTTAGGTTTAAGGTTTTGAGGGTTGGTTGAGGTTTGCTGGGGTTTATTGGTATATGATTAGTTTTATTGATGTTGGTCTGGGGTTTGTTGGTGATGATGAGGTTATTGGAGTTGGTTGAGGTTTATTGGGGGTAGTTTGAGTGTGTTTAGGTTTAAGGTTTTGAGGGTTGGTTGAGGTTTGCTGGGGTTTATTGGTATATGATTAGTTTTATTGATGTTGGTCTGGGGTTTGTTGGTGATGATGAGGTTATTGGAGTTGGTTGAGGTTTATTGGGGGTAGTTTGAGTGTGTTTAGGTTTAAGGTTTTGAGGGTTGGTTGAGGTTTGCTGGGGTTTATTGGTATATGATTAGTTTTATTGATGTTGGTCTGGGGTTTGTTGGTGATGATGAGGTTATTGGAGTTGGTTGAGGTTTATTGGGGGTAGTTTGAGTGTGTTTAGGTTTAAGGTTTTGAGGGTTGGTTGAGGTTTGCTGGGGTTTATTGGTATATGATTAGTTTTATTGATGTTGGTCTGGGGTTTGTTGGTGATGATGAGGTTATTGGAGTTGGTTGAGGTTTATTGGGGGTAGTTTGAGTGTGTTTAGGTTTAAGGTTTTGAGGGTTGGTTGAGGTTTGCTGGGGTTTATTGGTATATGATTAGTTTTATTGATGTTGGTCTGGGGTTTGTTGGTGATGATGAGGTTATTGGAGTTGGTTGAGGTTTATTGGGGGTAGTTTGAGTGTGTTTAGGTTTAAGGTTTTGAGGGTTGGTTGAGGTTTGCTGGGGTTTATTGGTATATGATTAGTTTTATTGATGTTGGTCTGGGGTTTGTTGGTGATGATGAGGTTATTGGAGTTGGTTGAGGTTTATTGGGGGTAGTTTGAGTGTGTTTAGGTTTAAGGTTTTGAGGGTTGGTTGAGGTTTGCTGGGGTTTATTGGTATATGATTAGTTTTATTGATGTTGGTCTGGGGTTTGTTGGTGATGATGAGGTTATTGGAGTTGGTTGAGGTTTATTGGGGGTAGTTTGAGTGTGTTTAGGTTTAAGGTTTTGAGGGTTGGTTGAGGTTTGCTGGGGTTTATTGGTATATGATTAGTTTTATTGATGTTGGTCTGGGGTTTGTTGGTGATGATGAGGTTATTGGAGTTGGTTGAGGTTTATTGGGGGTAGTTTGAGTGTGTTTAGGTTTAAGGTTTTGAGGGTTGGTTGAGGTTTGCTGGGGTTTATTGGTATATGATTAGTTTTATTGATGTTGGTCTGGGGTTTGTTGGTGATGATGAGGTTATTGGAGTTGGTTGAGGTTTATTGGGGGTAGTTTGAGTGTGTTTAGGTTTAAGGTTTTGAGGGTTGGTTGAGGTTTGCTGGGGTTTATTGGTATATGATTAGTTTTATTGATGTTGGTCTGGGGTTTGTTGGTGATGATGAGGTTATTGGAGTTGGTTGAGGTTTATTGGGGGTAGTTTGAGTGTGTTTAGGTTTAAGGTTTTGAGGGTTGGTTGAGGTTTGCTGGGGTTTATTGGTATATGATTAGTTTTATTGATGTTGGTCTGGGGTTTGTTGGTGATGATGAGGTTATTGGAGTTGGTTGAGGTTTATTGGGGGTAGTTTGAGTGTGTTTAGGTTTAAGGTTTTGAGGGTTGGTTGAGGTTTGCTGGGGTTTATTGGTATATGATTAGTTTTATTGATGTTGGTCTGGGGTTTGTTGGTGATGATGAGGTTATTGGAGTTGGTTGAGGTTTATTGGGGGTAGTTTGAGTGTGTTTAGGTTTAAGGTTTTGAGGGTTGGTTGAGGTTTGCTGGGGTTTATTGGTATATGATTAGTTTTATTGATGTTGGTCTGGGGTTTGTTGGTGATGATGAGGTTATTGGAGTTGGTTGAGGTTTATTGGGGGTAGTTTGAGTGTGTTTAGGTTTAAGGTTTTGAGGGTTGGTTGAGGTTTGCTGGGGTTTATTGGTATATGATTAGTTTTATTGATGTTGGTCTGGGGTTTGTTGGTGATGATGAGGTTATTGGAGTTGGTTGAGGTTTATTGGGGGTAGTTTGAGTGTGTTTAGGTTTAAGGTTTTGAGGGTTGGTTGAGGTTTGCTGGGGTTTATTGGTATATGATTAGTTTTATTGATGTTGGTCTGGGGTTTGTTGGTGATGATGAGGTTATTGGAGTTGGTTGAGGTTTATTGGGGGTAGTTTGAGTGTGTTTAGGTTTAAGGTTTTGAGGGTTGGTTGAGGTTTGCTGGGGTTTATTGGTATATGATTAGTTTTATTGATGTTGGTCTGGGGTTTGTTGGTGATGATGAGGTTATTGGAGTTGGTTGAGGTTTATTGGGGGTAGTTTGAGTGTGTTTAGGTTTAAGGTTTTGAGGGTTGGTTGAGGTTTGCTGGGGTTTATTGGTATATGATTAGTTTTATTGATGTTGGTCTGGGGTTTGTTGGTGATGATGAGGTTATTGGAGTTGGTTGAGGTTTATTGGGGGTAGTTTGAGTGTGTTTAGGTTTAAGGTTTTGAGGGTTGGTTGAGGTTTGCTGGGGTTTATTGGTATATGATTAGTTTTATTGATGTTGGTCTGGGGTTTGTTGGTGATGATGAGGTTATTGGAGTTGGTTGAGGTTTATTGGGGGTAGTTTGAGTGTGTTTAGGTTTAAGGTTTTGAGGGTTGGTTGAGGTTTGCTGGGGTTTATTGGTATATGATTAGTTTTATTGATGTTGGTCTGGGGTTTGTTGGTGATGATGAGGTTATTGGAGTTGGTTGAGGTTTATTGGGGGTAGTTTGAGTGTGTTTAGGTTTAAGGTTTTGAGGGTTGGTTGAGGTTTGCTGGGGTTTATTGGTATATGATTAGTTTTATTGATGTTGGTCTGGGGTTTGTTGGTGATGATGAGGTTATTGGAGTTGGTTGAGGTTTATTGGGGGTAGTTTGAGTGTGTTTAGGTTTAAGGTTTTGAGGGTTGGTTGAGGTTTGCTGGGGTTTATTGGTATATGATTAGTTTTATTGATGTTGGTCTGGGGTTTGTTGGTGATGATGAGGTTATTGGAGTTGGTTGAGGTTTATTGGGGGTAGTTTGAGTGTGTTTAGGTTTAAGGTTTTGAGGGTTGGTTGAGGTTTGCTGGGGTTTATTGGTATATGATTAGTTTTATTGATGTTGGTCTGGGGTTTGTTGGTGATGATGAGGTTATTGGAGTTGGTTGAGGTTTATTGGGGGTAGTTTGAGTGTGTTTAGGTTTAAGGTTTTGAGGGTTGGTTGAGGTTTGCTGGGGTTTATTGGTATATGATTAGTTTTATTGATGTTGGTCTGGGGTTTGTTGGTGATGATGAGGTTATTGGAGTTGGTTGAGGTTTATTGGGGGTAGTTTGAGTGTGTTTAGGTTTAAGGTTTTGAGGGTTGGTTGAGGTTTGCTGGGGTTTATTGGTATATGATTAGTTTTATTGATGTTGGTCTGGGGTTTGTTGGTGATGATGAGGTTATTGGAGTTGGTTGAGGTTTATTGGGGGTAGTTTGAGTGTGTTTAGGTTTAAGGTTTTGAGGGTTGGTTGAGGTTTGCTGGGGTTTATTGGTATATGATTAGTTTTATTGATGTTGGTCTGGGGTTTGTTGGTGATGATGAGGTTATTGGAGTTGGTTGAGGTTTATTGGGGGTAGTTTGAGTGTGTTTAGGTTTAAGGTTTTGAGGGTTGGTTGAGGTTTGCTGGGGTTTATTGGTATATGATTAGTTTTATTGATGTTGGTCTGGGGTTTGTTGGTGATGATGAGGTTATTGGAGTTGGTTGAGGTTTATTGGGGGTAGTTTGAGTGTGTTTAGGTTTAAGGTTTTGAGGGTTGGTTGAGGTTTGCTGGGGTTTATTGGTATATGATTAGTTTTATTGATGTTGGTCTGGGGTTTGTTGGTGATGATGAGGTTATTGGAGTTGGTTGAGGTTTATTGGGGGTAGTTTGAGTGTGTTTAGGTTTAAGGTTTTGAGGGTTGGTTGAGGTTTGCTGGGGTTTATTGGTATATGATTAGTTTTATTGATGTTGGTCTGGGGTTTGTTGGTGATGATGAGGTTATTGGAGTTGGTTGAGGTTTATTGGGGGTAGTTTGAGTGTGTTTAGGTTTAAGGTTTTGAGGGTTGGTTGAGGTTTGCTGGGGTTTATTGGTATATGATTAGTTTTATTGATGTTGGTCTGGGGTTTGTTGGTGATGATGAGGTTATTGGAGTTGGTTGAGGTTTATTGGGGGTAGTTTGAGTGTGTTTAGGTTTAAGGTTTTGAGGGTTGGTTGAGGTTTGCTGGGGTTTATTGGTATATGATTAGTTTTATTGATGTTGGTCTGGGGTTTGTTGGTGATGATGAGGTTATTGGAGTTGGTTGAGGTTTATTGGGGGTAGTTTGAGTGTGTTTAGGTTTAAGGTTTTGAGGGTTGGTTGAGGTTTGCTGGGGTTTATTGGTATATGATTAGTTTTATTGATGTTGGTCTGGGGTTTGTTGGTGATGATGAGGTTATTGGAGTTGGTTGAGGTTTATTGGGGGTAGTTTGAGTGTGTTTAGGTTTAAGGTTTTGAGGGTTGGTTGAGGTTTGCTGGGGTTTATTGGTATATGATTAGTTTTATTGATGTTGGTCTGGGGTTTGTTGGTGATGATGAGGTTATTGGAGTTGGTTGAGGTTTATTGGGGGTAGTTTGAGTGTGTTTAGGTTTAAGGTTTTGAGGGTTGGTTGAGGTTTGCTGGGGTTTATTGGTATATGATTAGTTTTATTGATGTTGGTCTGGGGTTTGTTGGTGATGATGAGGTTATTGGAGTTGGTTGAGGTTTATTGGGGGTAGTTTGAGTGTGTTTAGGTTTAAGGTTTTGAGGGTTGGTTGAGGTTTGCTGGGGTTTATTGGTATATGATTAGTTTTATTGATGTTGGTCTGGGGTTTGTTGGTGATGATGAGGTTATTGGAGTTGGTTGAGGTTTATTGGGGGTAGTTTGAGTGTGTTTAGGTTTAAGGTTTTGAGGGTTGGTTGAGGTTTGCTGGGGTTTATTGGTATATGATTAGTTTTATTGATGTTGGTCTGGGGTTTGTTGGTGATGATGAGGTTATTGGAGTTGGTTGAGGTTTATTGGGGGTAGTTTGAGTGTGTTTAGGTTTAAGGTTTTGAGGGTTGGTTGAGGTTTGCTGGGGTTTATTGGTATATGATTAGTTTTATTGATGTTGGTCTGGGGTTTGTTGGTGATGATGAGGTTATTGGAGTTGGTTGAGGTTTATTGGGGGTAGTTTGAGTGTGTTTAGGTTTAAGGTTTTGAGGGTTGGTTGAGGTTTGCTGGGGTTTATTGGTATATGATTAGTTTTATTGATGTTGGTCTGGGGTTTGTTGGTGATGATGAGGTTATTGGAGTTGGTTGAGGTTTATTGGGGGTAGTTTGAGTGTGTTTAGGTTTAAGGTTTTGAGGGTTGGTTGAGGTTTGCTGGGGTTTATTGGTATATGATTAGTTTTATTGATGTTGGTCTGGGGTTTGTTGGTGATGATGAGGTTATTGGAGTTGGTTGAGGTTTATTGGGGGTAGTTTGAGTGTGTTTAGGTTTAAGGTTTTGAGGGTTGGTTGAGGTTTGCTGGGGTTTATTGGTATATGATTAGTTTTATTGATGTTGGTCTGGGGTTTGTTGGTGATGATGAGGTTATTGGAGTTGGTTGAGGTTTATTGGGGGTAGTTTGAGTGTGTTTAGGTTTAAGGTTTTGAGGGTTGGTTGAGGTTTGCTGGGGTTTATTGGTATATGATTAGTTTTATTGATGTTGGTCTGGGGTTTGTTGGTGATGATGAGGTTATTGGAGTTGGTTGAGGTTTATTGGGGGTAGTTTGAGTGTGTTTAGGTTTAAGGTTTTGAGGGTTGGTTGAGGTTTGCTGGGGTTTATTGGTATATGATTAGTTTTATTGATGTTGGTCTGGGGTTTGTTGGTGATGATGAGGTTATTGGAGTTGGTTGAGGTTTATTGGGGGTAGTTTGAGTGTGTTTAGGTTTAAGGTTTTGAGGGTTGGTTGAGGTTTGCTGGGGTTTATTGGTATATGATTAGTTTTATTGATGTTGGTCTGGGGTTTGTTGGTGATGATGAGGTTATTGGAGTTGGTTGAGGTTTATTGGGGGTAGTTTGAGTGTGTTTAGGTTTAAGGTTTTGAGGGTTGGTTGAGGTTTGCTGGGGTTTATTGGTATATGATTAGTTTTATTGATGTTGGTCTGGGGTTTGTTGGTGATGATGAGGTTATTGGAGTTGGTTGAGGTTTATTGGGGGTAGTTTGAGTGTGTTTAGGTTTAAGGTTTTGAGGGTTGGTTGAGGTTTGCTGGGGTTTATTGGTATATGATTAGTTTTATTGATGTTGGTCTGGGGTTTGTTGGTGATGATGAGGTTATTGGAGTTGGTTGAGGTTTATTGGGGGTAGTTTGAGTGTGTTTAGGTTTAAGGTTTTGAGGGTTGGTTGAGGTTTGCTGGGGTTTATTGGTATATGATTAGTTTTATTGATGTTGGTCTGGGGTTTGTTGGTGATGATGAGGTTATTGGAGTTGGTTGAGGTTTATTGGGGGTAGTTTGAGTGTGTTTAGGTTTAAGGTTTTGAGGGTTGGTTGAGGTTTGCTGGGGTTTATTGGTATATGATTAGTTTTATTGATGTTGGTCTGGGGTTTGTTGGTGATGATGAGGTTATTGGAGTTGGTTGAGGTTTATTGGGGGTAGTTTGAGTGTGTTTAGGTTTAAGGTTTTGAGGGTTGGTTGAGGTTTGCTGGGGTTTATTGGTATATGATTAGTTTTATTGATGTTGGTCTGGGGTTTGTTGGTGATGATGAGGTTATTGGAGTTGGTTGAGGTTTATTGGGGGTAGTTTGAGTGTGTTTAGGTTTAAGGTTTTGAGGGTTGGTTGAGGTTTGCTGGGGTTTATTGGTATATGATTAGTTTTATTGATGTTGGTCTGGGGTTTGTTGGTGATGATGAGGTTATTGGAGTTGGTTGAGGTTTATTGGGGGTAGTTTGAGTGTGTTTAGGTTTAAGGTTTTGAGGGTTGGTTGAGGTTTGCTGGGGTTTATTGGTATATGATTAGTTTTATTGATGTTGGTCTGGGGTTTGTTGGTGATGATGAGGTTATTGGAGTTGGTTGAGGTTTATTGGGGGTAGTTTGAGTGTGTTTAGGTTTAAGGTTTTGAGGGTTGGTTGAGGTTTGCTGGGGTTTATTGGTATATGATTAGTTTTATTGATGTTGGTCTGGGGTTTGTTGGTGATGATGAGGTTATTGGAGTTGGTTGAGGTTTATTGGGGGTAGTTTGAGTGTGTTTAGGTTTAAGGTTTTGAGGGTTGGTTGAGGTTTGCTGGGGTTTATTGGTATATGATTAGTTTTATTGATGTTGGTCTGGGGTTTGTTGGTGATGATGAGGTTATTGGAGTTGGTTGAGGTTTATTGGGGGTAGTTTGAGTGTGTTTAGGTTTAAGGTTTTGAGGGTTGGTTGAGGTTTGCTGGGGTTTATTGGTATATGATTAGTTTTATTGATGTTGGTCTGGGGTTTGTTGGTGATGATGAGGTTATTGGAGTTGGTTGAGGTTTATTGGGGGTAGTTTGAGTGTGTTTAGGTTTAAGGTTTTGAGGGTTGGTTGAGGTTTGCTGGGGTTTATTGGTATATGATTAGTTTTATTGATGTTGGTCTGGGGTTTGTTGGTGATGATGAGGTTATTGGAGTTGGTTGAGGTTTATTGGGGGTAGTTTGAGTGTGTTTAGGTTTAAGGTTTTGAGGGTTGGTTGAGGTTTGCTGGGGTTTATTGGTATATGATTAGTTTTATTGATGTTGGTCTGGGGTTTGTTGGTGATGATGAGGTTATTGGAGTTGGTTGAGGTTTATTGGGGGTAGTTTGAGTGTGTTTAGGTTTAAGGTTTTGAGGGTTGGTTGAGGTTTGCTGGGGTTTATTGGTATATGATTAGTTTTATTGATGTTGGTCTGGGGTTTGTTGGTGATGATGAGGTTATTGGAGTTGGTTGAGGTTTATTGGGGGTAGTTTGAGTGTGTTTAGGTTTAAGGTTTTGAGGGTTGGTTGAGGTTTGCTGGGGTTTATTGGTATATGATTAGTTTTATTGATGTTGGTCTGGGGTTTGTTGGTGATGATGAGGTTATTGGAGTTGGTTGAGGTTTATTGGGGGTAGTTTGAGTGTGTTTAGGTTTAAGGTTTTGAGGGTTGGTTGAGGTTTGCTGGGGTTTATTGGTATATGATTAGTTTTATTGATGTTGGTCTGGGGTTTGTTGGTGATGATGAGGTTATTGGAGTTGGTTGAGGTTTATTGGGGGTAGTTTGAGTGTGTTTAGGTTTAAGGTTTTGAGGGTTGGTTGAGGTTTGCTGGGGTTTATTGGTATATGATTAGTTTTATTGATGTTGGTCTGGGGTTTGTTGGTGATGATGAGGTTATTGGAGTTGGTTGAGGTTTATTGGGGGTAGTTTGAGTGTGTTTAGGTTTAAGGTTTTGAGGGTTGGTTGAGGTTTGCTGGGGTTTATTGGTATATGATTAGTTTTATTGATGTTGGTCTGGGGTTTGTTGGTGATGATGAGGTTATTGGAGTTGGTTGAGGTTTATTGGGGGTAGTTTGAGTGTGTTTAGGTTTAAGGTTTTGAGGGTTGGTTGAGGTTTGCTGGGGTTTATTGGTATATGATTAGTTTTATTGATGTTGGTCTGGGGTTTGTTGGTGATGATGAGGTTATTGGAGTTGGTTGAGGTTTATTGGGGGTAGTTTGAGTGTGTTTAGGTTTAAGGTTTTGAGGGTTGGTTGAGGTTTGCTGGGGTTTATTGGTATATGATTAGTTTTATTGATGTTGGTCTGGGGTTTGTTGGTGATGATGAGGTTATTGNTTATTATTATTATTATTATTATTATTATTATTATTATTATTATTATTATTATTATTATGTGTGTAATGTATATACAAGTATGTACGTGTATCCCTAAGACCCTGTGGTCAGTCATCAGAAACTACCAGGTGATCTTCCACTCAGGTTTGAAAACGAGCCGCACGTCAGTCAGCAGTGTCTGGATGATCCTGTTGGCTAAAATCTGTTTTCCTCTGTTTTTACTACAAAGCCCGGCCACACACACACACACACACACACACACACACACACACACACACACACTCTCTCTCTCTCACTCTCTCTCTCTCACACACACACTCTCACAGGTTAAGGGTGGAGAGGAAACCGAGAGAGTTGTAAGAGCTCCCTCTTGCACGTTTCCCATGTGGTGGTGCTCTGGGAAATAGAAAAAGGACAGAGAAACACGACCTCAGCAGGCATCTCCATTCCGCCCTGGAGTACCGGGGCTTTTCTGGACTGGTGGTTCTTCTGTCCAAACACATCCTGCACAGTTTTCCCTGCGTTTGTGTATTTTTTTATTGTTTTTATAATCACACAGGGCTGCAGAACTGCTTAGTAGAAGTGATTGATCATTGTAATGACAACAACAACTACATAACCCATTAAACCTTTTATTTATGTCCACAATAATGTTTGTGTCAGTCAAACAGGCTGATTTTGTTACTGTGCCTTTATGACTATATATATATATATATATATATGTATATGTATATATATATATGTATATATATATATATATATATATATATATATATATATATATGTATATGTATATATATGTATGTGTGTATGTGTATGTATATATGTATGTATGTATGTATGTGTGTTGGCTGCAGGAACACTATATACCCTTAGTGTAAGTGGGCGAGGCTGAACTGCCATAGGCTGAGTAGGTGCATATGCGGTATATGTGTTCTCGTGACATCACAGGAACCCTGAATTTAAAACAGGCTGTCGTAGCGTAGTTTCATTATATGGACTGGAAAGTGAATATGTTGACGTACCATGTCAAGCAGGGGAAGTTCATGTTTCCATGGGCTCTTTAAATTCTCCTGTTCAGAATTCCTGCTGGTACCCTGAGGCCGAATATACCTAAGCGACACCGGTATCTCCCCCTTGAGCGCATGATACCTAAACCACAGTTGTGCTTCTACCTGTGATTGACAGCACACTGAAGGTGACCCGGCTCATCCTGTCTGAGGACTGATTTCGGAATAATGGAATTGTTGTGAGGGAGAAAGGGAAGAGGGCCGGGGAAAGCCTGCGGCTGTATGCTCGAATACATCCAGAATGAGTCACTGTTTCCAAACAGTGCGTGTGTGTTGGGGAGGAATTTTTAACATGAGCGTGGAATGTGGTGTTAACTGGAAGGTACCGAGCTTTCACTATGAAGTAGGCGGGGATTTGTGTGTGGAGAAAGGCGAGCACTTTGGAAAGCATTGTGTTGGTATTGTGAAGCTGGTCATGCGTTTCTGGCCGGCTGCAGTGCATTTTCCTCTTTGTTTTCCTTTTGAATCCTGTTATTGTTCAGTTTTGTGCTTTGGCAAAAATCAGTACATTTACTATTTCAAATTTCAACTGCAGAGCAAACCAAATCAACAACAACAACAACAACAACAACAACAACAACAACAAATCTGTATTTGTATAGCACCTTTCATACATAAATGCTTCATCTTTCGCTGACCCAACACCATAATTTTCCCACCAAACACCATCATTTTCCAACCACACACCATTTTCCAACCACACACCAACATTCTCCAACCACACACCAACATTCTCCACCAACCCCATCACTCTCCACCAAAGACCAACAATTCCCACCAATCACCATCATTCTCCAACAATCATGTAATTCTCTGACCAAACACCAACAATCTCCACCAAACGCCATCATTGTCCCAGCAAACACCAACAATTCTCCAACCACACACCATCATTCTCCAACCACAAACCATCATTCTCCAACCACACACCATCATTCTCCAACAATCACGTAATTCTCTGACCAAACACCAACAATCTCCACCAAACGCCATCATTGTCCCACCAAACACCAACAATTCTCCAACCACACACCATCATTCTCCAACCACACACCATCATTCTCTAACCACACACCATCATCCATCATTCTCCACCAAACACCAACATTCTTCACAAACACCAACACTTTAATGTTGGCAGTTAGTTTTTAAATGTCTGTATAAGGAACTTGACCAGTCTAATGAACCAGTAGGATTTGGGAAGAGCATTCTACGGAATGCCAGGAGCCACATACAGGCACACATCCCACTGTATGTGCTTGTTGCTGTCTGGGTGCACTGAGCGTCAGACTGCAGAACGCCGTTTCCATGTCTTCAATCAGGAAGGCTTGTGATGCAACTTCCACATGTTCTCTGTGTTTGCTGGAGAACCCTAGGTCGGGTTCCTCTGGGCATAATCTGCACCTCGGAGACCCTGACTGGAGTTCAGCCGAGGTGAGCAGTTATGAGCCTGCAGTTGAGGAGCAGTTTGGAGAGTGGGTTATAAATCTTTCAGGGCGCTGCCTGAGAGCATATAGGAGGTTTTCACAGTCTCCCGGTGCACGTTGTCTGAGCGTGTGGATGTGGGTTTGTTTTGTTGTCGGTCTGCGCTGGAGGCTTATTTCGGGCCGTGTCGTGCCTCTCTTTGTTGTTGCGGGCCTCCTGTTCCCTCTGAAACCCCGAGCTGTCCAGTAGCATTTTACTCCTGGCCTCTGAAGAGCTGTTGCTGTTAGAGGATCTCTGGCCTGCTATTTATTTTCACTGCCTGACTGTCTTTCATTTCATCCTATAAGATTAAACATTAATAATTCAGCGGGCTGCGCTGAAAGGCCGCAGTATCTAGAAATATGCTTCTGCTGCCTCCAGTTTATTTGACTTAAGATAAGCCCCTCGGTATCGCGTTTCGGTGTTTCCATGCCGTGCTGTTCCTGCTTTATTTAAAACGAGAGTTCAGCCCAGTGTACAGTTTACCCGTAATGTCATCAATCATCCCAGACACTTTGGTGTGTGACCTTTTTTGCCTCTGACGTTAGTTTTAGCATAGCAGCTACAAGGCTAATCCAATCAGCAATGGTAGTTTATTAGCAGTTAGCATAGCAGCACATGTGCAATACCACACACTTGTTCAGTAGTCTGCACCCAGAAGGAGGTGTGGGATTGCGGTGCTGTTGGGAAGGAAGATAAAGGTCACCAGGATCAATAACTGATGATAAATTTAGACTGATATGATCAATATTTATTGAGCTACACATACAGAAGTCTGTCTCTCAGTATGGCCGCCGTGTTCGCTAACCCAACATGCCAGACGTCTCGGCATGGAGCTGTAGAGGTTCCTAATGGTGTCCTGTGATAATCCATCCCATGCAGCTTGAATATCCTCACACAGCTCCTGCAGATGGTGCGGTAGGGGTGGAGGTGGAGTGACACCAGGCTTTCTGGACGTGTGGCGCGTGAAAACAAACCGTTCATCTTGGCGCTGACCACGGTGCCCCCACACACGGATTCGTTGGTCGTCTCCACCAAGACAAAAGCGGGACTCGTCACTGAAGATGACCCGCTGCCATTCTGGGTCACTCAGTGGGCAGTCGTCGTAGCGGTCTGCATGCGTGTAGTCCTGCGTGGTGTTGCCGTCTGCCAATGGTGCTGCATTAACAGGATGACTCATGGAGGACATCACTGCTTGCTGAATGTCCACAATCGTGGCTGTAGGGTCAGTCAGGTACAGCGATAAGACCCGTCCTTGTCTTTCTGGATTCTGGCTAACTAAAGCACCGACAGGCGGTTAGATGATTAAAACTAACGGTTCAAATCCGAGAGAGTGAAGTCGATGCAGACGCAAATAGTAAGGGGGGAAAATGTGCACGTCTGATGTTTTGCCTGTCTGCTCCGTTCACCTCAGGGCTCCTACCTGCATCTCACTGCTGTAGCTTTGGAAGAACACGGACGTCTCGTCAGAGTAAATTACTGTTTTGAAGCGTCCGGTCCAAAGGCCCTCCACGTCCATTTCTGTGTGGCTGTTAGTGGTCTGAGTTTCATCCTTCATCACGTCTGGCTGGTTTTCTCCCAGGCTGGTGGTTTCCTCTGTTTGTTGTGGCGGGGTTGTTGGTGGCCTGAGGCTTGTAGTAAAGAGAGAAGAGCTCGTCCTTGTTGGCTGTGGTGCTGCAGCTTTCCAAGCTCTAGTGACTCTGTAGCTCTTCTGATTAGACTGAAGTGGACTGATTTATTACTGTTATTGCTGTGTGTGTGTGTGTGTGTGTGTGTGTGTGTGTGTGTGTGTGTGTGTGTGTGCTGAGAGAGTGATTTAGAGCCTGGAAGCAAAATTGGCAGCTCACATTTTAAGTTGTGTTGCACGGTCCTGCGGGGCTTGTGATCGGCCTGCAGATTAGAAAACTGCAGGGCTACAAATGGATAGTGGAAGAGTGAGTGTGAGTGCAAAACTGAGAGCGAGCAAATATGAGTGCAAGAGTGAGTGCGAGCAAGAGCAAAGTGTGAGTGTGTGAGTGTGCAAGAGCAAGTGCGAGTGCAAGAATGAGCATGAGCAAGAGCAAAGTGTGATTGAGTGTGTGCTATTGTGCAAGAATGAGTGCGAGTACAAGAATGAGTGCGAGTGCAAGAATGAGTGCGAGCAAATATGAGTGCAAGAGTGAGTGCGAGCAAGAGCAAAGTGTGTGTGTGTGTGTATGTGTGTGTGTGTGTGTGATTGAGTGCGAGTGCAAGAGTGTGTGCGAGTGTGCAAGAGTGAGTGCGAGTTCAAGAGTGAGTGAGTGAGTGAGTGAGTGAGTGAGTGAGTGAGTGAGTGAGTGAGTGAGTGAGTTAAATGAAATATAGTTATAGGGTGGCATGGTGGCGCAGGGGGTAGTGTTGGGGTCGATTCCCAGGTGGGGTGTCCAGGGACCTTTCCGTGTGGAGTGTGCACGTACTCCCTGTGTCTCTGTAGGTCTCTTCCAGGTGCTCCGGTTTCCCCCTACAGTCCAAAGACATGCAGTCAGGTGATCTGGAGATGCTGAATTTCTCCCCTAGCTGTGAGTGTGTCTGTGTGTCTGCCCTGTGTTGGACTGGTGGCCCTCTGCCCAGTGAGTGCTGGGATAGGCTCCAGCACCTCCCCCGTGGAGTTGAGTGGTTTCTCCTCATTTGTATTATTTTCTTTATGGTATATTAATATTGAAGACATCGCTCTGATAGTGTAAAGCAGTGATTGTGTACTTCAGTCCTGGTGTAGCCTCACAGTCACAATCACCTGATACCAGCCCACTCCGGGAATAAGCCGAGGGCTACGCGCTCTGTCTCCCTGATGTGATGTCAGCACCCAAACCTTTCAGGTGTTCTAAGCACCTTTAGGCCAAAAGAGGTTTAGAGAAGAGATCTGCCCAGTAGAGCTGCCTTCTGATAAACCACACCTTTACAGGTACGTGTTTGTTCCCTAATCACTAGAATCCAGCATTAACTCTGGAAGTGTACAAGCCGGAACGATGTCCCCAAACTTCCCACTGACTGGTTCCCCCACTAACAGCACCATAAGGAGGTGCGGGTTGTTTGATCTCAGTAGTGTCTGTCGTTTGTCCACCGTCCAGAACCTCTCGCTGTCACCATCTGTCCACTCAGCCACTCAGCCGCCTGCTCAGTCGCACGCTGCGCTCTGATTGGTCAGTGGCTCACCTAAGGCAACCTTCTTGGGCCAATCAGGAGCCACAAGCTGAGAGCACACGTCTAATTATTAACACTCGACGTGGAGCATCAGTCTGTTCCTGCTTTTGTCTCCCTCTCTCTCCCTCCTCCTTCCCTCTCTCTCTCATCTCCCAGACACATATTCATTGTGTCTCTGATCTCCTGCTTCCTTTTTCAGCTCATCTCGTCCTCCGCCATCTCTGTATCTGTATCTCTCCTCCGTTCAGATGATCACCTGCTGTATGTACTGTATCACACACTGCTGTATGAGATAAGCAGGAGCTTTGACGGCCCCGCCTGCTGAACTCTGGGTAAACCAGGCTCTGGTTTCTGGAATGGGAGCTATAGAAAATACAGACAGTCAATACATGTAATCACAACTGCAGAAAGGCCTGTTTTGAATTCCTCATGTTTGTGATGTCACAGCCATGGACAATTTTACATGACTGCCTGTTTTTGTCCCACCTCTTGAGCCTACACCAGTTTTGTCCCACCTCTTGAGCCTACAGCAGTTTCGTCCCTCCCCCTTCAACCTACAGTTTTGTTCCTCCCGCTTCAACCTACAGCAGTTTTGTTCCTCCCCGTTCAGCCTATAGCAGTTTTGTCCTGCCCCTTTAGCTTACAGCAGTTTGTCTACAACATTTTAGCTCCACCCATTTTGCTCACAGCAGTTTAGCACCGCCCACTCACATGGAAATGCAGTGTTGTTCCTGCAGACAGTCTGTAGCAACCTGTGGAATATCTGAACGATTACAGGCTGCTGGCAAGCACATCCGTCTCTGCATCCTTCCAAAGGATCTGTACATTCAGACACATCTCACGTCTAACGTGCACATTTCAGCCCAGGCTGCTTTTTGAATGAGCCGCAAACTAGAGCAGTCAATCAGTACAGGTGGTCATGTGACTGCATGCATAAAAGCATGAGGTATTATCGGATTTCCGGTGGACGAATTAAACCACACGGGCCTTTTAGACCTCCTGAATATATTTAGGGTTATCAGGCTCGATGATCTTGTCCCTTGGCTCTCTTGCATCAGCTCCTACTTGCTTATTTGGGGACATTTCTTTGGGCATGAAGCCGCTCTGTTCCAGCAGACGCTCACGATAACGCAGTGCGCATGATGCCAGAGAGCTAGCCAGGGAGAATCAGCTGAAAACCCTGGGTTAACACACACAATGCTCTCTCTCTTTTGTGTTCAGGGCTTGTTTGGAGGGACACGTCTGTTATAAACAGTGACATATGACCATAAACCACAGAGATCGAGTCTCTCTCTCTGTGTTCAGCTCCCAGGAGGATTGTGGGTAAATATTATGCATAACTGATGGGCGGCCGTGTGACTCCGTGTCAAAGGTCATGCAGTCAAGAGGTCATTGTGTCACTGCGTGCAGATCGATGTTTAGAGGCCTGTGGAGGACGCGGTCATTGACGCATCCATTCATTGATTTCCTTTCTCTTATGTTCAACATCTGAAGGCTAAGCTAAATGCTACAATAGACACAAACTACCGTGTGTGCCCACCGAAAGACCACCCGTTATCTACTTGACCATAAACAGCCATTAAATCAAGTTATTCATTTGTGTTTTTTTTAATTGATTTCGTTTTCATTTTGGCTTCTTTCTGTATGTGTGTGTCTGTGTGTCTATATATATATATATATATATGTTTATTTTTATTTTATTTACTTTGTTTACATTTTTATTGTAGGTTAGTTTATTTTTTATCTAGTTTAAGTTTTAACTTAGCTTTAGTTTAGCTTCTATTTTAGTTTTTTGTTTTAGATTTTAGTGTTGTGATGGACACTGTGGTAGCAGGTATTTGATGAAGGTAGAATTTAATAAAAATGAGCAGTGTGTACCCACCAAGAGTCCATCCTTCATTTATTAGATTTTCCTAAACAGTCATTAAATGTAAGTTGTATGTTTTTCACCACCTCAAAAATGGTAAATTTACAGGAGCAAAAACTTTCTTAACCCTGAATGTAAGTTAATGTGAAGAGATTTTTTTAGAAACTAGTTCCGCTGGTTATAATAGTACCATATGCAGAGTTACTGTAGTTTTAAAATGTTCATGAATTTTTCATTTTATACATTTTTTCTTCTGATTTCCATTTAGTTTCACTTTGTCTTAAGAGTGCATGAATTGTTTTATGTATTTTCTGAAAAACAGTATGTTTTATTTTTTATTTAGATAATTTTTTAGTGTTTATTTAGTTTTAGTTTTTATTGCAGTTTAGTTAGTTTTTATTCAGATTCATTTCTTAAGTTTTAATTTATTTTTAGTTTTTATTGCAGTGTGGTTTTTTTAGTTTTTATTTATTTTTAGTTTTTTATTTTTAGTTTTTATTTTATTTAGAATATTTTTTAGTTTTTAGTTCTATTTAGTTTTCAGTATTATGAGGGACACTGTGATAGCAGGTATTTGATGAAGGTAGAATAAAATGAGCAGTGTGTACCCACCATGACCACCCTTCATTTATTTAACTCTATATAAAAAGCCGTTAATTGTAAGTTACTTATTAGTTGCCACCCCCAAAGCTGAAATGCTGGAATGACTGAAGCTGGGTTCAGAACTTTCCTAGTGCATCATTAACACCTAGAAGGATAGTGGAGAACCGGCAACTGAGAGAAATGTGGTCAGCGGACCCTTAAACACAAGGTTAAGCACAGTAAGAGCATTCCCACATGACCAGACCTCACAGGATTGAGACTAAACAGCTGTGTGAACCACTTGTTAATGAGACTAACCAGCTTCAGGTTACTATGGAGCATAAAGACTGGACCCTGGAGTGATGGAGAAAGGTCATGTGGTCTGATGAGTCCAGACGGACCCTATTCCAGAGTGATGGGAGCGTCAGGGTAAGAAGGGAAGCCCATGAATTGGTGCACTCATCATGTCTAGTGTCCACTGTACAGTGTTATGATCTCGGGGGCTTCAGTTGGTCAGGTAGGTCGAGGCTCAGCAGCAACGTTATGTGGTAATGAATGAAGTCAGCTGACCACCTGAATGACCAGGTTATCCCATCAATGGATGGTTTCTTCCATGACGGCACGGCCATGTTCCATTGCTGAGATTCTTTGGGCTCAGATTGTGGAAGAGGAACATGAGGAGTCCTGACCTTAACCCCGCTGGACGTCTTTGAGATGTGCTGGAGAAGACTTAACGGAGTGGTTTGACCCTCCCGTCAATACAAGGCCACACACAGTGTATTGCCAAAAGTATTCACTCCCCCATCCAAATAAATGAATTCAGGTGTTCCAATCACTTCCATGGCCACAGGTGTATAAAACCAAACACCTAGACATGCAGACTGCTCCTACAGAGATTAGTGAGAGAATGGGTCGCTCTCAGGAGCTCAGTGAATTCCAGCGTGGTACCGTGATAGGATGCCCCCTGTACTTGTCTGACTGCGTTGTGCCGAGTGTGAAGTTTGGTGGAGGGGGGATTATGATGCGGAGTTGAGTTTCAGGAGTTGGGCTCGGCACCTTAGTTCCAGTGAGAGGAACTCTTAATGCTTCAGCAGACCAAGAGACTCTGGACAATTTCATGCTCCCAACTTTGTGGGAACAGTTTGGGGACGGCCCCTTCCTGTTCCAACATGACAAAGCAAGGTCCATAAAGACATGGATGAGCGAGTCTGGTGTGGAAGAACTGGACTGACCTGCACAGAGTCCTGACCTCAACCCAATAGAACACTTTGGGATGAATTAGAGCGGAGACTGCGAGCCAGGCCTTCTCGTCCAACATCAGTGTCTGACCTCACAAATGGGCTTCTGGAGGAATGGTCAGAAATTCCCATAAACACATTCCTAAACCTTGTGGAAAGCCTTCCCAGAAGAGTTGAAGCTGTTATAGCTGTAAAGGGTGGGTCGACATCATATTAAACCCTATGGGTTAAGATTGGGATGTCACTCAAGTTCAAATGCGCGTGAAGGCAGACGAGCGAATACTTTTGGCAATGTAGTGTATGTAGCACTTCTGAGACTCCTTGTTCTGAGACTCCTCGTTCTGACTTGCTATGAAAACGAGTTTAAGTGTTTGTGTGTGCCGGTGAGGCGCTTGTGTGTCCAAACAGCCTTTCAGCTTGCTTCATTATCTTAAACAGCGATAGCACATTCAAGCTTGCTGTGTCTAAATTGAGCCCTACGGCGGCGCACTGTGGAGGAGTCTATTCTGTGGTTCATCTTGGGGTGTGTGTCTGTGTGTGTATCTGTGTGTGTGTGTGTCTGTGTGTGTGAGAAGAACCACACTGCCCCGGTTCCTGATTTAAGGAATTTTATTTGCATTCCAAGCAGCGCCCTTTTCCGTGGTAAAAATCCGCCTTTCCAATCTTCCTAATGAGAGTAAACAGCCCAGCCAGACACAGGGCTGTCAGGAGTGGGCCTGATTGGGCACAGGAAGCGTGCTGAACCAGCCATTAGTGTCCATTAGCCGAGCGGACTGTGAGCATGTGTTGTGGAGGTCAGAGGGTGCATGATCTGGGATTGCATTTGGCTTTAATGCGCTGATGAATATTAAAGTGCGGATTATTCCTAAATCAGCGCTCCGGGTCTGACCTGGTTAGTAATCACACCCTTAACCCTGAAGGGGTGCAGTTATTGGCGCTAATAATAAAAGTGTGCTGTCATTCTGTGTGAATTGCTTTTGGCTGGTAGCTTACTGAGAGAAGAGGAGAAGTTGTGTGGACAGGGCAGATTTGATGGGATGGGAATTGGGAATGGCAGTGGGAATTTGGGAAAATGGGGAATTATGGCACATTCAAACACGGCATAGCGTTTCATATGTTTAGACTTCAGCGAATGAGAAAAGCATGACGTGATGTAATGTACCTGACCTACTGATGTTTACCGCACATCATCAGCCCAGGTGAATGAGTATATCAGCACTGTCCAAAACAGAATACGTGTCTCAGTTTTGTGAGATTCCTGTTTTTTGAGTTCAGCTGGTCTTGACGTTGTGTGGAGTTTGTGATGATTGGGCCAATAGAAATGTTTAAAAACAGTGATGGTATATGGCCTGACTGGCGCAAGCTTTAGAGCCATATGCTTAGTTTTAACAGCAGTCACCATGTACAGCTGGTAACTCACAGACCTTAACCGACCTTAGCACTGTACGACTTGGCTAAATATCCATCTGTTAGTTGTGATGGTGCTGTAAACTGCTAGTTTCAGTTTTTATTTAGTTTCAGTTTTAGCTTCAGTTTTTATTTAGTTTCAGTTTTAGCTTCAGTTTTAATTTAGTTTCAGTTTTAGCTTCAGTTTTAATTTAGTTTCAGTTTTAGTTATTCGTTTCAGTTTTAGTTTTTATTTAGTTTAGTTAGTTTTGAGTGCATTAATCGTTTAGCTTTCATATAATTTTTATGTAGTTTCAGTTTTAGTTTTATTTCATTTGAGGTTTTTTGTTTTAGTTTTCATTTTGTTTTAGTTTTTATTTCATTTCAATTTTAGCTTTAGCTATTAATTAGTCAGTTTTAGTTTAAGTTTTATTTCATTTTAGCTTTTATTTAGTTTTAGTTTTTGCTTTAGTTTTTTCGTTAGTTTTAGATTTCAGTTTGTTTTTGTTTTTTATTTAATTTCAGTTTTAGGTTTAGCTTTTATTTAGTATCAGTTTTAGTTTTGTTTCATTTTAGCTTTTTGTTTAGTTTCAGTTTTAGTGTTTTAATATTATGATAAGTGCTGTGATAGCAGGTTTTGATGAAGGTGGACTAAAATTAGGACATCAGTAGACTGAGTTCAGCTCAGACAACCGAACATAGAAGAGATTTGCTTCTGAACTCTTTCAGGCACTGAAAAAACTTGCACATCTGGACTGGCCTGCAAAATCCTAAGATTTCAGTCCTCTTGAAAATCTGTGGGAACTACCTGGAACACCCAGTAAAACACCAGGGAAGGCATCCGCCAAATCTGGCCCAACTAACCAATTCTTTGATGTAAGAGAGTCTGAACATTGATGTGGCCTACATCCAGAAACTTGTCCAGTACATGCCCAATCCAGTCACAGCTGTTATTGGTCTTTGTGGAGGTGTTGCACACTATTAGGTACATTTCAGTCGCAGGGGACTCATTGTTTTGTCCGATGAGCTAATATTTCTTCCGCCATCCAGAAGAAACCGGCACCGTTCCTATATAGTTATACTCTCATACAGTCCGGCCCTAAACTTGAGTACAAACTTGCACTAAACTGGTGCAGCCTGGTGCAGCTCAGAGTCGCACACTCTGCAGGAGCTGTAAGTAGGTTAATGGGCAGCGTTTCATTCCTGACAGCGTTTTCACTGTTTCACTGAGTGGAATGCTCTGCTTGCTGTACACGGTTAACTCTAATAACCAGCTGATTCCTGCCGAATTACATACTCCAGAGTCATTAGCCATATTGAGTTAACCCCATTGTGCTATCTGTGACTCCTGGGTTCTTATCTCAGCAGCCTCACTCTGGAGTCATTTCCATGTGTTCTGGACAAATGGCCTCTCTGGTCAGGCCGTCTTTGCTCAAAAACTCATGACCTGAGTTCTTGAGTTTTCCAGGGTTTTTGAAGTCTATTAGAGATTGTTTGTTTCTAGATTGTTATAAAAAGTGGTTCTTCAAAGGTTCTTAAGTGAAGGCAAAGGTTCTATAGGGCATCAGTAAGGGCTGGTACAGGTTTGACATTGTCAGAATACCAACACCCTTTTAGATGCTATGTAGAACCGCTTTCAGAAAGCATGTAGAACGCTCTCTCCATCAATCTGAAGAACATTGGCACCATGCACAGAAGCAGTTAGCCATGTGAATGGTTCTATGGTTATGTCTCTGTATGGAACTGTTGTCTTTACTGAAGAACCCACGAGAGCACATCTGAGGTTTAAGGCAAGTCAGTGCTCATTTAGACGTGCAGTTAACAGGATGCTGTTTGGGCTGCATAAGCCTCCATTGCCTTGATGTGCATCGTTAGTGCAAAGGGGAGAAAGCTGTGTACATTAGAACCGTTTTTAGAAAGCGTGTAGAACCCTGTCGACTACTTCCAAACACAGCCGTGTGGCAGAACGGCAAGCTCTGAAAGCATAAAAGTTCATTTTGGCAGATCCAGAGCACATACCTGAAATAAAGCTGTGTGTGTGTGTGTGTGTGTGTGTGTGTGTGTGTGTGTGTGTGTGTGTGTGTGCTTTCACCCCACCCAGCCCACATCTCTGAGGAGAGAAACTAGCTGAGCTCAGAGACTCTGTGTGTGTGTGTGTGTGTGTGTGTGTGTGTGTGTGTGTGTGTGTGTGTGTGTATATAACACTTGTCCTTCTCCCAGTAGGAGTGTGAGTGCATGGCAGTGTGGGGGTTTGGATGGTGTGCAGTACCTGAATATGGGGAGATATCAATCAAGGGAATCAAGTAAACTGACCAGCACATTCCTTAGTACATATACTGCACATAAGCTCACCTTGAGTAACTTCAGGCTCCTGCAGATGGCGCTGCACGAGGGTGATGGGGCTATAAATACCTGCGGGGTGTGAGTGACGGGATCCATAGATTAGGAAGAGGTGCTACAGTGCAGGGAATGTCTCGTTCCATGTGTGGAAAATGGCTCCAGAGCAGATGTTAATGATTGGCTAAAAGGAGTGACTGCATTTGGGCGTGCCAAAGACCATAGTGTGAAGGAAGTAGCTGAATCTGCAGGTGTATGGAAGCGTACGGTCATACGGGTCTACCAGCAGTGGCTAAAATCCCAGTCTACAGGGAAATCTCCTCGGAATTGTGCCAGGGAAGGCATCAACCAAATCTGGCCCAACTATGCAATTCTTCGACGCGAGAGTGCATCTGCTGCTGCACAGTTTGTGTTGGTCATCCTGTAGTCCTTCATCAGGGGTCACAGGACGCTGCCCACAGGAAGCTGCTGCCTGTTTTGGTTGGTGGACGATTCTCAGCACTGCAGTGACACTGAGGTGTCCAGCAGCACTGCTGTGTCTGATCCACTCACACCAGCACCACACACACTAACACACCACCACCACGTCAGTGTCACTGCAGTGCTGAGAATGATCCACCACCCACATAGTACCTGCTCTGTGGTGGTCCTGTGGGGGTCCTGACCATTGAAGAACAGGGTAATACAGTATACAGAGAAACAGATGGACTACAGTCTGGAACTGTACAACTACAGAGTGGGCCTATATGGTCAGTGGAGCTGATACAGTGGACCGTGAGTGTGGATACAAGGAGGTACCTACTAAAGTGTACCTAATAAAGTGGCTGATCGGTGTATAAGCAATATATTAGAAAACAGTAGTGGTTTGAAAGTTGTCCTCCATTGACCAGGACTGATGGATTCTTACTTTGCAGTAGTGATGAAATGATGATATAGTGGGCAGCTGTGAAGTGTGTTTACTGTGGTGTGTATTTAACGTAATTTCTGCATTTTGTCCGGATAAAGCACTGACTCAGTGGATTACATGCTCTGTAGCTCTCTGCAGGTCACCCCCAGCATGCTGCTCTCAAGTCAACTTGGCTTTGGCAGCTTTTCAGTGTTTTTTTTTTTTTTTTCCTTCTCTGCGACGGCGCCTGCCAAGGAATGCAGGAATCTGTTCTTTCTGACGTTCTGCTTGCTACACACACCTTGGAAAAATCAGGGGAAATTAGGGGGTATGTTCTGCAGGACTGGAACAACTTCTTGCAGCACCTGTTGGGGTGGAGGCTGACCTGGAATGTATATCTAGAGTGTTTTTCTTGAATATGTATCTGAAGTGTGGTTCTCATGGCCGCTCGATTGTCCACTTTTCGCTGTATCACAGCTCTCAGTCCACCTGAAACGAGCCATTTAGAACAGTACATGTCTGGTTCAGGTCTGTTGGGACCTGTATTAGAGCAAAAACATGGACTGCCAGGGGATCTGTGGTGCAGATGTGGAGTTTTTGTCTGGGATATGAATCTGGAGTTTATAACTTGTTCATAACTAACAATAGGTATTTGGTGCATGAGCAGCTGCTGGTATGGACTGTCTACCTGTACTGTGGATCTGAAATATGTATCTGGAGTGTTCTTCAGCACTATATGTATCTGGTACAGGCATTTATCTGGAGAGTTTGGAGCTGGAGAATGGATCTGGAATGTTAAGTCAGCTGTAATATGTATGAATGAACAGCTGTTGGTCTGGAGAGTATCTGGAATATGAAGCTGGAGTGTTTATCTGGACAGTATAGCCTTTTAATATGTATCTGGTGCATGGAGAATCGCTGATCTAGAGTGTCTGCCTGGGATCTGGATCTGAAGTGTGAATCTGGATTTTTCATATGGACTATAATATGTCATATTTCAGATACTGCTGGGTCTAGGGCGTGGGTCTAGGGCGTGGGTCTAGGGCGTGGGTCTAGGGCGTGCGTCTGGAATGTTCATGTGGAGTATAATATGTATTATGCCTTGATGCCGGAGCGTGATGCCGGAGCGTGATGTGTTCTTGGGCTATAATATGTACCTGGCACATGGAGAACTGCTGGTCTGTAGTGTCTTTCCAGAGTGTATATCTGGAATATGTTTCCGAAGTGTTTGCCTGAAATGTACAAGATTAATATCTGGTGTAGGAAAAAAAAAACGCTGGTCTAGAGTCTTTCTGGATCATTGCTCTGGAGTGTTTTTCCCTCTGGAATATAAATCTAGAGAGCAGATACAAGTGTTATGAATCCATCTAGATTTTGAAATCGCTGTTAGTTCATAAAACCGATTGGCCAACTAATGTCATGTTAGCTGGTTATTACAAAATCCAGGACCAGGAACTGGAGTCAAGGTGAGATTTGAAGACCTCTAGTCTATCAGGCCATCCCAAATGGTGCTCTCTAAGCCCTATGGTCCATACGTTACTGATACCAGCATTGTGCAGGTATATGGTATGTGCCTAAGAGCCATGGGCACAGCAGTGAGTGTACAGATGTGGAGGAAACGGGGATTCTGGTTTCTCATTCTGGTTTTCTGGCAGCACCTGTAGGTACGTTTGAGTGTAAGGCTCTGAGAGAGATAAAGGCTAACACACTCGTGCCAGCTGTCAGCACCCGCTGCCAAAGCAGGGGATTAGAGTGCCATCTCCCTGCTGACGGCCATGTTTCCACACACGCACCAACAGAGCACTGTGAGACAGCGTCTTGTACTGACTGATTCAGTCTGCTTGAATCTGCATCTCTCACTGTTTCTCTCAAATCCGTACAGCATCTGTCGTTTTGTTGCTGTGTTTGTGTTGCGTTCTCGTCACCTACCTTGTGTCTGGTAGCTGGTGGTGCCCAGTCATTTGGTCTGGAGACTTGTATGGTGAAGATTCACTGCATGAACGTTGGTCCTGTTCGTCAGCATGTTGCGTAGCAGTGCTAGCTTTGCTTCAGGTGCTCACTGAGCTTATTTATTTGAACTGTCTCTCAATGGATGGTCAGTTTCTGACCACAGGGCTGTCCATTACTGAATATTTTTAGGCCATGGACCACTCTGGGGATAAGTGGTTGGTGTGGCTCAGCGGATAACACCACTAACCTCCAGGGAGCTACCGCCCCATGTGGGAGATGGGGGTTCGATTCCCAGGTCTGGGTAACTATGCTGTGCTACACCAATAAGAGTCCTTGGGCAAGACTCCTAACACTACATTGGCCTACCTGTAATATGAATGACCTTGTAAGTCGCTCTGGATAAGAGCGTCAGCTAAATGCCATAAATGTAAATGTAAATGTACACCTTTACTCATCCATAATAGGTTCTGGCACCATAATTCTTAAAGATGGCTTGCCTTGCCATGTGAACCCAATACCTGAAGCTCTGGACAAACAGTTCTTGTTCTGACATTGCTTCCAGAGAGGGTGTGGAATTCAGTAGAAAGTTCTCTAACAGAGGACAGCCGCTATTTGGATGCTTCAGTATCTTGTGGTGATGTTCTGTGAGCTTGTGTGGCCCACTGCTTCACAGATAAGCTGTTGTTTCACTTATCACTTACAGTTGTCTAGGGCAGCTCTAGTTTTGGATAGTAGGTCCAGAGTGTAGTTTTGGATAGTAGGTCCAGAGTGCAGTTTTGGAGAGTAGGTCCAGAGTGCAGTTTTGGATAGTAGGTCCAGAGTGCAGTTTTGGATAGTAGGTCCGGAGTGCAGTTTTGGATAGTAGGTCCAGAGTGCAGTTTTGGATAGTAGGTCCAGAGTGCAGTTTTGGATAGTAGGTCTGAAGTGCAGTTTTGGATAGTAGGTCTGAAGTGCAGTTTTGGATAGTAGGTCCGGAGTGCAGTTTTGGATAGTAGGTCCGGAGTGCAGTTTTGGATAGTAGGTCCAGAGTGCAGTTTTGGATAGTAGGTCCAGAGTGCAGTTTTGGATAGTAGGTCTGAAGTGCAGTTTTGGATAGTAGGTCTGAAGTGCAGTTTTGGATAGTAGGTCCGGAGTGCAGTTTTGGATAGTAGGTCCGGAGTGCAGTTTTGGATAGTAGGTCC
The DNA here is from genome assembly GCA_034552555.1 of Semaprochilodus insignis. NCBI lineage: Eukaryota > Metazoa > Chordata > Actinopteri > Characiformes > Prochilodontidae > Semaprochilodus > Semaprochilodus insignis. The sequence continues at coordinate 33,927,833 of CM067480.1, forward strand.
AGAGTGCAGTTTTGGATAGTAGGTCCAGAGTGCAGTTTTGGATAGTAGGTCTGAAGTGCAGTTTTGGATAGTAGGTCTGAAGTGCAGTTTTGGATAGTAGGTCCGGAGTGCAGTTTTGGATAGTAGGTCCGGAGTGCAGTTTTGGATAGTAGGTCCAGAGTGCAGTTTTGGATAGTAGGTCCAGAGTGCAGTTTTGGATAGTAGGTCTGAAGTGCAGTTTTGGATAGTAGGTCTGAAGTGCAGTTTTGGATAGTAGGTCCGGAGTGCAGTTTTGGATAGTAGGTCCGGAGTGCAGTTTTGGATAGTAGGTCCAGAGTGCAGTTTTGGATAGTAGGTCCAGAGTGCAGTTTTGGATAGTAGGTCTGAAGTGCAGTTTTGGATAGTAGGTCTGAAGTGCAGTTTTGGATAGTAGGTCCGGAGTGCAGTTTTGGATAGTAGGTCCGGAGTGCAGTTTTGGATAGTAGGTCCAGAGTGCAGTTTTGGATAGTAGGTCCAGAGTGCAGTTTTGGATAGTAGGTCTGAAGTGCAGTTTTGGATAGTAGGTCTGAAGTGCAGTTTTGGATAGTAGGTCCGGAGTGCAGTTTTGGATAGTAGGTCCGGAGTGCAGTTTTGGATAGTAGGTCCAGAGTGCAGTTTTGGATAGTAGGTCCAGAGTGCAGTTTTGGATAGTAGGTCCAGAGTGCAGTTTTGGATAGTAGGTCCAGAGTGCAGTTTTGGATAGTAGGTCCAGAGTGCAGTTTTGGATAGTAGGTCCAGAGTGCAGTTTTGGATAGTAGGTCCAGAGTGCAGTTTTGGATAGTAGGTCCAGAGTGCAGTTTTGGATAGTAGGTCCAGAGTGCAGTTTTGGATAGTAGGTCCAGAGTGCAGTTTTGGATAGTAGGTCCAGAGTGCAGTTTTGGATAGTAGGTCCAGAGTGCAGTTTTGGATAGTAGGTCCAGAGTGCAGTTTTGGATAGTAGGTCTGAAGTGCAGTTTTGGATAGTAGGTCTGAAGTGCAGTTTTGGATAGTAGGTCCGGAGTGCAGTTTTGGATAGTAGGTCCGGAGTGCAGTTTTGGATAGTAGGTCCAGAGTGCAGTTTTGGATAGTAGGTCCAGAGTGCAGTTTTGGATAGTAGGTCTGAAGTGCAGTTTTGGATAGTAGGTCTGAAGTGCAGTTTTGGATAGTAGGTCCGGAGTGCAGTTTTGGATAGTAGGTCCGGAGTGCAGTTTTGGATAGTAGGTCCAGAGTGCAGTTTTGGATAGTAGGTCTGAAGTGCAGTTTTGGATAGTAGGTCTGAAGTGCAGTTTTGGATAGTAGGTCCGGAGTGCAGTTTTGGATAGTAGGTCCGGAGTGCAGTTTTGGATAGTAGGTCCAGAGTGCAGTTTTGGATAGTAGGTCTGAAGTGCAGTTTTGGATAGTAGGTCTGAAGTGCAGTTTTGGATAGTAGGTCCGGAGTGCAGTTTTGGATAGTAGGTCCGGAGTGCAGTTTTGGATAGTAGGTCCAGAGTGCAGTTTTGGATAGTAGGTCTGAAGTGCAGTTTTGGATAGTAGGTCCGGAGTGCAGTTTTGGATAGTAGGTCCGGAGTGCAGTTTTGGATAGTAGGTCCGGAGTGCGGTTTTGGATAGTAGGTCCGGAGTGCGGTTTTGGATAGTAGGTCCGGAGTGCGGTTTTGGATAGTAGGTCCGGAGTGCGGTTTTGGATAGTAGGTCCGGAGTGCGGTTTTGGATAGTAGGTCCGGAGTGCGGTTTTGGATAGTAGGTCCGGAGTGCGGTTTTGGATAGTAGGTCCGGAGTGCGGTTTTGGATAGTAGGTCCGGAGTGCGGTTTTGGATAGTAGGTCCGGAGTGCGGTTTTGGATAGTAGGTCCGGAGTGCGGTTTTGGATAGTAGGTCCGGAGTGCGGTTTTGGATAGTAGGTCCGGAGTGCGGTTTTGGATAGTAGGTCCGGAGTGCGGTTTTGGATAGTAGGTCCGGAGTGCGGTTTTGGATAGTAGGTCCGGAGTGCGGTTTTGGATAGTAGGTCCGGAGTGCGGTTTTGGATAGTAGGTCCGGAGTGCGGTTTTGGATAGTAGGTCCGGAGTGCGGTTTTGGATAGTAGGTCCGGAGTGCGGTTTTGGATAGTAGGTCCGGAGTGCGGTTTTGGATAGTAGGTCCGGAGTGCGGTTTTGGATAGTAGGTCCGGAGTGCGGTTTTGGATAGTAGGTCCGGAGTGCGGTTTTGGATAGTAGGTCCGGAGTGCGGTTTTGGATAGTAGGTCCGGAGTGCGGTTTTGGATAGTAGGTCCGGAGTGCGGTTTTGGATAGTAGGTCTGAAGTGCGGTTTTGGATAGTAGGTCCAGAGTGCAGTTTTGGATAGTAGGTCCAGAGTGCGGTTTTGGATAGTAGGTCCGGAGTGCGGTTTTGGATAGTAGGTCCAGAGTGTGGTTTTGGATAGTAGGTGTGAAGTGCAGTTTTGGATAGTAGGTGTGAAGTGCAGTTTTGGATAGTAGGTGTGAAGTGCAGTTTTGGATAGTAGGTCCGGCGTGCAGTTTTGGATAGTAGGTCCAGACAAAAAATCGACCAGAAATGCAGGCAAAATCAGCTTGTGAACCTTCATCTGCCTCCACGTTGTCAAACTAGCACAGTATGGGATTTTGTCCATTCTGCCTCCTGCCCTCCATCTGCATTTTGTGCGTCATCAAAATCATGTGACTGCAAATAACGACCGGTTGTAAAATAATGGTTGACGCGTCAGCCAGTCCAGAAAAAATAATATTGTAAAATATTGTTCTAAAGTGCTCTGTGTCCATGGCAGTATGCGTTCTTGTTAGTCTGTTAGCACATGCGTTAGGCATACTTCAAGGTCATCTGAGCTGAAGGTTTGCCAGACATAAGAACAGCAACCAAGGGAGATTCGCAGTGTCTTTAAAAATCGGTACCTTTAGCCAGGCCCAGTTTCCAGTACGCTACAGTACAATGGAGTCTTTTGATAACTATGCATGTCGATCCTGAAGAGGACAACCCCCATTCCAGGTAGATCGGCCACACCAGCAAAACAGGAGACACCCCAGGCTGCTCCTAGGCATTTGGCACTCCGGAGTCTCAAGTTCTTTGCTCAGCAGCTGGAGCTCTCAGTCGTCCTCGGTCATCGTTCACAGCATGAAATAAACAGAAACAGTGAAACTAAAAGAGAACCAAATGGAGATAATAAATAAGCTAGGGCTGCGACCTAACCGCATTACTCAACAGCGTGGAGTAAAATATCGCAGTGATATCGTCTCCTAACCTGGACACTGGACCTTCTCACATGATCCCTAACTGGATTTGTGTAGGAGTTTTACCCTGAGACAGTCTCTGCCTGTTAGTGTGCTTTAATTCTCTTTAACTGCACTGTGTGTGTGTGTGTCGGTCGGGTCATGTGAAGGTCAGACACTGTGTGTTTCATACAGCTGTGTGCTCGATACAACCTGCTGTGGTGTATCACCACTCTTTGATTTCAGAGGGAGTGCTTGATATAATCTTTCTCTCTCTCTCTCTCTCTCTCTCTCTCTGTATATCTCATTCTTTGTCTCTTTGTCTCTCGTGCTCCCTGTTTCACTCTCTCTTGCTGTCTGTGTTTCCTTTTCTTTCTCTTTGTTTTTGGTTTCTTTCTTTCTTTCTTTCTTTCTGTTCATGATCAAAAGCATTTTCTTCCAAATGGGCATTCCTCGTTCTCTCCCGAGGTTATCCAGAGTCCTTCCAAGTTATATCCATAAAGAGAATATTTAATGTTTGTAGGCTGCAGAGTGGCCGTATATCAGAGGGAATTGTGGGAGTTAGCGGAGCCGTGTGTATCAGATCTTTCTGGACCTCCAGGGTTGAGGCCTGTAGTGATGCTCCAGAAGAATGTGAGATGTTATTTATTCTTCAGTAAGACTAAAGATCTCCAAGATTAGGGCCTTGCAGGGTCTGCAGTGTGGGCCGGGAGCGTGGCTGTGGAGCATGTCTGCGGTGCGTGGGAACGTGGGTCACAGCATAGTACTTGAGTGTAGGTCCTGAGTGTAGTTCTGGAGTGTGGGTCTGAACTGTAGTTCCAGATAATAGGTCTGGAGTGGATTCTGGATAGTATTGTTTAGTTCTGGATAGTACTTCTGGAGTGCAGTTCTAGAGCGTGGGTCCAGGTTGTGGGTCTGCGGTGTATTTCTGGATAGTAGTTCTGGAGTGTGGGTTTGGAGTTTCGTTCTGAGTAATGGTTCTGGAGCATGAGCCTTGAGTGTACTTCTGGAGCATGAGCCTTAAGTGTACTTCTGGAGTGCGGGTCTGGAGTGCGGGTCTGGAGTGCGGGTCTGGAGTGCGGGTCTGGAGTGCGGGTCTGGAGTGCGGGTCTGGAGTGCAGTTCTGGAGCATGAGCCTTAAGTGTACTTCTGGAGTGCGGGTCTGGAGTGCGGGTCTGGAGTGCGGGTCTGGAGTGCGGGTCTGGAGCATGGGTCTGGAGCATGGGTCTGGAGTGTAGTTCTGGAGCATGAGCCTTGATTGTACTTCTGGACTGTAGTTCTGCAGCGCGGGTCTGGAGTGCGGGTCTGGAGTGCAGTTCTGGAGCATGGGTCTGGAGTGTAGTTCTGGAGCATGAGCCTTGATTGTACTTCTGGAGCATGAGCCTTGATTGTACTTCTGGACTGTAGTTCTGCAGCGTGGGTCTGGAGCGCGGGTCTGGGGTGCAGTTCTGGAGCGCGGGTCTGGAGTGCAGTTCTGGAGCGGGGGTCCAGGGTGTATGTCTGGAGTGTAGTTCTGGAGCGTGGGTCTAGTATCATAATATGATGTTAGGGTGTTTCTCCAAGGAGACTTCAGGACTGATGGGTCTCTGTCCAAAAACTGAGGTCATACAGTGTACAAGAGGACACTTCTCCCTCCAAAACTACTCCACGTCCCTCTCTCCCTCCCTCCTCTCTCCCTTCCTCCTATCTCTCTCCCTCCCTCCTCTCTCCCTTCCTCCTATCTCCCTCCCTCTTTCTAACTCTCTGCCCTCATGATTTCTCTCCCTTGATCTTGCTCACTCCACCACCACCACCTTCCCCCCGACTCCCTCTCTCTTCCCTCTCCCTGCAGCAGCTGTTGTATTTAGAGGAACAGGCCTTGAACAAGCACACCCAGAGGTTCTCTCTGCATGATGGGAAAAACACACTGCCTCAGTAGTGAAACATCTGCTAATGTTCATCCCTGGAGCTTCTCTCTAAAAAGCTCAGAGCACGCCGACCCAGCATTCTCCAACAAGCGCCAACGAACCCAAACGCTGTACTGCTGTACCTGCCTGCAGATTTTCTCCTCTGTCGCACTGTTCTAGAAAGTTATCCCCATTCACAGTGTTTAACAGCGTTCTCCTCAGTCACACTGTTCTACAAAGTTCTCCTCAGTCACACTGTTCTACAAAGTTCTCCCCATTCACAGTGTTTAACAACGTTCTCCTCAGTCACACTGTTGAAGAAGGTTCTCCCCATTCACAGTGTTTAACAACATTCTCCCGTCACACTGTTCTGCAAAGTTCTCCCCATTTACACTGTTTGAGAAAGTTCTACCCCCAGTCACACTGTTTGAGAAAGTTCTACCCCCAGTCACACTGTTTGAGAAAGTTCTACCCCCAGTCACACTGTTTGAGAAAGTGCTGAACGTGGTTTCTTGCCGAGAGCAGGCAGTTGCAAAGGTAGCGGTCACTCACCAAGAGCTTCAGCCATGGTTGTGTTTCCTGCTCCTTTCATGGTCTACCTGCCCTTAAATGATCTAACCGGGAGCAGCACCTTCAACATGACTGATAAGAGGTTAGAATACACCGTCGGGGCAGCAGAGCTACTTCTTCATCTTGTCATGTTGGACTGATTCCACTCCTACAGTGCTACAGCAACTCACTATCACCTCTACAGGTACTAAGTGGTATTACGAGACAGGACAGGCCGGGCGATCTGGTTAGAAACTGTCAAAACTGTTATTTATTCACTTTCTGTTGATCATTTTAGTTCATACTGCACATTTTAAGTAGTTGTTGCTGTGACCCATATGATTTTAAGCTCTGCAGGAAAAAGCCCATTCATCTGTGGGACTGAAATCCTAGTACACGTAGTCCTTATTCGGGTGTTCTGAGTGATGACTGAGCTGCAGGACGGCGGAGATCCTGTTGCGCTCACCGTAGTGGAGTTTTGTTACTGTTGCGGTCGGAATTCTCTCCATGTGGAGGTTTTTCTGCAGACTGAGCTGAAGTACTGTGAGTGTGAGAGAGTGTGGAGAGCTGGTAGGTGTGTGTGTGGTGTGAGTGCAGGGTGCTGCAGCTGCTGCTGATGGTGATGATGATGCTGTTGTTGATGAAGATGAGATGTGACAGCGGCGTGTGGCGGTGTGTGCGTGTGCGTGTGCGTGTGCGTGTGCGTGCGTGTGTGCGTGCGTGTGTGCGTGCGTGTGTGCGTGTGTGTGTGCGTGTGTGTGTGTGTGTGTGTGTGTGTGTGTGTGTGGAGGTCACTCTCACAACGTGTCTGTCAGCACCTGAACATCTCCAGCCAAGTGAAAGAAGCACGAAGATGAACCGGACATGTTTCCGGAGGGTCCAGAGGAGCCTGACTGTGGGAGGGTCGGGAGGTCCTTATGGTCAAATGTGCTGGCATAGAGCAGCATCTCAAGCTTTTAGAGGTGGACGTCTGGTTCCATTCACCACTCTGGACATTTTACACCAAACCATGAATGACCTTTACACATCTGAATGACCTTGTTTTGTCTTAACCGATGCAGATGTTCAGAACATTTCGTGTGATTCCCCCGTGAGTGAATGAAACAGACTTGATTTTTCTGCATTTTGGCAGTGTTGCTTTGACCATTTTCTTTTTCACGTAAAGATGTGTGTGGTTTTTTTTTTTTTGTTTGTTTCTTTTTTTCTTTTCTCAACATGAAAACACAGCATCAGCCCCAAAGCAAAGAGAGTTCTCTGGAATCCACGCCTAGTGTGGTGAAAGCTTGTATGTGTGTATATATGTGTATATATATCGAAACTAACATATATATATATATATATATAATAAATCTATCTACAAATATATAAATATCACTGTAGATGACCAGTAGAAAATATGTAAAATTATGCATACCAGCGATATAAAGGCAGTGCAAAAATAAAATGTGCAAGGGGTGCAGATATCAGCAGGTATCAGCAGATAATGACAATACTGAACTGAATAATCATGTGCATATATATTGGTATTTAAGAAAAGAGTTTTGAGTGTCCAGGAGTGCAGATGGACAGGATATACAGTAAAGAGTTTTGAGTGTCCAGGAGTGCAGATGGACAGGATATACAGTAAAATGTTTCTAGTGTCCAGGAGTGCAGATGGACAGGATATACAGTAAAGAGTTTTGAGTGTCCAGGAGTGCAGATGGACAGGATATACAGTAAAATGTTTCTAGTGTCCAGGAGTGCAGATGGACAGGATATACAGTAAAGAGTTTTGAGTGTCCAGGAGTGCAGATGAGCAGGATATACAGTAAAGTGTTTCCAGTGTCCAGGAGTGCAGATGAGCAGGATATACAGTAAAGAGTTTTGAGTGTCCAGGAGTGCAGATGTACAGGATGTACAGTAAAGTGTCTAGAGTGTCCTGGAGTGCAGATGGACAGGATATACAGTAAAGTGTCTAGAGTGTCCAGGAGTGCAGATGGACGGAAAGTTAATGTTTTAAAGATTCTGATTTTCACTCAGATTGTTTCTCTGATTTCAGAGTTTTTTATTATTTCCAGATTATTCTTTAGTAAATGATAGAACTAAGTCTCAGCCTTGTTCACTGCTGTGTGTGTTTGTGCGTGCGTGCGTGCGTGTGTGTGTTTGTGTGTGTGTGTGTGTGTGTGTGTGTGTGTTTGTGCGTGTGTGTGTTTGTGCGTGTGTGTGTTTGTGTGTGTGTGTGTGCCACAGATCTCTCTGTAATTGCGTATTGATCTGGTTTTTGTCTTGCTCATGATAGATCAGCAGCTTTCAACACACAAACACACACATACATACAGACACTCGCATACTGAATGAAGCAGAGGGTTAATCAAAACACTGACCTCTGACCTTTAAAGAGAGAGAGAGAGAGAGAGAGAGAGAGAGAGAATGACAGAATGAACCTGACAGACAGTAGAGAAAGTCAGAGAGAGAAACAGATAGAGAAGGTAGACAGAGAGAGTAAGGAGAACGAGCAGGAGAGAGGAAGATTGAGAGAGACAGAGATAGAAGGAGAGAAGGGTAGGAAGCTAATGAAAGAGAAAGGTGGAGGGAGGGAGGGATGAGAAGGGGGATGTAAAGAGAGAAAGAGATGGGGAGACTGACAGAGACTAAAGGAGAGACGGACAGAGCAAAGAAAAAATAGAAATGGAGAAAGAAGGATGAATGAAGGGATGGGAGAGACTGTCAGAGAGAGGGAGAGATGAGTGACTGAGTGAGTGGCCCCGAGGATGATGATGATTATCGATCGGTGTGCGTGTGTGTGTGCGCGTGTGTGTGTGTGTACGTACAGCCTGTTACTGAGTGTGTTATTCTGAATGAGAGAGCACACACTGGCTCAGAAGTGTGTGTGTGTGTGTGCGTGTGCACCTGTGTGTGTTTGCGCCTGTGTGCGCACGCATGTGTGTGTGTGCGTCCGTGTGTGTTTACGCCTGTGTGCATGTGTTTGCGCCTGTGTGCATGTGTGTGCGTCCGTGTGTGTTTGCGCCTGTGTTCATGTGTGTGCGTCCGTGTGTGTTTGCGCCTGTGTTCATGTGTGTGCGTCCGTGTGTGTTTGCGCCTGTGTGCATGTGTGTGTGCGCGTGTATGCGCATGTGCGGTGAAGCTCCTGCAGTGAATCAGAAGGACCGTGAACAGTTCTCTGGTTTCAGATCCACCAGTTTCCTGCAGATCCGCTCCAGCTTTATTTAAAGTGATTCTAATGCAAGAACTCAGATTATTACCCCCCCCCCCCTTCACCGAGAGAGGGTGGGTCTAGGTGGGAGAAGAGGTTCTAAGGTTCTAACTTTTTAACTTTCTGTGTTCTGTCATGTGTAGAACGTGAGGCACTGATGTACATTTGTGAGCTGTGTAGATACCTGTGGTAGTATGGGCATGTATGGTGTAGTGAATGTGCTTTTGGTTATAATGGACTCTTATGGAGAACGTGTAGCTTTGCTTAACTCTACATCTAATTCTGTAACGTTTGGGTGACTGTTTCGGTGTTAACTGGAATGTTCAACCAGCGTTATGTACTACATCAGCATAGCTAGCGTTAGCATTAGCACCCCTGTGCATATGGTGTGTGTTTACACTATGACAGTTTGCCTGAACTGAGTTGCTACATGTCTTACAGCATCACAGTGTACTGAATCAGGACCCCTGTATCATGGTGCGTACTATATTGCCAGATTGCTGCTGATACACAGCCCTGGTAAAGCTGATGTAGGCGACTGTGTGTTGTAGGTACAGATTCTTGAAACAGTCTGTATTTATTTATTTATTTATTTCTTTATTTATAACGTTAGCTGTTATCTGTGGAGGCCACAGGACTAGCGTGAACACTCCTACTTGCCTGTCGATCGACCTGCCTCTGTGCACATGCTCTGCATGTGTATTAGCGATTGTGTGTAGTCCGTCATGCGGCTAAACTGTAGGTGTGCGCGAGCTAGCTGTGTGTATCTGGGATGTAATCTGTCTTCATTGCAGTTCTGAGCTGTGCGGTTTGATGGTATTGGGCCATCTCTGTGCTGTGCCGTAAGTAGTTCAGTCTAAAACTGTATCACCTTCACTATGCTGAATAACCTGAATACGGGGGTTTGGGGTTAGGTTCTAGCAAATGGGGCCCAGCACCTGCGCACCTGTTGTTCTGCTGTGTTCTTTGGTGAGTTTGGAGATAAAGCTGAGTGTGTTCCGAGCGTGATGTGGATCCAGACTAACAGATTATTTGTTTAGGAGAGGGGAAAAGACGGGATGGGATTGGTATCGGTATCAGGAGAACCTTGGCCCTTCATTGGAGGCCTATTGACCAGGGAAACACTGAACAGAATTCCGGTTCTCCTTTATGCTAATACGAACATCATTTTTTAAGGAATAAACTAAATGGGGTAGTTAAACCTCTGTTTGAGGGGAGTCTGTACGCTCAGCCGGGTTCTGTTCTTCTGTTTTCATACTCCATTCCATTCTCATTACAGCAGAGCAGAACAGTAATTATAATAATAATAGTAATAATATTAATGACGTGTTCCTGACAATGGGAGGAATGACGGCGGAGTAAAGGGCGCCGGAGACAGATGGCTGTAATTTCAGCCGTGTTTACAGTGAGAGTGTTTAGTCGAGCTGGTTTGTTGTTTTTCTACACTGAATAGTCTCGGCTCTGTTTTTCACGGCTGAGTTGATCGATAAGTAATTCACTCACTTCTCCGCAGAGTAGGGGTTGGTCCGGGTGTGGGTTGGGGGTGTACAGTACCGCTGTAGAAGGTGTTTGTTCAGGTTCGTGTCTCATTTCTCTGTCAGGAAAACAAAGCAGAAACGTATTCACCAGAAAACCACAACGAAGGATGCTTTTCCACCGCCACAGTTCAGGGGTGTTGAGGTTCTGGACTCTGGGGTGGTCATTGTTCTGAGAACACCAGCAGCAGCTTCTTTGTTGGATGTGTCTGGACTCTCCTTTCCTCAGTGAGGAGCTTCCTGAACAGCTGCACCTCCTTTCAGACCTCCATGGTGTTGAGGTGTCTTCTCACAGTGGAAGAAGGATGGACAGAAGCACCTGTGGATGTTCTCAGATCTGAAGCAGGAGTGGAGCTTGTTGTTCTCCTCTCTCTCAGAGATGAAAGTGCTGTTTATCTGATGGAGGCAGCGTTGGTGGGTCTACCAGGTCTTCCAGGTGGTTGTTAGGAGGCCCATTTTAGCTTGAAGTGACAAAACATTTCTTTCCCACCTGCTTTCAATAAATACCTGAAAAACGGCAGCCGGTCGAGGGACTGCAGTATTATCTTTACACCTATGGTTATGGCATCGGTGATATACCAGGGTACTCAGGTACCAGGTGAGTGTTGTTTTGTGCACGACAGAAGCCTCACATTCTCACTTTCACACCAGCTAATTTTCCCCACTTTCTCTGTTGCTTTCGTTTCTGCATAGTGCAGCAGGACAAGCAACGAATACACGTTAAAGCCAGTGCAGAAGACCGCGGGGGTAAAAACGATCTCCACCGGCCTTACTGGAGCATATGTATGGTGGTTTTAGGTTTGGATACTGAGGTTAGGGTTAGGTTTGGTAGTGAGGTTAGGGTTGGGGTCAGGTTTTGGTTTGGATACTGAGGGTTAATGTTAGGTTTGGAAACTGAGGGTTAATGTTAGGTTTAGGTTTGGAAACTGAGGGTTAATGTTAGGTTTAGGTTTGGATACTACGGTTCAGGCTAGCTTTAGGTTTGGAAACTGAGGTTAGGGTTAGGCTTAGGTTTGGATACTGAGGGTTAATGTTAGGTTTGGAAACTGGGGGTTAATGTTAGGTTTAGGTTTGGAAACTGAGGGCTAATGTTAGGTTTAGGTTTGGAAACTGAGGGTTAATGTTAGGTTTAGGTTTGGATACTAAGGTCCAGGTAAGCTTTAGGTTTGGAAACTGAGGTTAGGGTTAGGCTTAGGTTTGCATACTGAGGGTTACTGTTAGGTTTAGGTTTGGAAACTGAGGGCTAATGTTAGGTTTAGGTTTGGAAACTGGGGGTTAATGTTGGGTTTTGGTTTGGAAACAGGTTATGGTTAGGTTTGGATACTGAGGGTTGATGTCAGGTTTAGGTTTGGAAACTGAGGGTTAATGTTAGGTTTAGGTTTGGATACTAAGGTTCAGGTTAGCTTTAGATTTGGAAACTAAGGCTAGGGTTAGGGTTAGGGTGTGTTCTTGGGTACTACTGGGATTCTAGGTGTTGGAAAAGGCCCGTAAGGCTCAGTAACTCATGAAGAAAGAACGTTCAGTGTTAATGTTGCAGCTCTTGTGCTTCACTGAGTGAGGTTATCTGACTATTAGGAGTTAAACCACAACACAGGACTGAACACCTCCAGGTCTGAGATGTGTGGAGTAGCCTAAACTAAAGGTTTTCTTGTAAATAATAGAATTATAGAATAATAGAATTCATTCTACAAGTTAGAATAATTGAATGCATTTGGTGTGTTTAATCTTGAATGGCCAGAACATGTCCATGTGAGTTGCCGGTGAGCTCAACGCTGATATTAGTGACCACCAGAATTCCACAGGGACTCAGACAGGAGCCTTATCGTGTATGTGGGTTTCTTCTTCTCTTTGACTGAGCTTTAACATTTATGGCCTGAACTAAAGGCGAGCCCTAATAGTCATGACTGTTCACCACAGCTCGGAATGATCTCAGAGAAAAGCCTGCGTGTGAGTGTGTTGTGGTTTCTCTATTCTATTGTGTTTAGTGAGTCAGTAGTTTATTGATATATGTGTGTGTGTGTGTGTGTGTGTGTGTGTGTTCTTGTGGTTTCTGTATTCTTTATGACTGTATTAATGTGTTTTGTGTGTGTGTGTGTGTGATTTGTGAACTCTCTATGAGTCCTTTATAATAGTGTGTGTGTGTGTGTGTGTGTGGTTTGTGAACTCTCTATAAGTCCTTTATAATTGTGTGTGTGTGTGTGTGTGTGAGCCAGAAGTTTAGTGTGTGAGTGTGTGTGTGTGTGTGTTCTTGTGGTTTCTGTATTCTTTATGACTGTAATAGTGTGTCTGTTTGTGTTTGAGTCTGATTCAGTAATTCATTGAAGTTGTGTGTGTGCGTGTGTGCGTGTGCGTGTGCGCGTGTGCGTGTGCGTGTGTGAACTCTCCAGGAGTCCATTATAGGAGTGTGTGTTTGTGTTGTACAGTAAGCAGCTGGTGTGTCCGTGTGAAGATGCCTGAGTGACCGCGTGTGTGGGAGAGGGTTTCTCTGTGGGGTCACTGGGTTTTATAGTCCACACTGTTAAACTCCAGTGCCTGAGAGACCCACACTGTATTCTGAATGAGCTCGGACACATGCCTTGGTGATGTGGAAGAAATATCATATCACAATACCTAAAGACATAAAGGGAGACTACATAACTAGTAGTGCCACGTTTCCAAACAGCCCTCGGAGCCTATTCATGCCAAGGCAGATGAAAACTTGTATTTGGGACCAGCAAGATGCACTACTCCATTTACAGTCATTCACGTTATCAGTGTTAGCTGAGACACCCTAACAGATGCCCTCCGCTTATTGGGAGTCTGAAGACGGGAGACCATGTTGCATGAAGCAGCTGGCTGAGTGAGGGTCACCGGAGGCACAGAGCCTAGAAAGCCCGCCGGTCCCCTGCACAGAGGGATCTGAGTTTTTCAGTTAACCCTCTTTTTCTTCTTCAAAACCTCGTATCTCCAACATGGTACCAAGAGAGACGAGATTTACTTTAAATGTACGTCAGTGGAACCAGACATCTTTCTAAGTAATTTTGGGTAATTGCTATTGGTTAGTCCATGTAAAGGGCAACAGCAATTTTCAAATCATCTTTCAAGACATCGAACACTGCTTCAAACCAGTGAGTTGACTTTCGTTTTAGACATAATGGCTGTTTGTGGTGAAGGAAAAACGGACCGAAGACGTTTGTTTTATTATAATTCCATTATTTTAGAACCTAAATTACAGATATTTTTATTTATTCGTTTACAGCTAAGATTATTTTTATTTAAAGATAAGTACAGTCACTTAATATGCCTGCCGATAAACGAGGAATAATTATTTCAGTGTGGGTGATATAATAATTAAACGGTTCAGGTCTACCGTTCTTCTTTTCATCTAAAAATAATTTAAATATTGACTAATTTGATTTTATTTTATGTAGAAGCGCTAATTTTTAGCATAAATACGTTGCTCGCTGCCCGACGCTATATTCTGTAATTAAATCAGGCTCCAGATCGTTCATCATATACCACGTCTCTTTTAGTTCAGTAATATGATCCTGTGACTCTGCTGACTTTCTAAATGAGGACATCAGAGCTGAAACGTATGCAAATTGATTTACTGATTACTAGATAATGTATATGGAGAAAACACATGAACGAATAGTCGAATCGTCGGCCAGGACGGGCGAATCCGATTCGACTGACAAATTTCTGACTCGGGTACAGCCCTAGTTGCCAACTAATTTAATAGTTGATTTCAGTCAACCAAGTTGATTAATAATTGCACCCTTACCAGTACAGCCAGCATAGGATGCATGGTGAATTCCCTGTGGGAAATTAAGGAATTAGCATGTTTTGCTTGTTATGTACACCAGAGCTCACTACTGAAGGGTGTCGGGGTGAAGCTACAAGCTAACAAAAAATGCTAATGTATCTTGAACAAGCTTCAACAAAAACATGGAATGGATTTAGAAGCTTCAAATGTCTGTGTTCACTCCAGAACTACCTTTATTTGAAATTTCCATCCCGCCTTAAATGGTGCAGCAGGTATTTATGTTCCATTAGGCTCGGAAGTTGGATGTCGGAGCAGGGAATGTTGTCACGCCAGAGTCCACTAAAACATTCAGAAATCCAAAACGGACGCCTCCAAGGAAACTTTAGCTGTGCTTGCTATTTTGGAAAACAGTTGGTTTGCTGTGTAGCCAGATTAGCTGTTAGCTATTAGCCAATGTTAGCAATTTCAGTGGATAACTATGCATCATGTAGTATCCTGGGAATCCAAATGCTGTAGCTACATGTCCAGATAAAGAAGTTGGACAGCACCGTGTTTACCACTGATTTAACCCCTTCAAAGCCAAGGACCCACCAATGGGTCCACATTGCTACTATACAATTACATATTCCCAGGAATAGGCAAAAGTTGAATAATTGGAGTTACTGAATAATAAGTCTGTTGTAAGGGGCTAATTACAAAGTGCAGGGCAGCCATCTTTTGATTTTTAGGCCAAGGCTGGTGAGGCTCTACCGAGCTTCTGAGTTGTTTGGGCATTGTTGAAACTTGAAACATCCTACTGGGGAAAATTCCAAATGGAACGCACCAGTAGACTGTATCGGAAAATTCACATGAGAAGCTAACTTGAGCCTCGCTGGAAAGTATTCATGTGATTCGCCACTCGCTCAGCTCTAACAAACTTGTAGAATCCCGTATAGGGATGCTAGCAGCAGTTAGCATATTGTTGAGATGGGTTTTTGTCCTCATGTTTTGACTGATTTTTCACATTTCTGGCCCAAATTGAAGACTTTTAAATTGAAGAATTCTAACAGTCGCGGTTGGCCTCTGCAGTTTCCTCCAGCCGTGTGTTAATTAACTTTCTGGTCTCATTTTTTCCCCTCTCTACAGTTGAGTGGAGATCTGACTGTAAACTCTTTCCGATGCTCAAATAGAAAAAATTAGATGGCATGCGTGTCCCGAGTCCTGGCAGGGAAATGTGTGGGACCCCCCTGGCGTAGCTGGTGTTTACCTGCTGTCTCTGAGACAGTGACATGTTGCAGCGTGTTCTGCAGCAGGTTTCTGTTTCTCCACTGCTAGAAATATTCACAATAGCACACATTCTGTCACCTCTCTCGCTCTCTCTCTCGCGCTCTAGCTCTTGCTCTCACTCTCGCTCTCTCTCTCTCGCGCTCTAGCTCTTGCTCTCACTCTCGCTCTCTCTCTTGCTCGCTCTCTCGCTCGCTCTCTCGCTCCCAGAATGAGGTGCTGTGGGTGAGATACCGCTCTCGTTAGGTCCATATTCTGGGTGTAAATAAACTGTACTGCACTCTGCAGGGTTTACTGACAGTGGAGATCCATCTTTTGTGAAGATGATGGCTTCAGCAATAACACTGTAGAATAACAAGCAGTGTTCAGTGTCACGCACTGGAATGAAAACATATTACTCCATAAGAGATGCGTCTTATTGGGATAGGAGGTTGATGTTTGTATTTGACAGTCCAGACTAAACGAGTGGGTTTGTTTTTTTACCTCCTACACACGTTTTAGCACATCACAGCTCAGGCCTGGTTAATACTGTTACCATATTCAGCATTCTGCTAAAATAAATAAATAAATAAATAAATAAATAAAAATAATAATAATTTCCAGTCCTGAGCCTTTGAGTGTCTAGTTATGTTTGTGAAATGAATTGCTGAGTTCAGTATCCTGTCGTGTTCTATCTTTCTGTCTATCTATATATCTATATATGTGTGTGTATAAATGTGTGTGTATATATGTGTGTGTATATATATGTGTGTGTGTGTGTGTGTGTGTGTGTGTGTGTGTGATATTTTACTAATATTACATTTCTGCTAAAGTCCACCCACATGAAAGACATTAAAATATCTGCTATCATTGGTATTCAACTAGCACGAACATTTTGCTAATGTAAAAACAATATTTTATGTTAAAATTCTACTGGTGTGAATCATTATCCATACATTTTTTAAACGTTTCACTGACATTAACATGAATCCTGTGCTAAAATTTCACTTATGCTAAACTTCAGCTAATGTTACAATTCTGATTATAAAATTCCATTAATTAAAACATTAATTGAGTTCATTTCCATTTCCATCAAATTTCCATCAATTGAAATTTCACCAGTGTTAATATTTATCTGGTCTTGTAATTCCACTTGTTTTAAAATTCGACTATTGTTAAAATTCTGATGATAAAATTCCATGTTCCATTCCAAATTCTTCATGTGTTATGATTTCTGTAATGGTACTACACTGCCTCGTCTCTCCTGTAGCTGCGCTCTGTACTACACTGCCTCCTCTCTCCTGTAGCTGCGCTCTGTACTACTAGATGGCTGCTGTAATCTTTCTATGCTTCCTTGTTTGGACTCAACAGATAAGAAATCTGATGCAAGACACAGGCTCTATATCGTAGGTTGTGTGTCTCTCAGGCATTTCCTCTCACGTCACACACACTCTCTTACTGTATGTGTGTGTGTGTGTGTGTGTGTGTGTGTGGGTGGGTGTGTGTGCACGCACACTTGTGTGGAGTTAAATGTCCTCAGAGGTCCTGAACATTCTCACAAGGACCACGACATGTGGCAAACTTTGTACTAGACTGTTAGATTGGGTTTGGGGTTCATGTTTAGATTGTTATATCTGAATGTGCAGTAAAATAATACATCTGTCTTTTCTTTATCTATCGATTATTTAGATTCTGTGTTTGTCTCCATCATACAGCTGTGTTAAATAGCCTGGTTAAAATTACACTACTGTTAAAATTCTACTAATAGGAAAATAGTAAAATCCTGCTAACATTAGAATTCCACTAATACATTAAAGTTCCATGAATGTTAAAATGCTTCTACTGTAAAAGTTTTTATTTAATTTTAAAACGCCATTCATTTTCAAATTGCACTATTGTTAATTTTCATTAACATTTAAAGTCAAGCTAATGTTAATACTCAGTTCCTGTTAAAATATTAATATTCCTTTCATGTTAAAATAGAACTAATGCTATTCCATTTATGTTTAAATTCCACGAATGTTAAAATGCCACTAATGTTAAAATTCTACTAATGTGAAAATGCATTAGTATGAAATGTTACAATTCCATTCATTTTAAAAATACACTAATGTTAAATTTCATTAACATTTAACAGTGAGTAGTAACTGAATGTTAATATTATTCTGTTCCTGTTAAAATGCTGCTAATGTGAAAATTCTACTAATCTTAAAATTCTACTAATACTGAAGTTGTTACAACTGAACAAATGCTAAAACTGTTAGTCTGGTCAGCTCTCAGAATCAGCCCAGTTAGAGGAATATTGGCCGATCGCATTTGGGCTGAAAGTCGACGGATGCACAGCTGATCAGTCCCTCCGTCTCTAGTGTCGGCCTCCAGAAACCCAAAAATAGCTTTTTCACAGAACTTCATAACATGGGTTCCTGCTTTGAAATGCAGTTTATGGCTAAAATAAGGCTAAAACTCTGTGTTTGGGTAATTACATGAAAAGGTGACCATTTATTTTAGTTTGAGAATCCTTCAGTGGAATTTCATTCAAAAGAAAAAGATCCTTTTAAAATTATAATATAATAATTTTGCATGTTTATTAATTTATATAATATAATCTAATCTAATATAATATAATACAAGCTCACAAAAAAAAAAAATAGTCACCTGTGACTGAATCGTATGAGCACCAATAATAGCTGTGATTGGATTTGGCATGGACTGGAGTTTCTAGATGTCACTCTTCTAGATGTCACTCTTCTAGATGTCACTCTTCTAGATGTCACTCTTGCATCAAAGTGCAGTTGGGCCAGATTCGGTGGATGCCTTCCCTTGCACAATTCCGAGGAGAATTCCCTGTAGACTGGGATTTTATCCACTGCTGGTAGACCCGTATGACCGTATGCTTCCATACACCTGCAGATTCAGCTACTTCCTTCACACTATGGTCTTTGGCACGTGCAGGAGTGGTAGAGAATGTGGACCCAGAGCCGCTGGACCGCCGAGCTGTATGTAGGCAGTCGGGAGCTACTGACTGGATATCTGAGGCAGGCTCGGCCTGTGTACCGCGAGCCTGTGTACTGACTAATAAACAGTAACACAGTCACTTGCTCTGTATGAGTATGTGAGACGGAGCTGTGTACATGATGAATGACTCTGTTAAGTGAGTTGGAGACGCGCGCACACGCACACATCCTGAGGGCTGAGCACTGAGAGACCGATGGTATCTTCTGTTCATTATCAGCAGCCCTCCACACCCCGGCCTTGTTTCTCTCCTCCTTTTCTCCCTTTCCTCTTTTCCTTTCTCTCTCTCTAGCGTCCTTTCTGCCCTTATATAGCGTGCTCCCTCTATCTTAGCTCTCTCTCTACTCTCGCCTGAGCTATAAGGCTTCCCATGCAAGTTTATCTCGGAGAATAAAGGCCTTATCACGCTGCGGTATGTAGAGTACAGAGCACAGGTGTCATGAGTAATGGGCTTTTGTGTGAGATAGTGGCACCTGGAAACAGATAAGTGCACATGAGGGGGTTTCTGAAGCCCTTGCGGTCAGCTGGGGCCTCAAAAGAAGCTTGCTTTATTGTGGCCTCCATGTGGAGGGAGCCGTGTGAACCTGGAGGTTTTCTTAAAAACAGGTTTTGTTTAATAACAATAACTCCCCGTGGTCTGTTTTGACTATACACAGTATTATTATTTTGTAATATACAGTATATACTACTGTATGTGGGTATTTGGATCAGGCACAGCAGTGCTGCTGGACACCTCAGTGTCACAGCTGGACTGAGAATTGTCCACCAACCAAAACTATTCAGCAGCCAACAGTGTCCTGTGGGCAGCGTCCTTTTGGGAGCGTCCTGTGGGCAGCGTCCTTTTGGGAGCGTCCAGTGGGCAACGTCCAGTGGGCAGCATCCAGTGGGCAGCGTCCTGTGGGCAGCGTCCTTGTGGGCAGCGTCCTGTGGGCAGCGTCCTTTTGGGAGCGTCCTGTGGGCAGCGTCCTTTTGGGAGCATCCTGTGGGCAGCGTCCTTTTGGGAGCGTCCTGTGGGCAGCGTCCTGTGACCACTGATGAAGGGCTAGAGGATGACCAACACTGCACTGTGCAGCAGCAGATGAGCTATCGTCTCTGACTGTACATCTACAAGGTGGACCAGCAAGGTAGGAGTGTCTAATAGAGTGGACAGTGAGTGGACACAGTGTTTAAACAGGGTAATACAGTATACAGAGAAACAGATGGACTACAGTCTGGAACTGTACAACTACAGAGTGTCCTATATGGTCAGTGGAGCTGATAAAGTGGACGGTGGGTGTAGATATAGAGGGGTGTACCTATTAAAGTGAGCGTATATGGTGTTTTAACCTGCATACTTCACCTGGTTCTGAAAGTTGTGTCTGTTTCTTTCTCGCACTGTAAAATCCACACATGCTGCATGTCTCATTGGGTGAGGGGGGATGGGGTTTGAGTCTGCCAGGCCAAATTAGACCTTCTCACGGGTCAGCTTTGGCCTGCAGGCCTGGTATACACCAATGCAGTGATACGAATACTTTGGTATCTTACGGACAATTTAGTGATGAGGTCATCATCTAAGTGTGGTCTTGACCTTTTGACCTTTGGTAGTGTTGCAGCGAGCGGATGACGAGCGGGTGAAAGTATCCAGTGATGTAGCGCAGAATAAAATGCCGGTTTATGGCGTGTGCTGCGTTTTTTTTTCTTGCCATAAATGGTCAAAAGCGGTGAGCTGGCTGCGGGGCGAGGAGAGACGTACTCGAGTTTGGGGTTGTTGAGAGCAGACTGCGCTCCTGAAACCCCGCTGGGCTGAGATTAGAGACGGAACAAGAGTAATGCAGCTGCAGGGGAACCGTGTGTGTGTGTGAGAGAGAGAGTGTGTGTAAAATACAAAGATAGTATGGAGAGAGAGAGAGAGAGAGAGAGAGATGGATAATGTATTGTGAGTGTCTGACAGGAGCTGGCAGGGAGACTGGCCTCCTACTGGGAGTGTGTGCGCGCATGTGTTTATTTCCAGTTCTATGCACGTTCAAACCAGTTCAATTCACTTTAGTTCACTATTAAATCAGATCTGTTCACTTTAGTTCACTATTAAATCGGATCTGTTCACTTTAGTCCAGTGTGCCAGGCATTCAGTTAAAACCCTGGGTGGAGCTGAACTCTATTGTAAAACCCTGGTTTGCATGTACTAAGCTCGTTCTGGCCGTGACACCAAGTCTCCACCCGCCGTCTATTTTGTTTTCATTTTCTAAAAATGAGTCCCCTTGCCTGTTTAAGGTGGTAGTAACTTCAGGCTCCTGCAGATGGCGCTGCTGCATGAGGATGATGGGGCTATAAATACCTGCGGGGTGTGAGTGTGGGATCCATAGATTGGGAAGAGGTGCTACAGTGCAGGGAATGTCTCGTTCCATGTGTGGAAAATGGCTCCAGAGCAGATGTTAATGATTGGCTAAAAGGAGTGACTGCATTTGGGTGTGCCAAAGACCATAGTGTGAAGGAAGTAGCTGAATCTGCAGGTGTATGGAAGCGTACGGTCATACGGGTCTACCAGCAGTGGCACAAATCCTAGTCTACAGGGAATTCTCCTCGGAATTTTGTCAGGGAAGGCATCCACCAAATCTGGACCAACTGACCGGTTCTTTGATGTAAGAGTGTCTGAACACTGATGTGGCCTACATCCAGAAACTTGTCCAGTACATGCCAAATCCAGTCACAGCTGTTATTGGTACTCGTGGAGGTGTTACACGCTAGTAGGTACGTTCAGTCTCTGTACTGCATGTATAACACTATGAAGTCTCACTGTTGCTCTTCTTGTCTGGAGGTCTCGGTGTATCCGTGCGTGCACTGTGCTCGCTGTGTTTGTGTAAATAATCCCGTGCGGTGACATTACTCCAGCCCACACACGTCTGAGGACACCACGCGTGATACCTGAGGTAGCTTTGAAGGGTCCACCAACACCCGGCCTCAGGAAACATCCAGAGGAACCGCAGGTCTTTGAAACCAGAGAATAAAGCCCGGTCCAGTAGAATGAGCTGAAGGTCACCGAGCGTCCCACAGGGGGCTTCGACTGTGAGTTTGGGGGTGGGGGGTGCATATGTGTGTGGGTGTGTGCGTGCATGCATGTGCGCTGTTCTTTTTTCAGCAGAAGGAAGTGTAACGTCTGAGTGCCACACAAAAGAATCCCCTCTTCCTGTTTACACTCGTTCGTTCATTCATTCATTCCGTCATCCAGACAGATCTGCTGAAGCTCTGCATGGGACTAGAGAGCGGGCTAAACCTACACACACACGCGCACACACACAGGCTTGTTTTGGTTCGGTGTCAGGACGTGGTATCAGGCTATACAGTCGTTTGGAAACGGGTTCTGTGCTGATGTAAGGTAGTTACACGTCCTGTCCAGAGCCTCACTCCTACACGTCAGAACAGTCACGGTGGACTGAGCCCTCAGCTTACAGAGAAAGAGGGTCGTTTAAGGGGTCTTTAATAAAGACAGCGGTTCTGTATAGAACCTTGAAGGACTGAAGAACCATTACATGTTTCAGTGGTTCTGTGCAGTGATGTGTAGGGGTGAGGTCCGCTCTGATTAGGAGAGGAGTTCGTACCGTTGTCCCTGTTTAAAGACCAAAGAGCCTCATCCATCAGCCTCTCCATCCCTGTCTCTCACTCACTCTCCTTTCCTTCTTTCTATCTTTCTTCTTTTCTCACTCTCTCTTCCTCTCTTGCTTTCCTTTCTTTTTCTATCCCTTTATTTCTTTCTTTCTTTCTCTCTCTCATTTTTCTTTCTTTCCTTCTTTCTTTCTTTTTCTTTGTCTCTCTCATGGTCTCTCTCTCTCTCTCTTTTCAATTACTTTATAATATTTTCTTGCTTCCTCTCCCTCAATCTCTTTTCTCCTCTTTCTCTTCCTTCCTTTCCTTCCTTCTCTCTCCTCATCTTTATCTCTTTCACCTAATTTCTTTCCTTTTTTCTCTTTCTTCCTCTCTTCTCCCCTTCTCTTATTTCCTTTTCTTTCCTTCTTTCTCTTCTTCTTTCTCTTTCGTCCTCTTTCTCTTATTTTCTTTCCTTTCTTTTCTTTTTCCTCTATTTTTCCCTTCTCTCTCTCTCTCTCTCTATCCCTCCCTCTCCCACACAGTCTCTCTTCTCACTCAGTTAATTATGCTCTTCCTCTTTCTCCCACACTCAGTCTCTTTCTCTTCTTCTCTTTTGCTTCCTATCTATCCTTCTCTCGTTCTTACTTCACCTCTTTTTTTTCCAATGATAAGATGACGACGACAACAACAACAACAACAACAATGATAATTACTATTATAAGTAAGTAAGTAATAATAGTATTCGTGTGTCATTCTTGGGTTTATTTGCTCATTTATTTCCAGTAATAACTCTCTTATAACTTAATCCTCATTTAAATATCATAAACTAAATATCACGATGTACATTAGAGCAGGTTTTAGATGCTTTTAGTTCTGCAGAAAGAAGTATGATCACGATTCTGTCATGTTTTCCTGTTGTAAACAAAAACGTGTGTCTGTATGTAACATGCGTGTGTGAGTTATATACTGTAGATATGAATGTGTGGTGAGAGAACAGTGGTAGCTGCAGACGGGTAAGGGTTAAACTGCTGACCCACTGGCTGTGTGAAGACGCGTCTGCCGGCTGTGTTAATATGACTCATTCATATATCACGTTACTAAAGTGAACTCCTGACCCGTGACGTTCTCACGTTCCGAGTCCGAGGAGCCGCAGTAAATCCCGTCTTGGCGCTCCTGGTGCGTGTAGCTGGTTGTAACAGTTTTGTACAGCAGAGCGTAATCACGGGCCGGATTAATCCTCCCGCCTGCTCCACACTCAGACCGGCCTGTTTGGAAGGTGGGCCGCTGATCTGTCTGCACGTTCCCCGCCAGTAAATCAGACTGTTAGACTGGCAGGGATTAGAGAGCACGCTGCTACGAAGCCTGACCACTGGGGTCACGGTCAGACAGAAGTGTAAAGTGTGAGAAATCGCTTTCTAGTTTAGAAAGTTTGTGTACAGAGCTGGCCAGAAGTCTCAGACAGCCATCAGAACTCTTTATGGCTGTTTATTGTAGCACTCCAGTAAGAACCCTGTATACAGCTGTATGCCAAAGTTCGACTGGGAGTCCTCATATATACACCCATTACACACTCATCCGCACTCCACTGACCATATCTGTATACTCTGTATGGTCAGGACCCCCACAGGACCACCACGGGGGAGCAGGTATTACGTGAATGGTGGATCATTCTCACCACTGCAGTGACACTGACGTGGTGGTGGTGTGTTAGTGTGTGCTGTGCTGGTGTGAGTGGATCAGACACAGCAGTGCTGCTGGAGTGTTTAAACACTGTGTCCACTCACTGTCCACTCTATTAGACACTCCTACCTTGCTGGTCCACCTTGTAGATGTACAGTCAGAGACGATAGCTCATCTGCTGCTGCACAGTGCGGTGTTGGTCATCCTCTCGTCCTTCACCAGTGGTCACAGGACGCTGCCCACAGGACGCTGTTGTGCTGGATAGTTTGGTGGACAATTCTCAGTCCAGCAGTGACACTGAGGTGTCCAGCAGCACTGCTGTGTCTGATCCACTCACACCAGCCCAACACACACTAACACACCACCACCACCATGTCAGTGTCACTGCAGTGCTGAGAATGATCCACCACCCACATAATACCTGCTCTGTGGTGGTCCTGTGGGGGTCCTGACCATTAAAAAAGCAGTTCGGTGTCTGTAAGTAATAGTACACCCTGTTTCTTTGATCCTGTAAGTTGGTTTGTTCTGGTTTTACTACAGAAGTGGGACATTTTTATCCTGCATGTATACAAAAATAAACACACATACAGAACACCTTTATCCAGGATCACGTCTCTCTTCTGTTGGGCCTTTGTTTGTTGTGTGTGTGTGTGCGTGTGTGTGTGTGTGTGTGTGTGTGTACACAATTGAGCCAGGGGGCTGTGTAGAAGTGTGTGTGTGTGCACGTGTGTTCAAACTCGTGTTTGAACTCGGGTGACGAGTGGTTTTGTAGTATGTGATCTGAGTTCCTCTTTCTAGTGGTTCTTTGTTCATTTGGGTGTGAGCACGTGTGTCTGTGTGTCTGTGTGTCTGTGTGTGTGTGTGTGTGTGTGTGTGTGTGTGTGTGTCTGTGTGTGTGTGTGTTTGCCTCTGCACGTATGTTTACTTTGCTTTCAGAGTGAAACGTTTCTCTCCACACTTTTGTCCTCTCACTGGTGACATGGCAGTGGTCCTGAAAGGTCTAACCTGACCAAGAGGGTCTCCTCCACTCCCCAACTCCCCAGATCTGCCCTGGGGTGGTGATGCATGGGTGAAGCAAAAGACCCTGACCAAGTGCTACCCCCCTTGGTGTGTGCTAACAAGGTCTTGCTGCTGGAGACCTCTGGAGCTTTCAGAAGGAGCACCACGGGCAGCCTGTGTACAGTGCCTGTGTTTTGCTTCCTGGGGCCTAATTTTCTGGTCTTCCAGTGGCCAGCCTCTTTGAGAAGCCAATCTGAGACTGGTGGCACAGCCAGGGCCCCTTACTCACTTGTTGGCCTGGGGGGTAGAGTGGCCATTGTGATTTCAGTCCATTGCAGGATTTGAGCAAAGGTTTTCCTGACCTAGACCTGCTCAACCACGACCAAGCTCAGTGTGTGCGGATCAGCCTCACACTGGGGGGGTTTCAGAAACAGCAAAACCTACTTGAAGCAATCAAAGAGATGGCTAGTCTGCTCAGTCTGCCTGAGAATGGGTGGCCACAGGGACCACAGAGCTTCATGGGGCACACCTGCTTCGGCTTTGGCCTTTTGACCCTCTCCAATTAGCTTGATTAGCTCAAGAATTAAACGTTTCCTGGTTATCCCTCAGTGAAAGCGCAGCCCCCATCCGTCTTTCATGTCTACGTTTTGTGTAGCAAACAATTGACCATTTTCATATATAACAGTAGAAAAGGAGATTTTTTTTCATGACCTCAAAACAGGATGTAAATAAAATGTGAGTGTAGTTAATTACACAACTACCTAATTGAACATAAGCTCACCAGGCAAAAATGAGTCAACTTGGTTGTTTAAGGTGGTGGTAACTCCAGGCTCCTGCAAATTCTGATTTAATTATGTACAAATTACTTTAATTTACCAATGGATATATATATTTCACCAGACCAAAATATAGAAACCTTGCATATTTAAGGTGCTAGTAACTTCAGGCTCCTGCAGGTGGTGCTGCACAAGGATGATGGGGCTATAAATCCCTGCGGGGTGTGAGAGACGGGATCCATAGATTGGGAAGAGGTGCTACAGTGCAGGGAATGTCTCGTTCCGTGTGTGGAAAACGGCTCCAGAGCAGATGTTAATGATTGGCTAAAAGGAGTGACTGCATTTGGGCGTGCCAAAGACCATAGTGTGAAGGAAGTAGCTGAATCTGCAGCTGTATGGAAGCGTACGGTCATACGGGTCTACCAGCAGTGGCTAAAATCCCAGTCTATAGGGAATTCTCCTCGGAATTGTGCCGAGGAAGGCATCCACCAAATCTGGACCAACTGACCAATTCTTTGATTGTACAGCGTCTGAAAATTGATGTGGCTACATCCAGAAACTTGTCCAGTCTGTGTCAAATCCAGTCACAGCTGTTACTGGTGCTTGCGGAGGGATTACAGGCTGTTAGGTATGTTTCAGTCACAGGTGACTCATTTTTTGTCTAGAGAGCTTATTATTGGGTTATTATAGTACATAGGTAATTATGTAGCATAAACTGTATGTGTGGAAGAATGAGAGGAATGACCCGAGGAGAGAAAGAAAGGGAGAGAGGAGATCAGCTGTAGTGTTGTGTGTTTCTTTCGTGGTTAGAAGGAGTATCCTCATATACACACCTCCTCCGTGGGAACAGGCACTGAGAGATCAAAGCCTCAGAGTGTGTGCAGTGCTCAGGTTGCAGTTGAAGCTTCATTTGCGTAGCCAGAGACAGAGCCAAAGGCAGAGCTTCATCATCACCGGTTGTACAGTGGGCAGTGTACATGTTGACATGAGCTCAGGCAGTGATGTCTGTATGAACATTTGTATTTAGCAGGATACATCTACCTCGGATAGAGTAATGTCTATGGCCAGTTTGATTAGCAGATGCGATGAAACCTTTTTATTATCCTTATTCATATTCATTTTTGTTTTATTCTAGGACAACTTGACATGCTTTTTTTCCTGGCCATAAAATATGAGTAGTGAATAGACCGTAACAGCAGTTTTTACACTGGATGGTCAGATGATCCCTCTGGTTGGGCACAGCTCTTTTCTGGGTTGTACAAAGCCGTCCCCAGCCCACCCCAGCCCAGACAAACCCCTGCTTACGCTGTCTGTTTTTCCGAGGCAGTGGACATAAAGGAACAGCCGGCCTTTGTGTTTAGCCTTAGCATAACATGGACACCAGAACGATTGTCATGGTTCTGTTTGCTGCCATACCGGCTGAGGACCTGTCTGACTGTGATACAAGCCGTGGGCCAGGTGGTAGTGAAGCGGGAATGACTGTGTGATGGGTGGAGGAGTGCATTTGTGGAACTCATGTATGGGACAAATAATTTGAGCCTTACTGCCAAGTTCAACTCTGCTTCATATACCAATTTCCCATCCCACCTTAAAAGGTGCTGCAGGTATATACAGGTGCCAGGTCAGAACTTCAGCTTTGTTAAGTATCTCAAGTCACCTTTCTCATATTTGATTAATGAGGGTCCCTGTGATGCACTCACAATTCCAGAATCCTGCATAACTTGTTAATGCGGTCTAGTTCAGAGTTTCTCTAATATAACTCCATTCATGCTTCCTTCAGTGACACTGTTTGCGGAGAAGCACTTCACTGTGGATGTTCTTTGGGATCGTGTGCTCAACCCCTCTTTCTCCAAACACGATAAACTGGATTAGCAGCCAAGCAGTCCTGTTTTGTTGTTGTCTGAGCAGAGAGCATTGTTCTGAAACAACTCTAATTTGTTGAAGCGCTCTTGTGTATGTTACGTATGTGAATGTGAAGTGGACATATGCCTTGGAAGTGCATTAAATAACAGAAAACAAGCATGTCTGGATCCTTCCGTTTCCCTCGCTGTGTTTCATTGTCCAGACTATATCTGCAGGGAAAGATTCTGCACAGAGTTAAATCTGTGTGTGTGTGTGTGTGTGTGTGTGTGTTTAAGTACTGATTGGATCAAATGAATGGAATGCAGTGGATGGAGTATAAATATTATATCTCACTTATGATGTCACATTAATCCAGTGTTTAAAGCTCATTAGGTCACACATGGACAGCGAACACCTGCTGCTTCCTCAGATTACTTACAGCATTATCACACACCATTAACCCACTAGCGCGCGCACACACACACACACAGCATAGTTCTCACACACAGTTATAAACACCAACAGCTGATCACTTATGTTTTATTTATATACAGAATATTCATTAATTAATTCATTTATTTATTCATTCATTTATTTACAGCCAGTCATCTCACACAGAAACACTTGTGCACTGCTCACAGGCTCTTCTCATGCATGGGCTCGTGGAAATGATGTCCACACAATGGAGTTAAGAGTGTGTGTAATTAAGGTTGATGGGTGTGTGTGTGTGTGTGTGTGTGTGTGTGGGTGTGTGTGGGTGTATCCGGTTAAGGAGCTCTGAGTGTTATTAAAGTAGTGCAGTGGTGTGATTGTGAACTGGATTTTGGGGCTTTGACAAAATATTGATCATCAAACAAATACACCAATAGAAACTCCTCACTAACCATAGCATCGCAACAGGAGACAACGTTTTAAATAGCATCTATATATATATATCTGTGTGTGTGTGTGTGATACGATGAGATGGAATAATATGAGATGGAATCATATGCAATGTAATAAAAAAAATTATCAATCAAAATTATCTGGCAAAATGTATCCACCAAAATTTCTGCCGCAATATATCCATCAAAATTTACCCCAAAATATATCCACCAATGCTTATCAACCAAATACATAGCCATCAAAAATATTCCACCAAATTTTATCCACCCCAGCTGAATACAAAAGTCTCTACCATCATTCATTGAGTTTTCTTTATTCTTCTCCCTTTTGCTCTCTCACTTTCGTTCTCTCTCTTTCTCTTTTGCTCTTCTCTCTCCCTCTCTGTCTATTATCTCTTTTTATCTTTTTGTCTGTTTCTCTTTCTGTTTTTATTTTCTCGATGCGCTGCCAGCGCTCCAGTGAATTGTAGGTTACATATGAAGCAACTACTAACGCAGCGCAATTCAGGATGATGCAAGTCAACGCTGCAGGTCAGTGTGATACGATGAGATGGAGTAAAATGCTGTGTAATTCGGTTACAGATTTCATTTCTTGGTTCTTCTTAAGCAAACAGCAAATCCTACATTAACTTACAGTGTCATATTTACTTCTCATATTGCTCTAGTACATCAACTTAAAATCACATTATGCTGGGGTTTTTTTGTTTGTTTTTATTTATTTTTTTATGGCTGCTAAAATCCACTTGGCACTGTCACAAACAGGCCCGTGTACAAGTCCTCTAGTGCAAAAACGTCTCTGACAAAAGATGAAAGTTGTAACTCTCTCTCTGTAGCACTAAGGCTGAATTTCTTTACAGATGAATTAGACGATGACGTCTGTTGTTGCCTTCGAACGAGCAGAGCTGTTAACCAGCGGGGTGTGGAAAACGAGTTGCAGTACTTTGCTCACCAGTCGCTGTGGGTCTCTAGGGGTAACCAGTGCTGAATCTAAGGGGGAGATAGAGACAGGTGCTTCAATAAAGCAGCTTCTCAAACTGCCTCACTGACACTCCTCCAACTTGCGCAAGCCGGGAGAGTTGAGAGTTTTCACTGACAGCAGTGGAGATGGGAGAGCGTGCTTGAGAGAAAAGGAGGAATCAACCAAAATAAAGAAGTATTGGTCACATTTGTACATACTAAAGGTATATATAATAAGTGTATAGATAAATAAATCAGATTTTACTGATGCACATATACTAGAAACAATACAGCCCCAGTTCAGACCAAACTATTCAGGGCGCAGTTTTTAATTTGGGGAGTCGCACCGTGAGCAATCTGTGTCCGAGCGCCCCCAACCCCTAGGCCTCCCTCCCCTACTCAGTGTAACCGGTCCGGTCAGTCCAGAGCAGCAGGTTGCTGGGAGTTCAGAGGTGATTCTAATTTTACAGCTTTTCCTCTGAGCATTTGGCCTGGCCTCAAAATAACTGCAGTGTGGAGAGCAGCCCTCTCGCTCCCTTCCTCCACACTGCACGCTGCATCTACGGCTGCACTCAGACCGTCCACATCACAGCCAGGACACCAGATCACGACTTCTGTAACAGGCACGTGAGAGAGACGCGTCCCCTGACACTAAATCTAGTCATTACTCACTAACTAAATGCTTCCAATGTGTCTTCACAACATTTTAGGTGCCCGTGAATAATTTAGCCACCACAAAATATCCTCCAAAATTGATCTGCCACAATATATCCACCACAGCTTTTCTACCAGTTCACCCATCAAAATTCTCCCACCAAATTTTACCCGCTAAAATTTGTCTGCTAAAAATATATCCACCAAAACTTGAGCCCAAAATTTATCCGTCAAAGTTATTCA
>CM067480.1:33975023-34000741 GCA_034552555.1 Semaprochilodus insignis
GTACACAACTGTTTAACAGTAGGCTTCTCCTCAACTCCAATCTTCCTGAAGAATTCTGCATAAATCATGTGCTTCCCTTGAACAGGGTATAGGTAAGGCCTAAACTCATTAGGATTTGGTAGCGCAAGGACTGCTTGGCTGGCTTTCACAAGGTTCGTGTCATTTTCCGTAAGAACGATTGGTAGGTCATCCAGAACAGAAGCATCAAACTTCACAGACTGTAGGTACCCATATGATGCGCTGAACACTGTAGCTCTGGTACCTACTAGAATGGCAGAGTTGCATGGAGACTTGCAGATATTTTTTAAGTTCTGCATCACTTGCTCTGAAGGAGGTTTCTCTAAAGCTCCACCGCACTTCAAGGCATCTAGGTGTGTGGTAGAGCAGTCTTTCGAAGGCAGTATTGGCATAGCCGTCCATATGAGATACTGGTGACTGGAGTCTCTTTCCAACAAGGATCCTTTAATGGCAACAACATCTCTTCCTTGAGCAAAAGCTTTGTGGAAATCACCAAGTTCTGACTCAATCTGCACAGGAAAGACAAACTTGACAGTTGCTACTCTGTCCATCAGTTTAGATTTTTTCTCAGTACTCTTCTTCAAAACAGTCTTGAACAATGTTGACGATCTGTGTTTAAGAACATCCAGATCGGTGTTACCTCTGGCATCAGATTCAATCTGATGAGCGAATTCGATGAGCTCCTCCTCTGATACTTTGTGTTTCAGTCCCAGCTCCTTCAGAAGGCTTTTTGCGCCAGCACTTTCAGTTTGGAATAGTTCCCAAAATGCCTTTGGGACAAATCTCTCTTTTGGCAGCATAGCCTTATAAAGGTACACATCATCATCAAAGAAGTATGAGGCCGTCTGAAGACGGCTACAGATGTCCCGAATAAATCTGGTACTCCTCAATGATGCAGCAACTGTGTCTCTATAGTCCTCGTAGCTAGATTTTTGTCTCAGCTTTACTAGAAGCTTTACTAAACTAAGCAGCTGGGCCTCTCCGAGCTTGCCTACAGAGGGAAGCATGAATTTTACACAGTACTCCAAATCCCCCAAAATCTGAAGGTTGAGACTGTGTGCGAGGTTTGTGTTCACAGTACTGCACTTGAGGAAAATTCCATTGCAATCATCAAAAATGTACAAGTCAGGAAACCTTTGTTGGAATTCTGTGTTTAGGACGAACACATTCCTGTGCATATCAATCCTTTGCCGCTTTCCAAATATTGTCTCAAACAAGGGTAGGGACTTGAGCATTGTCTGATATAGATCTGGGTTTTTGGAGGACCTGATGCCAGACTGTAAGCAATTTTGAAGTTCATCAGCTTCACTGCTAGAAAGCATCTCAAACTGGGAGTGAGGAACCTGATAGAGCTGCTCCAAAACAGCACTGCTGTCTTGGACCTTCAAGAGTTCTGGTATTATGCCTCTGTATAGAAGATGACCAAGATCTATGAAAAATATGTGGTTTAACACCATGAACCCAAGTTTAACGAGAATGGCGGAAATTTGTTCTCTCTGATCATAAACAATGCTGCGCAGATTCCTAATTGTTTGTAGGAAAAGAGCGTTCTTCTGACTTGGGCACTTGACAGGTACTATGGGACTGTCACAAAAGTGTTTCTTTATTTCACCAAAGACTTGATTTGTTTGTTCATCATGAGGATTCTTTTTGGCTTCATCAGCAAAGAATTCCCAAAGCTTTCTCAACCATGCGATGGTCTCTTCCTCTGCTCTATGAAGTCCGTTCCTTTGACCAGGCACTGATTTTCGGAGCAATTGCTGGAGGACTGGTTTCAGATATTCTGATGCCACTGGGATGGTTAATTGCTTGATGTATTTTCCTTTCTGCAGGATTCCTGTGTGTTCCCAATTTACATGATAATCTGCAAATTCTGACTCGTATCCCAGAAAAATGTCGGTAAATCTTGAGATTAGCCGTGGAGAGTCTGATCTGAACTTTCTCAACATTTGATCCCGAGTGAGAAGGAGAGGTAGACCGTTAAGGTCAACAGAGCTAGACGTTTTTACGTCTGACAGGCAAAATTTCAGGAGCTTTGAACAACTTTCTGCATCTTTAATCAAAGTCTGGCTGACAGGTAAGGGTAAATCCTTCGTGGTTTGTGAGGGATCTCCCAGTGGTTTTTTCTTCAAATAATTGATCACTGACAAAGGACTGACTTCAGCCACCTTCACACCCGCACTCTTAAAACTCTCCTTTACTTTTTCCATGTTCCAGAAGTACGGTACCAACTTCATTCCAGTTTGCTCCAAAACTTGAAGAATGAGATCATGGTTTTCTCCCATGAAGTTAGGTAAATCTGTCAGGTCAGGCTTTGAGACACTGGACCAGTTAACAATGTACTTTGGATCTGAGAGATGGGATTGGTCATCAACAACACTTCTTAGAGTGGGTATCACAGGAAGATGTTTTTGGTTGAGTGATCTGTAGACCTCACTGACCATCTCATGCCACCCTTGGTCAACATCTCTTGACACATATGGAAAGTACTTAAAGCAAAAGTTCAGATGTGGTTTGAGAAATACTAATCTCTGGGGTTTATCTTTCCTAATGAGCGTACAGAGATGGTTTAGGAGGTCAGCATATAGAGGGGCAATGGTGTTCATTTTCAAAGACTGATTCCACCTGGTCCTCAGACTCTCAGCATCCTCTTTCCACAGATCTCTTCTAGAATAATCCACTTCAAAGTTTCCATTCACATGTACAGGAAGACCAGTTGTGCCTGGCAGAGGTAATGAGCAAAAGGCCCTTCCAGTAAACTCAATCTCTGCCGGTTTTGTGCCAACGCAAGCTGCCAGTGCCACGTGAGGCACTTTGGGGTTTGTGTTGCCATCTTCTTTCTTATGTCTTTGCATATGGGAGCCGAAGCGTTCTGCAATAATCCACTGGCTGTGCTTTTTTCCAGATGAGATGTGCATGTTATAGATAGTTTGACATGGAACTACCTGCTCGGATTTGAGAGAATTACGGACTTGGCTGTGCAACCCCTCCCTTTCAGCCTGGGTACTCTCAGTGACTTTTTTCTCAATTAGGAAATCATTTTGTACACGTCCATTTGCATTGATTGTATGGAACTGTATTTTGGTGATGTGCTTCAAGAAGAGAATCAGTCCCTCAGGATCTCTGATCAAAGCATCTGACAGTTCCTTTATTTCACCCTCTGTAACTGTATGTCTAGATATCTCAGATCTCTCTGCCATTTTTTCAGTCCTGAGGGGAAATCTGAACATGGTTCCAGACTGAAGATCAAATGTTTCAGGAAGAAACGTCTGGTAAACATCCTTGAAAGACTCTTTGAATTTATTATCCATTGAGTACATGCAGCCCGGTGAGTCTTTTGTACCACCTTCTACATATTTCAGATTTGGGTCAGATATACAGAGCTTTTCATCACCAGTTAGTATAGAGGGGCAATCGGTCAGCTGGTAAACAGAGTTAAAGCCCAGTCCATATTTTCCAGTTCTGCCCAAAGTCCCATGTTTTCCTCCTTCCCCTAGCTGCTGAATGCCCTTCAAGTCTTCATCTGTAAATGTCTTGTTGTTGTACACACAAAGTGCTGGACCTTGAAGTAACTTCCATCTCTCTCCAAATATCTTTTTCGTCTTGTGCTGTCTTTTGTCCCATACGAAATGGATTTCCGTGGCCTCTGAATCGTCAGCATTCTGTATCAGTTCTTTCAGGATGTCTTTCTTGGATGGATACGCTGCAATTATGTTCTTTATCCTAACAGTTAGTTTCTCGTGCTGTCCGAACTCTCGAACAAAAGGGCAAAACCCATCTACTAAACGATCGTTCAGGGTGTGGTGTCTTGTTGTTACTACACCAAAATGAAGTGCAACAGGTCGCGGTACTAGTTCATGACAAAGCTTTACCCCAGCTTGCACTGGCATCCACGGGCTGTCGTTGTAGTTTAGCTTACTTGAACGTGTCAGCACACCTTTCTCGTCAGGTAGAAGACAGTCGTCAACTTTAATTTTAGCCCCATACAGTCCTTTCGTTATGATGGACAGACAAGTATGAAGAACTGAATTTGAAAGTGGTCCAGGAACAGCACTTATTTCCTCTAGAGCAGCAACAAACTGCTCTGATGTAAACTGGTTCTTCATGCCAACACGGTTCCAAAGATTCTCAAATTTGGAGAAGATGGTTGGAAGGACATAGAGGTATGGTTTCTCTTCGAATCCCTCACTCTTGGCCACTGACCGCACATTCACGAAGTGGCCTTCAATAAGAACAAATGGGATTGAGTGTGCATGCTCAATAATAGCAGTAGGATCTCCGCCATCAATCAAATATTTGTTGAGATGGTCGTAACAGCTTTTGACCATGTTAAGGAGCACAGATTTTTCCAATGCCTCTGAACGATCATGTGCCTCTTTCAGTTGTCTGAGGACTGTCTCAACTGGTGGGGCTTCATCCACTCCCAGTTTAGTGAGGACTGGGTCGTTGGGCTGTATATGCAGTTTTGAGTGATCAACACTGAATTCTGTCATGTTCACCAAATCATAGTACCTCTTATTGTAGACTCCAGATGGCGGTTTAAGTCTGATCATCACATCATTATCCTGATCGGTAATCACAGCAGGAAGGAATGATATGTGTTTCAGTGTTTCCCAGTGTGGAGAACAGACATCATTTAAATGGTCCTTCATACAGTCAAAGAGACACTGGAGACATTTCTGTGCTCTCTTCTCATCTTCAGTCCAAACTCTAGAAATTGTCTGTGCCCTCTCCACAATATCCTCTAACGTGAGAGTATCACTTAGCATTCCCAAGCCTGAGAGTCGCTGAATTCTGTTGGGAGTGAAGTAGTCATTTTTGGTCCCATCAAGAAAGCGGCCTTCCTCTGGAGCATACAAGCAAGCTACTTTACCATGAGGATTCACAAGTTTGCTGATGAACTGAAGTTTGCCAGTTTTCTGTGTTGGAATGCAGGGGGTGCTTTTCAGTAGCTCATCAACTGCAGGGTCATTCAAGTCAATAGCATTCAGTATAAGAGCATTCCTACAGTGTGGATCCATGTTGTGCATGTTCTTGAAAACCACTTCATAGAACTCGACCCAGTGAAATGTCCTCTCTGTAACCATCTCACGGAAACCACACTGAATGAAACTATTTTTCACCCATGAAGGCAAAGGAACAGGGCAGTAGCCTGAATCTGTAATATCCAGGAATACTTTTAAGGCAAGCTCTGCCACAGCACTGTTTCTAATGTTTGGATGCAGAAATTTTGCCTTGTCAAATGAGCACCAGGTTTGTCCATTACTGAAGAGCTCAAGGGATCCGTCAGTCGTGCACTGTGTGATGGCTGAGTAAAAAGCACAGACCAAGGGTTGAAACGCTGTACTCACTTTTTCAGCATCAGGCCAAAACTTGTAGTAATCATAGTTTTGAAGATTCCCATCTTGGGCCATTTTCTTCAACTCCAGCAGTGTGGTGATATAGGCAGAGGCATTGGCGTCTTGGAGTAATGCTTTGTTCCACTCCAGTTTTATGCCAGTTTGCCAGAGAGCTGTTCTATTTGAAGTGACTGCAAAAGACCCGTTGATATGAACTGGGAGGCCTGTCTCAATTGGAAGAGGAAGGAAACAAAAGGCCTGGCCAACTGCACAGCTTTCATCAGGGGACCAAACATTTTCTCCTTCTTTTCGTAGAGGTACAGCAACTCCTCCAATCGGCAGGGAAAACTTACACTCCTGTACTTCTCTCTGAAACATTCGCAGAGAATCCTTCATCCCCAAACAAGAGTACAGGAACCAGTACTGGGTGCGGTTTCCCTCAAGATGTTCATGGACTATTTCAGCAATGTGTGCTGTAAAGCAGTCCACAATCTTGTGGCATTTTGAATCCAGGTTTTCCAAGGTGTTCCTGGTGTCCTGAAGATGAATTTCATTTGAAATTTTCATTGAACATACGACCTCTTTGGAGATTTTGAGGAGCGTCTGAAATTGTGTCTGTAGTGGAGGTGTGGAAGCATCTTCAGAAACGATCTGAAGAGACACTGAGTTTAAGTTCTTCAGAAATAGCAGGGGACTTTGGGTATCATCTGTGAAGTGCTGCTGAAAAGCATGTATATTCTCTTTGTCATACACCTTGCAGCTAATTTCTGATTTCCAGACCTCGTCTGAAGTACGAAACGGTAATTTAATCAGTGTACCCTTGTAGTAGTTCTGGCTGCTCTTTGTCAGATCACAATCAAAAAGTCCTTGATAAGATCGGAACTGTCCAGGAAACCTCTTGAACAACCTGTCTTGGAACAAGTCAAGCTTAATTCCCGGATTAGCTTTACTGCGTATGTGCTTTTCCAGGTGGGTGACATTTGGATCAAGAATGAGGAGACTTTTACCACTCAGAATAGATGGAATATCTGTCAAGTGATAAACGGCATTGAACCCAAGTCCAAAGTTCCCAATCTTCTCGATTTTGTTTTCTTTCGAGGCAGACCCGACTCTGACAATGTTTTTCCAGTCTTCCTCTGAGAAGAGCTCATCGTTGTAGGCCCAAAGACAGGGTCCATTGCACAGGGCCATTCCATCATCAATGAGCCCCTCTGGAGGGTGTGTTCTGAAGTCAAGTAGGAATCCACACGTACTTGCCCCGGCATCTTCTGCATTTTGTATGAGCTCTTTGAAAATGTCTCTTTCCTCGTCGTACTCTTTGAGTATGTTTTTGATTCTCTGAGTAATTGGTTCTGTCTGTCCACACTGCTCAATTCCTAGATATTCTTCCTCTGTTATTATGAACTGTGGTTTTAAAATGCGGGTACTTAGAAAAGGAACTTTCAGCCATTTTGCAGTGACACCTAGTACCTCTTCATGAATGACATGGAACTCCTCCTTGTCCTGTCTCAGGTCCTCTAGCCCTTCATCACTGATGTCATAGTAAACTGTGTTCTTTAGAGGTTCTAGGGTGAAGTTCTGGTTTTGTTCTCTGACAGGGACAGGTGTACTGTCCTTCAAAGGCTTTTCATTCTTCCGCATCCAATCAAGGATGGCTATTGACAGCTTAAGTTCAGAGGGCTCCCCATAAGGTGGATCTCTATCATCAATGGTTTGCTTTAGGTCATGGAATATGTCTTCAATCTCCTCATCAGAGAGGGTCTCCTTTATACCAAACTCCTTCAGCATGTCAGCATACTTCAGGAATTCCTCTGGAACTTTCTTGATGTAAAAGCTCAGATCTAATTCATCCGGATAGACCAGCACCACATCCCGAGGCGAGACAAACTCATTCTGGCACCAGAGCCAAGCGATGCATTTCTTGTTCATCTCTTCTCTGAAGTATTCAATATTTTCCAGCATGAATTTGTAAGTGCTGTGCACCTTATTTTTGAATTCATAATCTGAATCCGGGTTGACCAGGACTGGAGTTATTGATCCCAGAACACAGAGGTTCTCCAAGACCTTTTCAGCTGGAGGAGAGACAAAAAGATCAAGTTTGTGGCAAACACCGTCACTGAGCTCTGAGGTAAGTGGCATCACGTGTCCCACGATTGCAGAGTACTTTGAGGACCTTATTTCAGCTGGCTTGTAGAGACCCCTCTTCTGACTGCTCTTGCTGTTCTTTGAATTTGGATTTTCACAAGGGACCCACTGCAGCTGAAGAAGCTCTCGTCTTTCTCCCTCAGAGACGTTTGAGAGCAAGTCATTTCTGTTTAATACTCTTACAAGGGCATCTGCCTTTTTGAATGCCTTATTTCGAGAGTGGATATGCAGCTTCTGAATTTGTGAGGCAACATGGAGAACTTCTGCTGAGGAGATTTCTTCTTCTCTTGTTCGTAAACCGAGTTGTTTCAAGCTCTGGAGGATCACCTGGGTTCTGTACACTGATGGTGGAAAGAAATTGTCCTCAAACAGATCTTGGAAGTTTTTGTTTGTGGGATCGAAAACACTTGACGCTTGCTTGCGCTCCCCTTGGTCTGTTTCAATGAAACTGAGATTCCTGCTTTTCCTGAGCAATTCCTCGCTTTGAGAGAGTAGGACATTTCCATGATCCAGTATCCAAGTCATTATTTTCTGTTCCTCTTCTTTTCTGAAAGCCTTTCTTTCAATGCAGTCTACCAAGTGAATAGCCAGCTGAGCTGCATCCAGAAGGTCAACCTTTAGGAGGGTCAAAAGTCTTCGATCTGCTTCGTTTGCACACTGCACAATGGTCTCAGGGACAGGCAAGTCTGCTGGAATGGCTGGAGTGGACTTTAAAATGACTGCCTGTCTTGATTCGACAGCAACATATTTTCCAGACATCAGTCTGAAGAGAGGCAGAGCTGATAGTAAACGTTTTTCGGCATCAGAGACGCCATCCAAAGAAGACATGTACGTTTTAAACTCTTCTTTCTCGTGAAGTGAAGCAGAGGCAAAACCACTAACGACCTTATCACTGTCGGAGTTCACAAGTACTTGTAGGACATTCTTTGATGAAGCTGTCAAGACATAATTTTCAATGTCATGGTGCTTAAGACATTCATCCTTCTTGATGACTGTACCTCCCACCATCTTCACCACCTTCTGAACTGGATCTGGCAAGGTGGACTCTCTGCTGCTGTGAAAGATCAAAGTGGAATTCTTCTCCAACCTTGCTAACAGCGTAGAGCTCCCTGTTTTTTCAAGGGGTTGCAGGGGGATTAACGGCATGCCAATGAAATCGTTTAGCTCCCCCCAGTAAGCATTTAGAAATTTCCAGAATTCTGGCAGCCATGTCTTTGGTGGGTGACCATCCTTTGCATAATTCCATGTAACATGACCTCGGGTCTCTTTCCAGTCTCTAGGATAGTGTTCCCTGGCAAACGTAGCAACATTCTTTGCATCCAAATTGATTATTCTGTACAGGTCTGGATCTGGAATTAAGAACAGAATTAACACTAACAATAAATATTTAACCACAACTCAAAAAAAAGTACTTTCTTGATAGTCAAGCTGGAAAGTTTGCACACCCCTTTCACCTTCTCCATGTTTTGTTACGTTACAGATTTACTCTACAAAAAGAGTTATTTTTTGGCCATAAAACATCTACACACAATCGCCAATAAATACGAAGTGAAAATTTAGTTTATTTAGGTTTTTATTTTGTTTTTAGAAAATATTCAGTTTTATTTTACTGACAAACATCTTTATTTAGGGGTAACATATATGTACTCACCCTTAGCCTAATACTTGGTTGATGTACCTTTAGCAGGAACTACAGCTTCAATTGCCCATTCCTCTTGGCATATCCTTGCAAGCTTCGTCCGGCTGGATGGGGAGCGTCGGTACACAGCTATTTTCAGCTCTTTCCACAGATGTTCAATTCGATTCAGACTTTCTCCGCAGTCACTCCTTTGATCTATTGGCTGTGTGCTTTGGGTCGTTGTCATGTTGAAAGGTAAACCTTCGCTACAGTCTGAGGTCCAGAATGCTCTGGAGCAGGTTGTACTCAAGGTCTACTTAGCTGCATTCATCTTTCCTTCTATCAGGACTAGCTGCCCCGGTCCCGCCGCTGAAAACCATCCGCATATCATGATGCTGCCACCGCCATGCTTCACTGTAGGGATGGCATTAGCCAGTTGATGAGCGGTGCCTGGTTTCCTCTAGACATAATGCTTAGTATTCAGGCCAAAAAACTGGTATTAAGTCCCGATGAAACCCGTCCTCTAGGTGCTTTTTGCCAAACTCCAAGCGGGCTGTCCATGTGCCATTTACTAAGGAGTGGCTTCTCTCTGGCCACTCTACCAAAGGCGTGAGCTCTGCCTGTATGATTGATTTTCTGATAGGTTCTCCCATCTCCACAAGGATACAATGGAGCTCTGTCAGAGAGACCCTTGGGTTCCTGCTCACCTTCCTGGCCAAGGCCTGTCTTCCCCGATCACTCAGTTTCTAGGTCAGGTCCAGTAAGATTCTTGGTGGGCTCAAACGTCTTTCATTATGGATGATAAGTCCTTTGACGCCATGACGCCAATGTGGGACCTTATATAGGCAGGTGTTGGCAATGCCCAACCATGTCCAATCAATTGAATTGACGACAGGTGGACTCCAAAAGAAGTTGTAGCTCAGCTCACTTTTGGGGGTCATATCAAAGGGGCTACATGTGTACATCTGATATGTTACATTTTGATTTGTAATAAATTAGCACAGATGTCTAAAAACCTGCTTTCACTTTGTCACTGTGGCCTATTTTGTGTTGAATTTTGTGACAAATAATGAATTAAATCGATTGTAGAATGAGTCTGTAACATAATAAAACGTGGAGAAGGTGAAAGGGGTGTGCAGACTTTCCGGCTTGACTGTAACCAGGGCTTAATTAAGACTGATAAATAGCTCTCTCTTTATTTATAATAAAGCAAACTTTGCACAAATTACCTCAGAACACATTAAATACTTCATACGTTTCACATATAATATATAAACTATTATAGAAAGTATTAGGGCTGGGTTTGAAAAAATTATCATTTGGGATAAAATTATAGATTCATTACTTATGACTACAGTTGTAAGGTCAGGAGGTCTGCTTTGTGACCCGAGCCCAACACACACTAACACAACACCACCACCACGTCAGTGTAACTGCAGTGCTGAGAATGATCCACCACCCACATCATACCTGCTCTGTGGTGGTCCTGTGGGGGTCCTGACCATTGAAGAACAGGGTAATACAGTATACAGAGAAACAGATGGACTACAGTCTGGAACTGTACAACTACAGAGTGCGGCTATATGGTCAGTGGAGCTGATACAGTGGACAGTGAGTGGCGATACAAGGAGGTGGTTTTAATGTTAAGGCTGATCAGTGTATAGATAGACAGGTTGATAAGTGATCCCAGCCCTACATATGCTAATTTCAAATTATTAAACACATAAATTTCCATACTTATCGTGGCCATGTGTCTGAGATGATGGACTATGTTGCTGTTCAGATCATCAGGCAAAAATCTCTCTTTGCAGAAAGGCAGCAGTATTCTAGGAAAGAGCAATCTGCATGTTACAAGGCCAAGGCATGACACGTATTGACATTACATAAGACGATAAATTAAAAACAAATTCAGTGCAAATAATCTTACCTTGAAAACTCCTCATTATCAATCAAAGCCGTGTTCTCCTCCTCTTTAGTAAATGTCCTAAACCTCCAATCACTAAGTGGCAGAAGCTGCAGACCATGTAGCTCTTCATACTTTCCATCACTGAGCACGTACTCCAACAGGGCCAGTTTGTCATCCTTAGAGAGATTCCCAATCTCAGTTTTGCGGAGTACAGTTCTAACAAAGCACGGTGTCACCCACTGCAGGTGAGCAGGATCTGGGAAAGCTCTTTGGATAGCTTTCAGTACATGTTCAGGAACAGTGACAAGATTTTCTCTCTCTGCAATCAGTAACTGTGCAACCGCCGACATTGTGTCTGTATCCATATTGTTGGATGGGAACACAGCCTCCGAAGCAGCCACCCAGCTTTCCTCATTTGCGGCAAGACAAAATATGTCTGTTCTTCGGAATAACCGTTTACAAACCTCCACTGCAACCTCGTGCCATCGGTCCTTGTGTTCAGTCTTGCTCAGGTCAGGCCAAAGACTGTACACGGTGTTGGCAGACAGCTCTGACCTGCTGGATAATCGAATGGCGTCCTGGATTATCTTGAGATATACATGAGGAAGAACCTCCTTCTTCAGCAGCTCATTCCACACTGCAGATTCATCGTTCTTCTGGTCCTCCTCCTGCCACTTGATGTACCTTCGGTTGTCCGTAAGGCCAAAGCATGCGTTAATGTGAACGGGCAGGCCTGTGTTATTTGTCTCGTTGTTTGGAAGAGGCAGGAAGCAGCTCAGCCTTCCAGTGACTCCCGTTCTGATGCCATCGCACTGGAATCCTACGTCAACCTGAGGATGAAAATGCAGCTTGTCTGCAAGTGTGTCAATCTCCGGTACACGTCCTTCTGTTAGGCGACAGGTCGTCACCAGCCACTTGGTCTTTGTTTCAGGCTCAGATGGTGAAACGACAGACACAGTTTTAAAGCTGGTTTGACCTTCCACGTATTCTCCTTGGGAATCATGTGCCTCGCTGTGTTGAGGGAGAGGACATGAGGTACATGAGACAGAAACTTTTAACCTAATGTTGACGGCACTACTCGGGTCAATGTGCATCAAAGTAATGGATCTCACAGATCTCAGAAACAGAAGACTGATCTCTGCATCTGCTATGAAACTGTCAAAGAGTTGTTCAACCTTCTTGGAGTCGTACAGATTATCAGAAATCTCAGAGGCTTCGCTACGCAGTGGGAATCGGAAAAGCGTTCCCTTGAACTGGCGCTCACTGATGATTTTCTCCCAAGTACAGTTGTAGACCAGACTGACAATGTCCTGATAAGGCTTGAACTGATCTGTGTATTCCAAAAGGTGCTTTCTGTCCTCCTCATCATCCAGTGACCATCGGTAGCCCTCCTGTTCATCCTCAAACATCATCTTTTGTGGGTCAAAAACAGCAAGGTGTTTGGAACTGAACACACATGGCAAGTCTGGAAAGCATAAGGAAGAAATGTTAGCATGTCATGTGGATTTCTATTATTTTATTTATTTTTGTTTTATCATAATTTGAAATCAGGTCAAAATTTGATGATGAGCAGAACAACCAAAACGGTCCAGAATTACTTGAAAAACATTTTGTTGCATTAACTTCAATTACAGATTAACCATTCTATTATCTCTGGGGTGAATTTGACCCTGTCCAGTGTTTAACAACTCAACATATATATATATATTTTGCTTCATATTCAATAATTTCTCCTAAATATGTACAGATTTTACAAACATCAGTGTTCCTAGAATTATACTCAGGGGTTAGGTGCCTTGTTCAAGGGCAGTCACGTCCCGCTGGTTCAGGGAATTCGGTCACAAGGCAGATTTCCTAACCTCCAGCCCATGGCTGTATTCGAAATAACACACTACTATACTGCACACTGTATACTACAGTAGTATGTACTGCAC
Source organism: Semaprochilodus insignis (assembly GCA_034552555.1). Taxonomy (NCBI): domain Eukaryota; kingdom Metazoa; phylum Chordata; class Actinopteri; order Characiformes; family Prochilodontidae; genus Semaprochilodus; species Semaprochilodus insignis. Next base: position 33,987,984 of record CM067480.1, read on the forward strand.
ACTGTATATACCCCCTGTGTGTAGTACACAGTACAGTAACAAGTTCTGACCTACAGTGTAGTATACTAATACAGTCACATGACCAGTTACCTCACATTTACCTCAGAGCTGTTATTACTGTATCCACTGTTTAGATCTAGCTGCTGCTAACGCTGCTCAGTTCACCTGAAATACGTTTAGCCTAGCTGTTAGCTCCCCTCGGCTACTTCACTCTAAAACTGATCCTCTAAAGCGAGTTCATCTTTTATTAATCTTCAGACCTGAATATTTTAACTTTCTGAGGCTCATTCTGATGAACACACACCCCACAACAATCACCACACCCTCATTTATACTCAGAGTGGGCTGCGGTTTAGCTCCCCAGTGTTACCCGCCGCCATTCTCTCTGACTGAAGCAGGATGAGAGCTGGTGAGGCCGCAGTGCATGATGGGATAGAGTACACCATGAAGATAGCTCCCCCTGTACACTAGAACCTCTGACTGGAGTAGAACACCATCCGGGTATCTCCAGTACACCATGAAGATAGCTCCCCCTGTACACTAGAACCTCTGACTGGAGTAGAACACCATCCGGGTATCTCCAGTGCACCATAGATCTTCAGTTTGGTCACATACTGTATACTACATACTACTTTTAGGTAGATTTAGTATGTGAGTAGTATGTGGTATGCCATTTCGAACACAGCCCATGACTGCCCCCTGGATTAATTACAACAGTATAGCAGACCCCCTGCTTTAGCACCCTAACCTAACCACACCTTTAGTAGAACCACTGATAGTTCACATGGCATAGAAGAGAGGAAACATAGTTCGTGCCAGAGCTTTAATATTTTTTGCAGTTTTAAACTGCTGTCATGGTAGATTCCTCACCTGTGACATGGTAAACGGAGTTGAAGCCGATCCCAAATCTCCCCACTTTGGTTGGATCATCCTGCTTGATGCTTCTTCCTGCTCGCTGAATGCCCTCCCAGTCTTCCTCGGTGAACGCTGCATCATTGAAAGCGTAGAGAGCAGGTCCTGCCAGAACAGCAAAGTGTAAAATATTAGTAAAAACTACACATAGTACTCACTAACTGGCTAATCGCTACACATACAGCACCCACCACAAAATGTGTCTAATTAAGTCTGTCACCCGAACCCCGGTCTCCTGCCTTCCCCGCAGGTTATTTACCCTCTAAACGGGTCTTATTTGAAAACAGTTTCTGAGACTGAGCATGCACTGCGGTGGGCTGCACCTTTAGCTGGCTAACTAGTTAGCATTAGCGTATCCCAGCAGAGTACAGCTCAAAGCACCACAGAACAGTTCTATTTTATTTCTTTCTGTCACTTTGACACCAGATATTCCAGTCTGTGATCTAAGAGATGACCCTTTATCCTCTAAACGGGTGTTTCTGAAGCATCGGTTCACTGAAAGCAGCCCTGTACTTTGATGGGAGGCACTGTACACTCGCACAAGCTTAGCCCAGCAGGCTACAACTTAAAACACAGCACAACAAGTTTTATTTCGGCTTTCTGTCACTCCAACACTAATCTGACAACTTTGCTTTTGCTGCTATACAGTTTTATCAGGGATACTTGTGATAGCAGAGCTCCAATTAGCCAAACCAAACCTGTACAGGGGTGTCTGGATCTCTTTAGCTACATTAGCTAGGAGAGAGGAGCCCGCTAGCTTTAGCTACAGCTCCAAACACTACAAAACAGATTTAATTCCTGCTTTCTGTCTCTCCAACATCAGCCACTCAACTTTGTACTCTCAGAGTTGAGCCTTTATCATCTAAACGTGTGTCAGTAAAGCTTCTGTTGGTCAGAACCGAACATGTTCTGAGGTAAACTGAGCTGGAAGCATGTTAGCTGAGCTAATGCTAATGTGGCTGCAGATAATCTCTCCTTGTTTACCTGCTTGTTTATGGTTTAACATTCAGAAACTGGTGTTAGATTAAAACTTTAACGTTAAACCGGTGGTGGATTGAAAAACGTACACCGCTTTCATTTATATGCCGTCTATGTGAGTGAAGTGAACTTATTTGATTGTTTTTAGCTTTGTAATATTTGGGCAGATGCGGTAGCACAATACCAACATGAAAGTATAGGACCAGCGATAAGCTACAACATTACGTCAAACCACCGAATCGTTCTGTGGCCCCAGGTACGGTTAGCTAACTGTGCTGATCCCAATTTTCTCAGCATAGTTAGCTAACCATATTCAGGGCCACAAAACCATTCGGTGGTTTGACGTAATGTTGTATCTTATCACTAGTCCTACTTTCATGTTAGTATTGTGCTACCGCACCTGCTGTAGCGCAAGCATTCCAAGCCGGACCCTGCCCGTGTGGAAAAGCCACCAGAGTAGTTACCCTTCTTGCTCAGAACCCTTCAGCCCTGCAGTGGAAAAGAGGCCTAGCACGTTCACAATTTTGTTGGTGTTTTCACACTAGAGCGTTTTTTCTGGATTCAGGACCGCTTGCTCTGTGAGTTCTGAACATTGGGTCAGGTGTGAAAGCTGTTTTTAAGGCTGGGAACGATCCAGAGAATCAAGCTCTGGTTTTCGTGAAATTGGTGCTCTTGGATTTTCTTCCAGCCAGTCCAGTTGTGGTCCAGTGCATGTGTGGAAGCTCTCAGCTCCCGGAACCACATGTGGGGTTGCGTCATTCTTTTTGCAATTTGCCGGCTTTCACTTCTCGTTTTACTTCCCTTTTCAGGTTTTTGGTTGCGGGAAAAGAACAAAAAGTGCTGTTCTTCACCAGCTGAGTGTTTGTACACAAAGAAAATCAGCAAACGGATGAAGCTACCATCTTGCACACCTGCACACGGATAAGTGATGAACACAAATATGGTAAACAGGCTTCACGCTATTTACTGAAGCTCAATAAGACAAGTATACCTTAAAACGTCTGAAGCGTGTAAGACATGCATGCTACACTATTTGATTTCTATGTTGCAGTTTTGCTTAAAATCTTTCAACTTGGTCTCTGAGGATAATTACGTCTACTGGGGTTTAGGACCTTTATTTGAAAGCTGTGATGAGTTTGGATTTCTGTATATTCAAATAAGCCCATTCCTGATCTGTGTTTTCTGAAATCCGAGCGCCCTTTAGATTTGCATGTAGGGTCTGCCCTGTGACATACTTGAACTAAGGCCATCAGTAATAGCTCAATAGCTTAATTAATACCCACCAGCACCAATAACAGCTGTGACTGGATTGGGCATGTACTGGACAAGTTTCTGGATGTAGGCCACATCAATGTTCAGGCACTCTTACATCAAAGAATTTTTCAGTTGGGCCTACATTACTTGGCTAAGATATGTGTTGGGACCTGCAGATTAACTGTCTCAGGATTGCTAGATGGAACAAGGAAAAATGCGGAATGCCTGGGCTGACTTGTTCTCGTGGGGAAGATTAAATTCCTAAGGAGGACAAATGAGCATCTCAGTTTCGGAATAGAATGATCTATGATAGCTGTGCTGAAGGTTTAATCCTCTCAGTGATCAGGAAATGAAATGGAAGCTCATTCTGTCTGGTTAAATGGTAAACGTATGAGGACAGCAGGGTTCTAAGAACATGTTTTTGTGATTGAGAGATGATTTGGGGTGATTTGATCAAACCAAGATGAGAACAGACTTGATAAACCTGAAACCTGTTTTCTAGCTACGACATCCACAAACTTGTTTATGTGTAACGCAGCACTGTAATCAGAGGCTCATAAACAAAAATATTACCCCCCCAAAATGACCCTGTAAGCAGGCTTTCAGGAACCAGAACAAGAGACCTGTTTAAGCATTAGTACACCTACTCCTACTACTACTACTCCTACTACTACACTACTACACTACTACTACACTACTACTACACTACTACTACTACTACTACTCCTACTACTACTACTACTACTACACTACTACTCCTACTACAATACTACTCCTACTACTACACTACTACTACTACTCCTACTACTACTACTACTACAATACTACTCCTACTACTACACTACTATTCCTACTCCTACTACTACTCCTATTCCTACTACAGTCCGACTCCTACTACACTCCTACTCCTACTATTACTCCTATTACTACACTGCTACTCTTACTACTGCTCAATACTACTCCTACTACTCCACTACTACTCCTACTCCACTGCTACTCCTACTACTACTACTCCACTACTACTCCTATTGCAACTACTACGCTACTACTACTACTACTGCTACTGCACTACTACTACAACTGCTACTATTACTACCTCTACCACTCCTACTACTACTACTACACTACTACTGCGACTACTACTCCTACTACTGCTACTGGCACTGATACTACTACTACTGCGACTACTACTCCTACTACTGGCACTGATACTACTACTACTGCAACTACTACTTCTATACTATTACACTACTACTATAGTACTACACTACTACACCTACTCCTACTAATCCTACTATTAGTACTCCTACTCCTACTCTTATTATTCCTACTAGTACTAAAAACACTATATTATTAAAGTTTATTGTGGTCCTGTTCCCGGTACTAAGTGTGTTTTTTTATTCCTTAGGTCTGAAATGTACAGTAAATAGCTACTGATCTCCACAAACTTTGCTTTTGTGGTCAAGACAATTATGATTGAAAAAGTTCTCTATGTTCCAGAACATCTGTGATACATTCAGTGCTGAGCAGACTTTAATTAGCTACTGAAACTAACTCTCCAGAAGTATATAGAACTGTCTGGAATTTTCTAGAACTGTCTGGGACTGTTCAGTAGTCTACATAGCAGTTTAAATACAGGTGTGTTAAACAGCCACAGCCGTTTCAGGTGCTACTCCAGCTGAGTGAGTGGACAGTGGATACAGAGCTACAAGTAATCTAGAGGCATCCAGAGGCAGCAGCATCCAGCAGACACATTCTGCTCCGTCCGCCGATTTATCAAGACCAGAGTGAAACAGTTCTCTAAGAAAGCATCTGCTAAGATGTACGAAGACCTAATATATTGCCTTAGCTGTTAGCGTTAGCTAGTGCTAAACACCAGACTATCTAGAACATGACATCTGTGAATATATCGTCTCAGCTGTTAACATTAGCTAGTGCTAAATACCAAGAACCTTGTAGAACATTACATCTCCGTTAATATATTACCTCAGCTGTTAACATTAGCTAGTGCTAAATACCAAGAACCTTGTAGAACATTACATCTCTGTTAATAGATTACCTCAGTTGTTATCATTAGCTAGTGTTAAACATCAAATACTATCTACAACATGACATTTCAGCTGTTAGCTAGTGCTAGACACCAGACTATCTAGAACATTAAATCTCCATTAATATATTACCCCAGCTGTTAGTATCAACTAAACACCAGGAACTTTTTAGAACATTATATCCCTATTTAGCTAGCACTAAACACCACATACTTTTTAAAACATTACATCTCTATTAAAATATTACCTCAGCTGTTAACATTAGCTAGTGCTAAACGGCAAGAACCCTCTAGAACGTTCCATCTCTGTTATATGTACTACCTCAGCTGCTAGCATTACCTAGCGCTAAACACCAAGAACTTTTTAGAACATTATATCTCTATTATAACCTGACCTGCTATCGTTAGCTAGCACTAAATGTCAAGCTCTTTTAAGAACTAAGAATTTTTTAAAACATCACATCTCCATTAATATATAACCTCAGCTGTTAGTATTAGTTGGCGCTAAACACCAAGTACAAATCTGAGCATTATATCATAGTTAATGTTATTACCTCAGCTGTTAGCGTTAGCTAGTAGTAAATGCCAAGAACTTTCTAGAACATTATCTGCTAAGCAGCCACTAGACCTCCCTCAGCTTCAGCTAAACTTTTTGTTGGCTCATATCAACCCTTCTGCTCCATCCGCCAATTTATCAAGACCAGAGTGAAAAAGTTCTCTGAGAAAGCACCTGCTAAGATGTACGAAGACCTAATATACTGTCTTAGCTGTTAGCGTTAGCTGGTGCTAAACACCAGACTATCTAGAACTTTTTGGTTTTGAACTTTTTGTCTTTTTGTTGGCTCACATCAACCCACCGCATAATACTCCAAGCTATACTATAGCCACATAAAAAACACCACAGGCTTAGCCTTAGCTTAGCTAGATGCACGTCTAACTGCTTGAACTGAAATGCTTATTAAAATGGATGCAGGTAGATCTTCTGTTAGACACGTCAAATATTTGTGGTTTTAAGGATCATTTCGGGAATTCAGCTACTCGATTGAAAAGCCTATAAAATGCTGTTCAGACGCTCTATTAATGTCAATTTTACAAAATACAAAATACACAATACAAATCAGAATACATTCAGAATATGAAATTCCTGTGTTCTGACTTTTGCCCCAAGCTTAGATTATTGCAGCATACAAAAGCAGGCAGGGGAAATTGAGCAATTGAAAAAAGTAGAAAGACTGACCAATAACGTTTAAGTTCTCTCCTTTAAAACATTCCAGCATCTCTACCTTGATATTTCCCCAGTGCTTGGCTCCACACGCTGTGAGTGCCGTATCTTCTCTCGTCGTAGATGAACACGGTTTCTGAAGCTCCTGCATCGTCTGCGTTCTGGATTAACTCCTGTTACGTAACACAGAGCAATTCTGATCACAAACTGGGCACATTTTATAATCTGTGAAGCCCGTTACACAGATCAGTACCAAAACTGCCTCAGTTAAAACAGGCATTTATTCATTTACAGTCGTATACAGTTTGGACTCCCCTGGTCACATGACATGTGTAAACACATCCTCCCTTTATCTGCATTTAACATATTGGAGAAACAAAACATAAAAATAAAACTTTAAATCTTTTTATTATATTATAGATTTTAAAAAAAATTAATTAAAAAATTATGGTTGTTAATCTCTACAATTTGGAGAATGTCAAATAACGTTTCTTTTTAATATTTTGTTATTTAATGCACATATTTATTTTTTCATTGTCGTGGTGTTTTTTTTTTGACATGGCAATTTTACATCACCAATAAGAACAAAAACTGCAATTGTGCACTAAAAGCTTCAGAAAAAAATTATTTAGATCTTTGTTCCTGTCTACAATCTTATCTGCAGAATGTTTTTTGTTGTTTGTTGTCTTTTTTGTTTGTTCCCAATTTTTTATTATTATTATTTTGTAATTCTCATTTTGTTTGACATGGTAAAAATGCAATTGTGCAGTAAAAGACTTTGAAAACTTTTGAATACAACTTTATGTATGTATGTATGTATGTTTTTATTTATCTATTTATTTGTTTGTTTGTTTGTTTGTTTGTTTATTAATTATTTATTATTTATTTAGGCTGTTTATTTACTGAGACCAGGTTTTGACCTTACGCAGTACATGATGGCCTTACAGGAGCTCCCTAATAGATATTAAATTCATACACAGCATTAAGGACAACATGTACTTTTAAATGATGTCAGAACCTGAAAAATGACATACGATGGCTACGTATCCCTGCGGCCATTAGACTCCACAATTCTGTGCTCTAGTCACATCTGGATTTTACTGTATTCTACTACAGCTTTATGTTTATTTTTTATTTGTTTATGTTTTTATATATTCTATTTTATTTATTATTATCTATTTTGCTTTATTATTTTTGTAGTTTCTATGTGTATTATGTGTCTCACCGGTATGTAAGCTGCTGTAACACTGTAATTGCCCCTTGGGATCAATAAAGTTTAATACAAATCTTATCTTATCTGATCTTTACTAGGTTAGGGGTTTTATATACATTATATAGCATAGAAAGCAGCTTTTATCTCATTGACCACAGTTAAGTCATGCCATAAATGTAAAATACATGCATGACCAAGAGACCTACCTTCAGTATCTGTCCTCCATCCGGGTATCTTCTCAGGATCTCCTTTAAGTAGTCGATGAAAGGTGGGGATGTGGCCCCAAATGCATTTCTTAGGGGGCAAAAACATTAATATGTGGTAAGTGATTTGTCCATGCAGCAGAAAAAAAAGGAATTAAGTTGAAGTCAGCTTCGTGATGAAATTTCCCGTTCCACCTTAAACGGTGCAGCAGTCTCAGGCGCCAGAAAGGAACTGCTACACCATTTAAGGTGGAACGGGAACTTCGAAAACGAAACTAGCGAACAGAAATCAAACTTCAGCCTATTCTTCTTTATCCTCTTTACAAGACACACCACTCACTTTTTCTTCTTTTGTTTAGCTGGCAGACTCATTATTCCACCTTTTATTCCACCTGCGGACACAAAAACAGTTAGTTTCCTAGCGGGCTGTTGAGAAAGCTGCGCGATTCCAAAATAAAAGTCGTCTTTAATTACAACAGCGACAGTTCTAAGTATTTTCTTTAACTGACAGACTCATTATTCCACCTTTTATTCCACCTGCAGACACAAAATGTTTTTGTTTCCTAGCGCGCTGTTGAGAAAGTTGCGCGATTTCAAAATAAAGATCCCCCTTTAACTACAGCAGCCACTTTTCAAAAGCCGGTACTGTGAGCTAAAACTGCTCCTAGCGTTTATTTCCGTCTTTATTTGTATATTTATTTATATCTGTGAACTTGGGAAAGTATCAGACTTGCCTCTCGCGGTGGTCTTCACATGCTGCTGCTGCTGATGAGGAGAGTAGATCTGACGGGTAACGGGCTGTGCTGCTTGGGGAGTCCAGTCCAGTGGATGGGAGATGAGTTTCAGTTTACTGAGAGTTAAACATTTCCTCCTCGGCATAAACGAAACTAGCAGCTCGGCTTCCCTCTCGGTTTCCTGGAAAGTGCGTTTCGCCTGATTTCTAAATGCATGATTAAACGGTCATTCAGAGAGGTCCACCTATAAAAGGTCCCCCACAATGAAATTTGGTAGTCTTGATAAAGGTTACCAGGAACAATAAATGACAGTGTCTCTCAGTATGGTGTCTAACGCAACATGCCAGACGTCTCGGCATGGAGCTGTAGAGGTTCCTAATGGAGTCCTGTGATAATCCATCCCATGCAGCTTGAATATCCTCACACAGTTCTTGCAGATGGTGCAGTAGGGGTTCATCTTGGTGCTGACCACGGTGCCTCCAAACACGGATTCGTTGGTCGTCTCCACCAAGACAAAAGCGGGACTCGTCACTGAAGATGACCCGCTGCCATTCTGAGTCTGAGTATGTAGTATACCGTATGTGACCAAACTGAAGATCTATGGTGCACTGGAGATACCCGGATGGTGTTCTACTCCAGTCAGAGGTTCTAGTATACAGGGGGAGCTATCTTCATGGTGTACTGGAGATACCCGGATGGTGTTCTTCTCCAGTCAGAGGTTCTAGTGTACAGGGGGAGCTATCTTCATGGTGTACTGGAGATACCCGGATGGTGTTCTACTCCAGTCAGAGGTTCTGGTATACAGAGGGAGCTATCTTCATGGTGTACTGGAGATCCCCGGATGGTCTTCTACTCTAGTCAGATGTTCTAGTGTACAGGGGGAGCTATCTTCATGGTGTACAGGAGATATCTGGATGGTGTTCTACTCCAGTCAGAGTAGTATCCTATAGTATCACTTTGTACATGTGATAGTGAATAACTGTAGCTCTGTAGGAGTGGAATCAGTCCAACATGAGAGGATGAAGAAGTAGCTCTGCTGCCCCGACGGCGTATTCTAACCTCTTATCAGTCATGTTAACGGTGCTGCTCCCGGTTAGATCATTTAAGGGCAGGTAGCCAATGAAAGGAGCAGTAAACAGAACCATGGCTAAAACTCTTGGCGAATGACTCACGCCAACCACTCATGGCAAGAAACCACATTTAGGAAAAGAAGTGATATAAATAGAAGCAGAAGAAGAGTTTACACTTTCCACCGCTGGAGACGCTCTTGGAGAGAAAAGGGAGGATCGTTAGATGATGAGCTCACAGCGTTTCTTCTTGACTGGTAAGGAGTGAAGCAGGAGGAGGAGGGACTGTGTACTTTGTGATGTGTTGCAGCCTATTGTTTGGAGTATGAATTTGACGGGATCTTACAAATTGTTCCTTTAACACATTCATGCTTGATCAGTGCATTACTGGTATTGTGGTACAGTGAAGTGAAGCACCGGTACGGTGATATGGGTATAGTGGTATAGTGAAGCGAAGCGCCGGTACGGTGATATGGGTATAGTGGTATAGTGAAGTGAAGCGCCGGTACGGTGATATGGGTATAGTGGTATAGTGAAGTGAAGCGCCGGTACGGTGATATGGGTATAGTGGTATAGTGAATCGAAGCGCTGCTATGGTGAAATGGTGAAATGCTGGTATGGTGGTACAGTGAAGTCCAGCATATTCATAACCATTTTATGTAGTAACTTTCTGTGAGAGAGATTTAGAGGTGGACGTCTGGTTCTATTCACCACCATTGTGAACAGTCTTGAGTGATTTCTCTAGAGCAGAGCGTTTCACACCAAACCTCTTTGCATGACTTTGTTTAGATCTTGAGCTTTTTTATTATGTACACATTTAAAAAATTCAGTGATATTAGATTTGAACTGATTTTTAAGTAAACAATGAATTTCCAGGACATTAGCGGTGGATATGGCAGTAGCAGAGAAATCTTCCTAAATTAGAAGATAAACCAGCCAAAACCAAAATAATGGTAAGATATTATTTCTAGAAACGAACCACATATTCAGATTAAATATAAACATGTGTTTAAATGTATCCACTTGAATTTAATTCTGAGGCGTTTCGTCTTTAAATCATGTCCTACTGTGACTGATGAAGCAGTTTCAGCTGTGGCCAGCAGAGGGCGCATCGAGATAAGCGCGATTCAGTTCGGTTCAGAACTGGTGAATCGGTTCGAGCTGATTCAAAATACGCGATTGGTTCATGAGTCGTTGACGTGTGCGGCTGCTCCGGTGGGCGTGTCTACTGCAGCTTCCTCCTCGGTGCTGGGGGGGGTCTGTGCGGTCGGATAGCTCTCCATAACGGAGACATTTCTGCAGATGAAGCGCTGGAGGAGGAGAAATCAGCGATGAGCCGCTCTGTGGAGGAGCTGTGGATGCCAGCAGGCTCTGGCTTGCTGTGCTGAGGTCCAGGCCTGCAGCAGTGGGACCAGCATGCTCCTCTCCTCCTCTCGGCCAGTCCAGCTCAGGGTTAAAGTGAAAGAAACATGCAGCCAGCTCGTCGTTCTTCAGGTATGAGGACAGTCTGAGTGCAGAGCTTTAGCGCTGGGGTCCATCCTGCATGTGGAGGGGGGCTTACAGGTCACGCACCAGCTGAGCTCTGCTGCTGCTCGGACTGCCGTACACCAACATGATGAACTCTGATTACATGGAGGGCTTCTGTGATCATCTACAGTGTGTTCACTTACACTCTTAAGCAGAGATGGTTCTGCAAGGGCTCTTTAGTGAAGAACCAAACCATGAGTTCTATGTACAACAGTTTGCATGGTTCAGCAACCTTTTGGAGGATGAAATGGTTCTTCAGATTGGTGGAGCATGTGTTGGTTCTACACCTATTGTGACAAGCTTGGCATGGAAACCACAGTAGAACCCCTTTTGGTGCCATATAGAACCACTAACGTTCATAGAACCATTTACATTGTTTCTCTGCATTGTGAAATGGTTCTTCTGATTGATGGAGCATGTGTTGGTTCTACATAGCACCTATTGTGACAAGCTTGGCATGGAAACCATAGTAGAACCCCTTTTTGGTGCCGTATAGAACCTTGAACGCTCATAGAACCATTTACATTGTTTCTCTGGATTGTGAAATGGTTCTTCTGATTGATTGAGCATGTGTTGGCTCTATGTAGCATCTGTTGTGACAAGCTTGATGTGGAAACCATAGCAGAACCCTTTTTGGTGCTATGCAGAACCATGAATGTCCACAGACCTATTTACAGACATTAATGGTTCTCTGCATGGTAAAATAGGTCTTCAGATTGAGAATGTTTTGGTTCTATATAGCAGCTATCATGACAAGCCTGACATGCAAACAGGAGCAGAACCCCTTTTGGTGCTATATAGAACTATGAACATTCATAGACCCGTTTGCAGTGGTTCTCTGTAAGGTTCTCTGGTTCTATATACTACCTGTTGTGACAAGCTTGGCATGGTAGCAAGTATAGAACCTTTTTTGGTGCTGTATGGAACCATGAATATTCAAAGAACCATTTACACTGGTTCTCTACATGATGAAGTGATTCTTCAGATTAGTGGAGAACATGTTAATTCTATACAGCATCTATCGTGACAAACTTGACATGCAAACAGTGGCAGAACCCTTTTTGGTGCTATATGGAACTATGAACATTCACAGAACCCTTTACATACTCATCGGCTCTGGACCTTGGAGCAATTGGAAGCAGGACTGTTGAGTCCCGTCCTGTGGATGTCTGGGTCCGGTGGATGTCAAGGGTCCATCCCTTATGGTGGGTGCGATGGTGGCCTCTATTAGCAGGATGATGCACCAAGCCACACTGTACACATTGTTCATGAACAGTCTGAGGAACATGATGAAGAGTATAACGTGTGGTCTCGGTCATCCAAAGCCAACAGCATATTGTCAATGTCAGGCCTGTCATGATAGATGCTATACACGACTGCAGATATTCAGCGAGCAGTGATGTCCTCCATGAGTCATCCAGTTAGTGCAGCACCATTGGCAGACAGCTGCACCACGTAGGACCACATGCACACAGACCGTTACGACGACTGTCCTTAACACCACGTCACCGTCACCAAAGACTGCAATGGTGTCGTACCAGACTGTCATGGAGTGACTCAGAATGGCAGCGGGTCATCTTCAGTGACGAGTCCCGCTTTTG